>CAXITT010000234.1:421277-518119 GCA_964033795.1 Lymnaea stagnalis | reverse complement strand
ATTACCACTATATACATCAAAATATTTTATATTTTGTGTTTCAGAATGCATTTTGAAGACATTTAAACTGGAAATGTTTTAATTTGAGCTTTAAAAACCCTGCAGAGTCCATATTATAAATGATCAGAATTTTCCCTGTGCAACACGTTGTCATTGGCAACCATTCACAGCCACTTGCATAACGGCTACGTCGTAGTACTATCTCAGAGTTTCATTCATAAGAGTTTGCCGTGTGCAAAAGCTATTAAACCATTGGTCAGGGAAAGCTTTTATTAATTATTCATGTGCCAAAGTTGAAAGTTTAAAATAAGTCGACCCTAAACAGTATTTTAGTGATAGGGAATGCGTTGCCTTATATAAACTATATAGTCATTGCGCATTTAAAAAATGTTTACATTTTTGACCAAAGTATCTACCCTAAGCCTAAATTTTAGTTTAAATCGATCCCTCAACCTAACCTAAACTTAAACCCTAATTCACTGCAACTATAATAAACACACAAAGACGCCGTGGCATCCCTCCTTAATATCAGCCCAAAATTTAAAACCATTTCTTATAATTTTTCTATTTTTAACCTCTATCGTTTCTTGTTTCTATCGTATTTTCAACTCACCCTGGGAATTTGCAAGGACGCAGACATCTTTAACATCTAAAACGGAAATAATTCAATTCGAAATATTATAAGTCTAAATATAAGTTTTTTCGCCAAATAATTTCTATTTTCTTGTGGTATCAAGTCTCAAGTTCAATCATTTTATACTTTTAAGGCCTATACTTAACACTAAATTTAAAATTAATATAATTTTACTATATCGTTTTCAAATGATAATGTAAGTTAGTTCTTATTAAATTATGCATCACTTCTAGAGCGTTTACTTATTTAAATCTAAACTAAATAGTAGATGTTTCCATGGAAACAAAAATGCGGATGTCTAAATGGCGTCAACATAAATTATTTACTCCTTGCGTTCTCAAAGTCAGAGTTTTCGAAAACATCATATCTAGAAGAAAACAAACTTCATTTTCCCTTCAGATCGTTGGTAAATATATATATATATATGTTTTGATTATCTTTGGTCTTAAACTTAATGGTTTTTTAATATTCAAAATATAACATATATGATATCTTCTTCTTCTTCTATATCTTAAGGGCCCACGATCAATTTATTGATCATTTTGGCTCCTATGCATGTAGATGGGATTTGCAATGTTTCTGTTCCTGGTGTTGATGAGGAAATTTCACAGATTTCCAGTGCCACTTTGTGAGGGAATCATGCACTGGGGGTTTGAAGGCTTGAGGCAATAGACACAAATGTGTCTAGTGTTGTCGCCTCAACCGTTCCTTTTGAAAGATTGTTCCAGTCCCTGATTGTCTTGGGCAGGAATGAGCAGCTCCTATACTGGCTTCTTGCTGGTATGAGCCTGAATTGCCTGTCATGGCCTCGTCGCTGTCTATGGGGGAGAGGTACGAGTTTCTGTTTAATACTGGAACAGTGGACCAGCCCATTATTTATCTTGTACATCATGGAGAGCCTGGATTGTCGTCGTCGTTTCTCCAATGGTGACCAGCCTAGTGTTTCTAGCATGCTGCCAACACTTGAGGTATTCCTGTAGCGGTTTATATCATATATATCCACTAATTCACTAATTAATCAGTCTAATTCTAATATTATACTAATATGACTTATGAAATATGAGTTTGATTAATGTCGATTGTATTTTTCTTTTGAATGAATACAAAAATATTATGCTAACCCGTCTAAGCACATTAGATACAATGTTAAATCCTGATCTTTAAAGCCATGCATAACAGAAATTAGAACAAATCATTCTTTTCTTATTTTGAAAATATGTTTAATTTATATTTTTGCATATGAATATTATATATGGCATATTCCACCTACAGATGTTACTGTACAATCAGAATGCAAGAAGAAATCATCAATGTAAAAAATGGGCTCGGCAAATCAGAAAAGCATCTTGTGAGTCCTGAACCATATAATAACACTCAAAAGTTTCCAATATTATTTTCAAGGTTTCATTTTGAATTAATGCCTGATGTTGTTTTGGGTAAAATTATTTCATACCTTCACTGGAAAGAAAGAGAATGGTTTGTTTGTGCTGTTCCTTCAGCTCAGCGAGTCATGAACTCACCCCTGGCTTGGGAGAATTTTGAGAATGATCGATGCTATGGTGTGGAGATATTGCAAATTTATTTTCCTATTCTTGTCCAGAATGAGCTGAGTGTTATCAGAAACTATGGCCAGTATTTCCAATCATGTACCATCTGGAGTCACAAAGTGCTCTACATGGATGAAGAGAGAAACAGTGATTTTCATCTACTAAAAGCTGTGGCTGAGAACTGCAGACATCTGAAGACACTGTGCTTGATGCACTCTCCTGATGTAACTCTCTCTAAGATAAAATTCTCTTTTGAGTTTTACCTTCAACCTATTTTATGTTTGGCATCTAGAAATCCATTTAGCTTTAAATTATCAATAAACAGGCTTTTTTATTCTTCTATTAACACAGTTCAAACAGGGATAAAAGAGTACATGTTGTATCTACATGAAAATGAGCTCTCAAAATTTCTTGTCTGCTTGGATTTTTCTCATGGTTTGGTCCTTGATTGTAGCAGTCATCAAAGTGTAATGGACTTATTGAAATGTACCAATCTTCATACACTGAAGTGTCCAATCCAGTCAGTTGATACATCAATAATTTTAAGCCTGAGCAAGAAGAAGCTAATGAACTTGTATCTGGTCAATGATGATTATACACAAAATAGCGGCTTTTATGAAAAACTGTTTTTGGATTGGCAGAAAATTAGGAAGGATTTGCCCGAAAGCAAGAAAGAAATATTCAATGTACACTACATTTTCAAAAACCGAGCCATGTGCCATGAAGACTTGCACCCTAATCCATTTCTCAAATCTCTGATATTTGACAACCTTTCCAGTAACATTTCTGCCAAGCTGCTCCACAACATTGCAGACTTGTATGGTGCCACATTGCAGAATTTAGCTTTTTGCAGCCACTATTGGGAGTTTCTGATGCACTTTTCAGATCTTGGCAAAATTAATGAAAGTTTTAAATACTTAGGTAAAAACTGTGTACAGCTGAAATCATTTTTATCTTGTTTGTCACTTCCATCTTCTGCGCTTGTAACTTTAGTCAAGACGTCCAGAAAGATGTCAACAGTTCAAGTATTTAAAGAGAACATTAGTTTGGCACCATCTGACAAACCCGAAGGCGTTTTTAAACACAAAATGGCCCAGGAATTAGGAATACCTCATTGGGATATGATTAAAAAGGGTGCTAACATTTTCAAAATTCCTAATGCTGATTGCAGACTTTTGTTTGCAAATTGTTTCAATGAATTTTAATACTTTTGAGAGCAAAATTAAACTACAATTGCTAAGCACTTTTATGTATCGAGAGAGTGTCATGACTTAAAACTTTAATGTTTTAACATCTACATAAAATAAATAAATAAGTGATCATTTTTCTTGCATCTTGCGTGGCATTTTCTTTATATAGCTGAAGTACCAGTTTTACCTTAAGTAAAACTAGAAATATAAACACTTTAGCATTCAAGAGAGTTGTAAGAATTTACATATTTCAGCTGAGAAAAAACAGTACAATTTACTACAAAAGAAATACAAATTAAATAAAGCTGAAATGATTTAAGGAAATGAGATATTTGTTTATTCTTTCTTACATTCAACATGTACATTTAGAACTCCAACATTATGCCCCACTTCCCTAAGTAACTGTAGGCATGCCTAACTAACATTTAACAATTGTATTTCACTTTTAAAAGTGCTTAGTGCCATGTTCATTGTCAAAGCAACATGGAACAAAGGAATTGGAAATAACTTCTAAAACTGTGATATGTATAACTAAATACTCAACAAGGAATACCAGCACTCCTTTTCTTGTTTCTAAAAGGTGAACGTTGTTAAATAAATGCTGCTTTAGTATGAACAATGTATCACAATGTCACTAATGAGCAGTCATTACTAAACATAAAATGAAAAATATTCAGGAATAATTAAAAAAAAAAAAATCTCAGTTTAAAAATACTGGTAATAACATTAACATGAACATATATAAGTGGCACACGCTGGGAGCTAATATTTAAATAGCTTAAGAAATATTTCAATAAAAAGTGTTCAGTAGATTTTAAATGGTACACTTTCACAATTATCTGATAAACACTGATCTCATAATTAGTTTTTTTCTTACTAGTATTAGTATGGATTAGCATGGTTTTGGGATATCTTCTAAATATTCACTCCCATCACATGTAGATGGTGGGTTAAATATAAACTATATACAAGTACAAAAGAAGCAGGTAATATAAATATGAACATGTTTAATTGGGTAATATTGTTGAGCTTATGTTCATCAACATCCATTAAATTTAAAGATGGTAAAGGCAAAAGGGTGAAATGAAAGGGAAGAGTAATTTCCATTCAGTGTTAATTGCGTTAGAGAAGAAGTATGAACGTGATTATAATGTGATTACACTTTTATAGTGACTTCTCATATATATCGGTACTATTTTAATACACAGATGTGTGGGTGGACTCTTGCATTATAGTAAATAATAAATAAATAAATAAATATCTCAATTAAATTTATGCATAATAGCCCAAATGTGCAGCATGCTCTGTGCCCACGGCAAGTAGTTTGAGAAAGGATGTTGATATAAACAAAATAATTACCTCTTCTAAATTAAACTTTACTTTCTCAAAAGTGTGGACCGATGAGTCAATTAATTTCAAACAATTTTAAATTTAAAAAGTTAATATCTTGACTTACTGGTTAATGGGAATAAAAGAATATTTTCCATTTCTTTGCAAGCAAACGGAAGTACACACTATAAAAGAAAAGACAATCTATTCCTCTTCTTTCTTTAAAAATTTTCCACAGCCTCATTCTATTTAGTCCCATTAAAATAAAAAATGTTTTTTTCAGGCTTAAGAACATGGTGTTAAAAACAGTTTTTGTTCAATTTAATTTTTTCACAAGTGAAATAATTCTATTCATTTCTGACAGTTATTTTTAAGATATATGGTTTTAAGTAAGTGTCTAGGAAACATTTCAACTACCGGTATATATTTATAATTCATGTATTAGACAAGACATGAGATAACACTATAAAAAAATAATAAGTAGATCGCTCGTTTAGCAAAATTAAGAGCTACAAACTTCTTAAATTAAAGAGAAATTCCACCACATATAAAATATGTAGTACACTTTAGAACTGTTAACACTTGCTCTACACACCTTGTATTTATAAAATTAACCATTCAGAAAAATTCAATGTTTAAAAATGAATTTAAAGAAATTAAGTCAATTAACAACAATTATCTGACCTTATTTATTATTATTCATATCATGCACAATAATTGTTAATGGCATAAAAAAACTTCCGTTCCACAGAAACTAATACCACTTAAAGTGAGAATTAATTTTTAAAAATAACTATTTCCACATGTCCTGAAATGTATATAAACGAATTTTTGTTTATGTTGTCTCTTCATAAATATGTATATATTTATCAAAATTGTATTTTGCAAACCTACAAGGATTGTTTGTGGCTTTTGAAAATGTTGGCCAAGTATCCCACTATTGAATATTAAATTGAAAAGAAATCCAAAAGCAAAATAAATTAATTAAATTTAAGCTAGTACGACCATCACAGTTTTAAGAAAGCACTACTGTCATTTTAAGAAACAAAATTTTATGAAAAATGACAGAACTTATTAGATATCGAGACCATAACAAATATTTACTACAGACATCAAGTAAAATTAGATAAAGCTTAATCAAACTTTGATTAAGTCACACTCAAACAAAGCATGGATGAAAGAAGTTAAACTTTGCAAAAGCTCGACAGGTGGTGAATTTTTAAGCTGTTGTGTTGCATTGAAAGACTACCACCTTTAACTTTTAAGTAATGTCTTTAAGTGTCAGGACAATCAAGGGGTATGTTAATATTGTCATACATGACATTGAGCGCCTGCCAATAAACAGAAGAAAAAAAAACATGTGCACTTACAAATTATGTACAATTTAGCACACACAAAAAAACAAAAACATTTCAGGCTTTTATTACTTTTAAAGAATTCTATCCTATTTAGATAAATTCAAATTCCACTGTAAATTGAAATAAAAAATAAATGAGCGGTAAAAAATTGTTCCTAATTTGTTCTAACATACTAAAATGTAATAATATTGAACTATATTAAATATTTGCTAATCAAATTACTTTTATTGAATAATTTTAAGAACAAAACAATCTTAAAGAAGACATAGACTAGCAAAAATGTACAAAGCTTTTATGTAAAGCAAAAATATAAACACAAAATGTAGGCACAGAATATATTGAATACCGGTATTGAAATCTATAATAACCGTTTTGTACACACAAATAAATTAGACTGAAAACTTAACTAAATAACAAATACACTTAAGTGTTAACAAATATGTGTCAATTTTAAATATAATACGAAATTCCACAATAGCTAAACTTGATACGTTAGCCTATTCTCCATCCAGCTGTTCTCAGCCCTCAAACATTTTAACTACCACCAGCAGCTCATACTTTTAAAAACTAAAATTTAATAAGTTATCTCCCACTTCTTTTCTGAACACCAGAAAACTTTTAAGCTGCTTGCAAATTGTGTGCTTGCGAGGGAGATTTTATAGTGTTGGTTTTAAACTGTATGTCATTTAATAGGATGATTAATTTAACTGACTTTTCCCAAGTAAAAAAATACCACCACAGCATAATAAATAGTTACATTGAACAAAAAAATAGAGGCACAAAGTATTGTTGAATTTGGAAAAAAAATAAATAAATAATTTATAAAATGTAAGATATAAATAACAGTGTGAATACCAGACAAATGTTACAAATATTATAATAAATATTAAACATAATACATCATACAAATAACACTATAAAACTAGACAGACACTATTTAAAAGGAGCTTTAACATTTATGACTGATATATAACTATAAGAAGGTACAAATTAAATGCTTTCTAGTTTGAGTAAATAAAATGCTAAGACTTGTAAAATATCCTAATTTAAAGCATAACATAGCATACATATTTTTTGTTTACTGAGTAAAATGTATTTTATTGAGAAGAAATATATATATCATTTATATGTATATTTATATGAACAAGTAATGGTGATTTCTAATATAAAATTATATGTTTGTGTACAAGAAAATTGTAGGTTTTCACAAAATAGTTATCTTTTGCATCTTTGCTTACATATATCTTACTAAAGATTTTTTTTTTTTTAACAGTGGAGCATTGATTATTCCAATCAAAATGCAAGAAGGATCATGTTTTCAATACTATTAAGGCCCACAATATGATTGCTTCTTACAGTGGAATTCTCTGATAGGAACATCAAAAATACATCACTCAGTAATCGAAAAAAATATTTTAAAGTTATAATAAAATAAAACATACTTTACATAGTGAAATCTAATACATCTGTTTGGCAGACCATTAAAAAAAGCTTATATTTCTGACTACTGCTTAAATCTCTGCTATAGTTATAAATATGTAACATAAACATTCTTTTACTTTCATTAAATGACAAAGTAAATAAACATCAATACATAGAAGTTTTTAAGGGTTTGTTTATGAATTAAAGTGTTGGTTTTTTTTAAACTGCGATGACAACTATTGAGTCACTTCTTGAAATTTGTTAAAAGGAGATTTTTTTAAAAAAGATGATTTAATTTGAAATTCATTGGTGATGAGGAAGAAGAAAATTGTGGGAAAACTTTATTTTTAAATTTCATTTTTTAAAATGATTTATCATATGATGATTTTAAACTTAACTTTATGATGAATCCTTTTAAATTAGCTGGTTGTGGATATATTTCACTGGTGGTGGTAGCAAATCCAATATATAGAGACTTGTTACAACAATGTTTATGCTCCATTTAGGTTCTCTTTATTGGTAATGTACATTTATTAACTGGTCTTTCAAATTTATTTTAATTTAACATGTCACAAGTTGGACTGAACCATACAACTCCATCAAAATAATATTTGGACAAGCACATTGATCATTAGAAGGATTCTCTGTTTAAAAGATTATGCAGTATCATAAAACAATGCCTCCTGATTTTGAAGAGTTTTCAATATTGATATGGGGTGACAGAAGTGCAAGTAGCCTGGTGAGATATCTTATGCAAGGAAATAATACAGTTATGAGATGAGTAGTGACGAGAAGCAATCTGCATCTACAAACTGGTGAGGCAGTGTGAAGATTATAAATTTAAGTTATACACTAAGACAATTCTGTTACAAGGAATGTCATATCTTAGATCACATGACACATTTGCAAATGATGTGGGTGGAGCTCACATGAGTAATGTTATTTGAAGGCAAGCATAGACAATGATATATATATTTATCATACAATAACAAGTAATCATGACATTTAGAGTGATTACACTAAGAGTTCATAACAACAACTTTGAAACACAACTTTGATTCCATCTTTTTGCTTAAATTTTGCTGGATCCTCTGTTGTTATTTTCAACATTTCTGAAGTTAAATGCTTATGTTTTGCATTAAAAGCAATTTATTGTTGGCAAGTATTGTTTAGTCATTGGTAAGCAAAGCTTTAATGAAATATTCTGAAAGATGGCAAGTTAGAAAAAAAACCAACAGAGCTTATATTTGTATGCCACTAATATTGATTAGTAAGAATAGCTGAATGGGTAATGACTATGTACAATGAAATATTACAATAGGCAATTTAAAAAATAATTTTGAGGTTTTTCAATTAATTTTTTTAGAGTAAATGTAATACTGCAAGAAGCATTTTTTAAAGCAAGACAGTGCTTGAAAAAAAAATTAGCTAACAGTATTTTTAAAAAATGCATGACATAGATAAGCAGTGCTGGAAGTCTTAAGTGTCTAGAGCAAGGAGAGACATATAAATAACTCGGTGTCACTATAAATAATAAGCTAATTTGACATAACCAGGGCCTAGTTCTGTAGAAAAAAGTTAACCAAAGACTTTTCTGTTTAAAAAATTACAAACATATTCTACAGAGCTACAATTGGAAGCCTACTGACCTTTAGTATTATTTTCTGGTGTGGGAATTTGTTTCATCAAACACCAATTAAACAGACTTATCAAGAAAGCCAGTAATATGATTCAAACAAAACTAAATTCACTCAAAGAACTATTCGTAGCAAAGTGCATTGTGAAACTAAAAAAAAATTGGAGGATACATTCCATTCTTTTCATCGCCAATGCCTAAGATCAGCTTGATCAGGGCAAATTATTTCCATAAAAAGTTAGGACCAAAAGATATACAAATTCATCTGTCAGAATTAACCAGCGTGCTGTTACAAAATCTAAATGATAACTCTTAAAGTGTGAATCCCTATGGCTGATTTTTGCACTTGAGAAAATCTTCAGATGTTTTTTGTTTAAATTGTTCTAGTTTAAAAATGTTGTCTTGTTAGGAATTTTCACCTATGTGCTGCAAATGAGCATATGCATTGTTATATATATATAAAAAAAAATTCCATTTTCTTGGATCAATTAAATAATCTTATCTTAAACTGAAAAAAGTAAAGGCGATCACCCATTTATATGTAATACAAAAGTAGAATTATACATTCTAAAAATCTGTTTATGAAAAATAATTCTTTTCTAATCATGTCAAAGATAACTTGCTTTAGAAAAAAAATGTCAATGTTAAAATTTGCTGTTTAATCCGATTATTTTAAAAATATTGTAAATGACTTGTTCAGTTGCAGCTGACATGGATGTGGCCTGTTATCCAAAAATTTTTTAAAAAATATGTTGAGATCATTCTGCAAAATTAAAAAAAATTATAATTTACATTTGCCAGAGCTCAGGTGAGCTGTAATCTTAATTTAAAATTAAGATAAGCATCTTTCTGATAAGTACCCCTACTTTAAACAAAAAAAAAATAGATTTAAGAGGTAAGTAGAACACTATTGCACTATTGCGTTGTAAAATGAAAAAAACAAAATCAAATTAAGTAATGCCTATTTGAGACATGTATGCAAATTTCCCTGCACAAGTTTAAAATATATTACTAACAGATCTTCGTATTTTCCATTTAAATGGAGAGGAAATTAATTTTACATTTACCCAGTTAATCATTTTCAGCTAAAGGGCTTTATAAACTTTAATGTTATTTGTTGTTCAGCAATTCAATTTTTAAAACTGGAATACTGTATTTATTGATTTTGTTTCTTACACCTGCAACAATCGCATACATTCTTGTATCCAAAAAAAAATGTATCATTTCAGAACCATCTTTTTAATTAAAATAGCAAATTCACTGGACTAAAAACTGGTAAAACAGTAGCTCAATATATTCAATAGCAATAAGCGCAAATGATCTTGTTTGTGCCTTTATTGTATAGTTTTTTAAATATCTTTTTTGATTTAGTTTTCAAAATGTGTTTTTTTAAATTTTAGAAAATAATTGCGGTAAGAAAATATATATTTTTTTAAATGTCAATTTGCCACAGATGGTGACTGCTAAAAGCAATACATGAAAAAGACAATGGAAGGGGAAATTAAAGATAATTCTAATATAATTTTATGAGTATTCACTACGTGAAATCACAAACGGAATGAGGTTACTTCAACGATATTACAACACAGCCAAGAACTATTTCCAAATTTCAACAAAAAAAAATGTCATTGAACTTTATTCTTGCTTCTAGTATTATTATTGGTCACTGCTGCTCCATTGCTGTGGCGGACATCTGAAGATAACAGGCCAAACATAAATGTGTGATCTTTAAAGTCCAAATAGCCAGTGAAGTGATAGCCCATATTAGTGTAGGCTATGATGTACTCGCATACTGAGAATACACTGAAGGCTGAAAGTTTTAAAAAAATGATTTTTATTATATACAATCACTTTACCAGCAAAAAAATATTATGTTTTGAATGGAAAAGAGGTTAGGTGGGGAGGGGGGGGGGGCACCGTGATCAAAAATTAAAATGAATTGTGTACGTAAATGTAAATTCATTTAAATAATAAATAAACTGTTAAAAAAATAAAAATATTGTTAATAAATAAATTAATAAACAAAAATAATTTATATATAACCTATTAATAAAAAGAATGCAGTGGAAACTAGAACACCCAGACATTGGTTATCTGGAATTCGGTTATCCAGACTTGTATTTTTACTCAGAAATGTATGAATTAACCTGACAAGGATTGGAATCATCTCATGGCCGAATTTTGAGTAAGATAAAAAAACAAGCACATAAGAAAATCCAAGACATTAAACTTTATGTTCAGGTTTTAAACACTACTAAAGTTTTTTATTATAGAAAAGCCCATTTTATTTTGTTGCATATAGTATGTCATCGTTTATCTGGATTATCAATAATCCGAACAACCCATTCTCAATTAGTCTGGATAAAAGAGTCTCGACAGTAGTGGATTTTAAAATGAAGTTGTCATGGAAACTTACCCCCAACAACGCAGTAAATTCTGTGTAAAATAAAGAAGAAAACAAGACCTGCAGTTGCAGTTGCTATGGAAGCAAACATGACCTTTTTCCAATAATAAGAAGTTTTCTCCTGAGGAGGGGTGGTGAAATGGAGATTTCAATCAATTTTCAGCGATTATCCAACTTAGCAAATATTCTTAATCTAAAATCAATAGAATTGACATTCATCTAGTGTTATGAGTTATTCAGCTTGCAATGTCTTTAACCCACGAACTGTGGCATGAATTATTCTGTGTTGTGGAGCTTTTCAGAGCATTTTGGGTGACATTTGAAATTGCATTAAATGACTTAGAAATATTGATACAATACCCCAATAAGTGTATATTTTTAGAAAGGTAAATGGATGGGGATAAAGTTGGCCATATTGCCGACCCCGTAAAAAAAAATTTGCTCAGTGTCCTTGACCTTGGAATTCTCAAGAAAAAAATTCGACAAAATGTCTTGCTTTCAAGTGCTCATAACATCATTATTTTTTATAGATACCGGTACACTTAAAACACAAATCTAAACATTGTAGCCAATTCATTTATCTTTCAGAAAATGTATAGTTTGCTAAGGTTTTTATTGCAATTAAACCTCTGAGAGCAATTTTAGTAATTTTAGGTCATTTATATAAGAAACTGGGACCACTGCTAAAACCAAGTAAAAATTCAAAAGCTCAGGCAAAATTGTTATTATTGACTAGTAAACATTTAAAAAGGAACTGTGGAACTGATTTGGGTTGTTTAACTATAATCTATAACCTGTAGCTTCTGTGACAAAAAAATTCAGTTAGTCCTTGCCCAACCTCCGGGCCTGGCTCGAAGTCTAACAGTAGCCTCAGTAGGCCTACTTCAGTATCACTAAAACTAGTAAAAATTTCAAGAAAATAATAATCTCAACTGATATCATCACGAGGAATGTTAAAATCAACATCAGTATCACTTAAAACCTCTCCTAAAAAGTTTTCAAACTT
This sequence comes from Lymnaea stagnalis, assembly GCA_964033795.1. Lineage (NCBI taxonomy): Eukaryota > Metazoa > Mollusca > Gastropoda > Lymnaeidae > Lymnaea > Lymnaea stagnalis. The sequence continues at coordinate 505,593 of CAXITT010000234.1, read as the reverse complement.
ATTTCTATTAGTTCTTGCACTGGAGACCCAGCCATAGCGTCATCCATTTTAGCTTTAAAAAAAATAGCGATATAAAACTGCGATCAAAAAGTATTTATTTTCCCGTTACCACGAAACAGCTTGAACCGGAAGATGATTTAACTATTAATAAAAGGAAGTGGCTATAATTCCCGTTAAATATTGGATTGGAAGTTGCTTTCAGACCATGTTTTTTTACACACAGTACAGAACGAGAATGTCGGCCGATTTTTTCGGCCAACCATAGTTCATGGGTTAAAAGTGGCCAAGAATGTTACATTTTCAAATTCTTCCAGCTAAATTCATGTTTAATCAAAATGTATCAATGAAATTAAACTAGTCCATACTTTCACTGTGATTAAACTTAAACTTAATGAAAATGTACCCAAAAAAATAAATATTATAAAATATTTTTTTAAACTGTATAATATATTTGTAACTGTATTTTGTTAATAATAAATTTTAAAAATATATATTAATTTAAATTACATTAAATTTTGTTAGTAAATATTTATTTTTGTTTAAAGTTTCATAGACATATTGAAAAAATCACAAGCAAAAAAATTACTTAATATATTTTCATTGCTCCATCAGAGACACCAAACAAATTTTTCTTTCTAAAGTACCAAAGCCCAATAATAAGAAAGTGAAATTATCAATTTCCCAAAGTATAGAAACTAGTTAAGGAATCTAATTATAATATTTGACAAGTATAACTTCCTTACTTTTACTACTTCAGAAAAGTATAATTTAGTTGTTTTTTTTTATAAAAACTAAAATGTAAGGCCTATAAAATCAACAAATCTCAACTAGTCCAAAAAAATACTAAATAAAACAAATGACATTTAGAACGCTTCTTACTCTTACACTTACAGTGGCTTAAATTGGCATGCCTACATGTTTTTTACAATCTGCATATACCTTATAAAATTTGGTCAACTTTGATCTTATGAGAACTCAGTTCATATTGATTAAGCAAAGACATACTTACTGTCTCTGTAAACACTCCAGAACGGCTCCAATTAAAGAGGATGGTATTAAGAAGCATGTAGCATAATGAAGTTACCATAAAGACAACAAAGATTTTTTCATGTACAGCTGAAACATAATTGAGTTGTTAAATGAAAATTGATAACCAATGAATTACAACATAGAATTTTAGTTTTTGTTTGTATGTTTTTTAATGCCAAGGAAATATCTTGTTATTCCTGATAACTAGAAGGTGATTTAATACTAAAGTCAGGAAAGCTAACAAGTAATGATTGTAACAATAATAAGACAACACATTTTCATATTCCTATCTTTTCATTGTTCATTGTACAAAAAATAATTATTTTCTTCCATTACTCTGACTTAAATTATTTATACAAGATTATATAATCGGATATAGATAAATTCTACACAAGGATAAAGGTAATGGGAAGCATTAGGGACAGGCAATGAATATCAAGTTTTAAAATTATTATAAGGTTATATGAAAGTGATCAATATCAAATGGTTCAAATAAGGTTGATTAGATAAAGAAACTAATCTAGGGAAAGGGAGAATGATGGTTAAATATTAATGATGTTTGTAAAGGGGGATTGAAAAAGTAGGGGCTATTAGCAGAGGCTGATGGGAATTCTATAGAATACCTAGCTATTCTGTGGAATCCCTAGGTAATGAATATAATGTCAAAATTCAATGTCTGAATGTCAATACGTTTAATTTGCTGGTAACAGAGAAAAAATAGCAGAGAGTTTTATAGAAATATTTGCGTCGATAAAGGTGCTGTGTATAAGTTATTAAGAACAGCTCACAATAATAAATGATGCGAAATTTTAAGGTACACATACGATAGTTTTCCCGATTAGTGATGTATGCCACCAAAGTAAGACATGAGTTCTCTATAAAATTCAGCCAGTAGTTCAGCTTGATGAGGAACTTGTACTTTGAGATTCTGTGTGGGAGAACTCTGTGTATCTGACTGACATAGTGGTTGTAGTAGATGAGATTCACTGCAAATCTAGGCGCTGAGTGTAATGCTATGCATGTGCGCCAGAGGTATGTTTGTGGTGTTATGCCAGTGACAGCACTAATAGAGGGGATGAAATTCTTCACCTGTAAAAAATGACCAAACAAAATCTCAGTCCTGGGAAGCAATATGTAATACTATTTTTTTAAAAATATTGTATGCTTATATTAGTAATAGCATTAATGAAAGTTTTACATCGTTTTCCTCTTTAACTTTGGAAATGCTCTACAACTTATAACTATTTTAACTTTTATTCTCTGTTCAAAATTAAGTTTATTTGAATTTTTAAATTGTTTTTTAAAAATTGACATGGTTGTTTGGAAGATCAACATTAAGTGTTTCCGAAATTTGTCTTGGTACTAGTAACATTTAACAATTTTAAAATCACAAATTCTCTTGGTCACAAGCAATGGTATGAAATTTTTTAAAAGCCGAGTTCAGAATGAAAGTTTAGTAAAATAATTAAACCTAAAGTTTGTAACACTTCAATTTCTGAAACTGCAACTAGCTTTCTCAAACTGTAACTAGCTTTGACTCTCAAAATTTATACAAAACTTGAGGTTGGAGATATAACGAATAAAATAAAGGATGTCTTATAACTCATGTTCTAGCACATTCTAAATTGTTTCATATATAATTTTTATTTTTAGCTTGGGGCAGAAAGACATATTATGCATGGAACATAATGAGCATTCTAATATTCAGGCTTAAGGAAGTTGAATGTTAAAATCAGTCCCTCCCTCAACTGTGGAATATGATTTAGGATTTTTAAGAGGAACCTTTAACATGTGTCACAACACAAAATTTTAGATGATACATCTATTCTTCTATTAGCGTACATTGGTTCATATTCAGAGGATATTTCAACATACATGCCAACCTGCAGGATTAAAAATGGTAAAACAAGACACATAATAAAACTGTAAAAGAGCGTAAATAATTGTGCAGAATGATACATGAAAAAGTCTTTAAAAAGAGATAATAATCAATGTTTTGATTGCAAACTTTGCCTTCTTGATATTTTCTGTATTTATTTGAAAACCCAAACAAGTGTCTTATGGATGGGCTAGGAATGAAATTTAAAAATAAGATGTGTATCTTTATTGGAAAGACTATCTAAATGATGGGGCTGAGAAAAGAAGGATTTATGCCTATTGGCTAATGGTGGTATAATTTCCTTTCATTGCCTTAAAGTTTCCTTCGTGTAGCTATTTTTTCAAATGTCCTTTAATGTCTTTTTTGCAAATTTCGCAAAATGCATGCAATAATCCGATTGATGAAGCCTAAATAATTCCATATTATTCGGTCAGATATATACTTAGAAACTTTCCCCAGTGCATGTGTAATTCCTAATTTAATTTTTAAAATATTTTTTAATCAAGTTCACCCCCTTAATTAATTGGGACTTTCCAGCTGGAGTAAAATAATTTAAAAAAAAAAAGAATGCAACATACATACTGATGTCGATCAAATTTAGGCCAACTAAAACAATGAAGAAAAATCGCACCTGCTTTAGTTTTTAGAAGTGTTAACATGTTAAATTTAGTGATGCCAGTGTATATTACTAGTAATAGACATAATGACTAATAAAGCTATTTATTGTTAGTGATATTACATACATTTAATTATTTAATAGACATTAAAAAAATACTGATTGAAAATGCAGTTTTTTTCTAAGATAATTACAAAAATGGATTTGTAATTATTGTTTACAACTCAAAATAGCTAAAATCCTAATGATTCCTATAATAGGTACCAGTATTTTACGTAAATACTAGCTGAACCTCGATCGGATTCTATGTTTTAGTTGGCCTACCAAAAAAAAAATTACGCCAAAGGTCTTTTTGAGCATACCAATAGGTTTTAGCTTTCTTTTGACCTACGATGAATTTATTATGTAGTGTGCCAAAAAGTATTTTTACAAATTTTAAAATGTTTTTGAATCCTTAAAAAACCATGCTATACCCTGTATGGCCGTACACCTTTACCATTTAAAATTCCTAAAAACTATACAAAGTATGAGTAAACCATACAGGTTTGGCATGTATGTATGTCCAGGACAGACTAATGATTTTTTTAATACAATGAATTACAATTAGCTTAGAAATTACAATTATAACTGGAATAGTAAAAAAAATCTGTTATTAAAATGCATTGAAAAGAAATTTAGCTATTGCAACAATTATTGTCACATGTCTCAATATAAAATCACAATTTATAGGCATAGGTTTAATAAAACAAAAAGTCATAGTGCTGGAATTTTCAAAGTCTGACCAGAAAAATTTAACTAAGAAATAATTACAGACTGCCTAGAGCAGGTACTTTGACAGAAAACTAAAATAATGACTTATTGCCATAAATAAAACACCATTTTAGAGGGTTAGCTATAAGTTTTATAAAAAACACCAATTTCATCTTTCTAGCTTTTATAGAAGTTAAGTTATGGTGATTTTTTTGGTGAATTTTTAAAAACTCTTATTTATCTGCCCATGTGCAGAACGGATGTACGAATGAGTATCGTAGTACTGGCAATTATAATTTGACGTTTCCCCCTATTCTCCCATGCCATCACAGAATACACTTTTACACACTTTATTCCAGGTTACAAAGCAACTTTATTGTATCCCTCTGGATATGCTGCAAGAAGTGTCATAGACCTGTGTCTCTCTCTTCCATCAACTTACACATGTGTGCTATAAAAAATTTTCTCGTTTTAATTATTATAATTAACCATTCAATGAAATATTAATTAGCAACATTCCAATCGAAGTATTAATAATATTTAAAAGAAAAAAGAAAATTTAACTCAAGAAGCAATCCAAGATCAAGAATAAACAAAAGGGAACTCACTCATCTCGATGCAAAAAAATATGAAGTGTAAATTCTTTGTAGTACCTAGCTAAATCTAAAAAAAAACTAATAAAAATATAAAACCTGCATATTATAAACCACTTACTTCACACATTGTTTCGTTGACATCTTCAAATCTAAATATAAATGCTGTAATAAAGCACACAGCCAATGATATACCAGGCAAAGAGACTGTTACAATGGCAAAGTGCCAAAATGGAACATTTAAAGTTAGGTCTTCTACTGTGCCTCTATTTTTAATCTTTGCCATACTTGTATATTTTGTGAATTAATTATTATTCTATGAGCTCTCAAGATGCTACAGAATGATATATGAATTTGCAGCTATATTGTCAAAAAGTTTTAAGAAATCTTGCTTGGAGTCTGGGTCTTGAGCTCAACTAAAAAATATTAAAATGAAACACTGAACTAACACTGTCACTAAATGTTATAATAACTTGATTAGTCTTGATTAGCCATAATTCAAAATCTTGAACCACAGCGTCCACAGCATACAAGCGAACATTGAATGTATTTGTCGATGTGATTGGTTACACCTTGTAAATGTACTTTTCGTAGACAAACTAAAGTACAAATCAACAGACCCCAACAACGGACTGGATTTATCTATCGATCAAATAAGAAAAAAAGGTAAAGTCCGGAAGTAACAAATATTAACAAAATAATAAGTATCTGCTACATTGACGTCGGACGTAAAAATAAGTATCCCAAACTTCGTTCATGTCGTATGATAAACGGTTTCCTTGTATTATGTGGGCCCACATTTTATTATTTAGGACACTTATATGACTATGATTAAAATGTACTGATTTATTTTACAATTGAAAAAAATCTGGAATACATTAAAAAATATTCATAGTTAGTTTCGTTGCATCCTTTTAGAAAGTTTTCCCACACTTATTTTCGATTATTTTCTAAAAATGGGTAAAAATATGCCGGGAGCCCAAGCCGATTCAACGAAGATCCCCCTGGCCAGTTTAATCCCTCGATCCGCCCCTAGTTATAGAGTCTTATAAAGATTGATATTGGAAAAAACAGCAACAACATAGATATACAGTATATCGCTTAGGGGGACAAAACGTCCCGTTTTTTCACGATAGTACCCGGTGTCCCGAAAAAGTCTCTCGGGACGCCTGAATGTCACGTTTCTAAAACCAAACCCATTTTCACTTATTATATAAGAAGTAGGTTTTAACAATGGCTGAGACAACAGCCAGATATCCCCAATTTAAATCATAGACTAGCGAAATTTAATTTGTTGTGTTGTATTATGTTATAAAAATCAATAAATATTCACTTCAAAATTATTGTTTTCGTTTATGATATGCCTCAGAGTTTAAATTAAATTACAAAAGTGAAGGTAAATTCAAAAAGATTTCTAGGTCTCAAAATAGTTAAACGGTTTTCCAACGGAGGCCCCCGGACCTCACTTTAGCGGAGGGTATCATACCCCCCAACCCTCCTTGGGCGTGTCCTGTTTTTTCCAATTCATGATTTGGTCACCCTATTATTATAGCTCCATAGTTTTTTGAATTGGTAACCTTGGCTGTTGGCATAAATTAATTATGTCTTTTGAATATAGCATTCCGTATTCGACATTGTGACTAAATAAATTATTAATTTATTTTCAAAATAGTGCAGATTCACTAAATATTATTTAAAGTAGATTCTTTTCATCTTGCATCTTTTACGCTGCAGTAAACAGCTAAAACTACAATTATGAGCTTGTTTCGAGATAGCGGGCATGTGTCAATTTGAAAATATTGTTTTTTTTTTTAAAATGTGTACAGACTTTAACTTTAATAATCTCGTAACAATTGTGCAGATTTTTGCCACTTTTGTAGCGCCGCATCCCCTCTTAATAAAAAAAAATCCTGCAGTCTCAATTTCAAAACACTTTTCCAGCATCCTCATGATTGAAAAATTATTATACATTTTGAAATAAACATGATTTCGTGGCTCTTCCCGCACTCCTGACACTGCTCTAGTGGAAGATAAAACAGTTGTTGTGCACATGTTTCGGGTTTCAATTAATTCTCATGCCCTATTTGACATTTATTTCATCATCATTTATATAAAAAAAAAATATTTCATCCTAAAATGATGATATAATAAGTTTTAAAATATTAAATTCATTTAAAAATAATATAATAATGCAAAAGTTTTGAAGCATAGAAAAGGGAACTATTTTCCTCAATTTTGTAGGTTAGGCTATTGACGTTACTTGTACAAAATAGAAATTACCTGATCTCTAATGCTCAGTTCACACCATCAAACTTTCGTCAAATACCTTTTTGAACACACTATATATATTTAGTAAAACAAATTAATGCATCCAAAAAGAAATTTTACTAAAATTTGATCATGTGAACTGAGCATTAGTCTATGCTTTTAACATTATGCTTTTAACGTTAACAGCTAGGATTTCCTACGTTTACCTCCGTGGTACATTTTACCTTCTCGGTAAATAACCTTTGTTTAGTTCGGTTTACCGTCGCATTCAACGTATACCGGCCATTTAAAAAGTCGTGCTGAACATTTATTTTAAAAGTTTACCTCTTTAAAAAACACAATTCACTTAAATTTGATAGTCTTACTTAAATCAAACATTTTTAATACACTTCCTGGCTAATATTATTTTAAATAGAATTTATATCTAAAAAAATTAAAGTGGTAAAGAAGTTTGTCCCGTCCGCCGTACTCATCATTTTGAACAATAAAATGGCTGCTCACATCCAGGCATGTTATTATTATTATGAGTGGAACGTTTGCTTTCTTAATAGTTTCGATATATTATCTTTGGACAAATTATAAAGTGTTTGGCTAATGCTAAGAGATATCACCATGACGTCATTTGCGTGTTTATTCTTTTGGGTTCAGGTTAGGTTTAGGCGTTTAGGGATAGGGATAATTTAGGGTTCAGGTTAGGTTTATTATAAATTATAAAATTATAGTATAGTATAGGCACTTGAATATACAAAATTAAAAAAAAATTGAAATAATTTTTTAAATAACACAGTTAGAGCAAATTTCAAATACAAAAATGAAACCAGAATCAACTTTAAGTCAGTACTTTTTGAGCTATGAATTTTTAAAGTGGGAGTTCATTTGGTATTTTTTACTATGCCAGACTCAGACTATGGACGAAACTCCACATCTTGTGACCTCATGTCATTCCACTGATTGCGTCATGCGCAATGACTATATACTTTATATAAGGCAACGCATCGCCTTATCACTAAAATACTGTTTAGGGTCGACTTAGTTTAAACTTTCAACTTTGGCACATGAATAATTAATTAAAGCTTTCCCTGACCAATGGTATAGTAGTTTTTGCACACGGCAAACTCTTATGAATGAAACTCTGAGGTAGTACTACGATACAGCCATTATGCAAGTGGCTGTGAATGGTTGCCAATGACAACATCTTGCACACGGTAAATTCTGATCATTTATAATATGGATTCTACCCGGTTGTTAAAGCTCAAAATAAAACATTCCAGTTTAAATTTAAATGTCTTCAAAATGCATTCTGAAAAACAAGATATCAAATATTTTGATGTAAATAGTGGTAATAAATTAATATTTCCTAAGTATCGGCAACTTCCGCCAGGTCCTGTTAAATATACTTAATTGCAATGAATAACAGTAGAACTCTGTTATGTCTTTGGCCTTGGGGTTTGCCAAAAAGCGTCGAGATAACCGATGAGTGAGATAACTGAGGAGAAAAGGCTGAGACAAAACAAAGAGAGAATTTGGCGGTTCCAAAAAAACTTCAACACAACAGGGTTGGTGAGTTAACCGAGGTCGAGATAAGCGGGTTCGACTTTTTTCGAGTAGTAAGTTTAGTAATCGTAGGTCTTGTAACTTGAGAAATGTTTTCATCAGCATGATTTTGAAGTCAAAACTTGTCAAAATCACATTTATAGTTATAGTAGCAAAGTGGCACAGTGATTTATTTATTTTAAAAGGCTTTTAAATTTTAGGGTACAGGTAATGAAAACATTTTATAACCAGATTACCAGGGTACTGGTAATGAAAACATTTTATAACCAGATTTTTCAGTAATACAGTGGCATACATTGCCGGCCTTACTGCTAACCGAAATCCAGCTAAAATTTCGATGTATACTTCTTTAGTATTCTTATAATAAATTAAATAGGCTCATAGTAAGTTTAAAATTTATTGCGCAAGCACATTATGAGTCACACGCTGGGATCCCGACTCTAAAAAATACAGGTACCGTGGTTAAAATGAATGCTTCAAAATACAGGGATTGGATATATGAAAACCGTTTAAAAATGTACATAAATCGCCTTTCATACCCGTAGTGTCCATTTCGTATTTAGAGTAAAATAAGTGAATATTTATTTTTAAAAACTTCAGGCTGAGGATTACCGGTACCGGGTATTCTTCCAGACTAACTGATGGAGACACTGACACATTTGTAAAAATAGAAATGGCTTTAATTTGGAAACTGTGGTTCTAGATGAAAATATCATGAAATTGCATTCAATGCCAAAGGCCAGTAGCTTAAGGTCTATTCCTTTGACCACTGTAGAATCATTTGCACTCAAAAATAAGCAATCAAACATTAGATACATCAATTGTACAATCTCAATATTTAAATTTGACTAAAGATTAAGCAAACAGTTCAAACACATTTTAATTTGTTTTATAAACCTGTGAAACAACCTACACCAAGGACCCAGTCCATCTCAAACACAGACTTCCATGATGGACAGACTGTGCTCGGGGAGGTGGAGGGGTTGTATTTACTCAAATTTCTTTTAATGATAGATGGTTGTTGTTGAGGTAGGCCCTCTTGTTATCTATCAATTCAAAGTATACTCAACATTTTATTTCATTATCATCAATTATCAATAGTAATTAATACTATCTATAGCACTAATAGCAGTGCTGTCCACCTCGCTGGTCACAGCTTGAGAAATTTGTATGATATGTGTAGAAAATAAAACACTTTAGAGTGAAAATATTTTCAAACCACATTCATTAATTTAGTATTGTTGCGAAATTATGTGAGAGCATAGGAGAAGTTGTAATATGGAAAAGTGGGAGGAAACAATAGCTAAGGAGTAAGATGGTTAGAGTTAGTCTGAGGTAGTACCAGTAGTAATTTATGTTAAGCACATAAGCGGTGCAACCATTTGGGTGCCATAAAATTGAATACTATCTTCTCGTTCTTTTTGTTAGTTGTTGTGGGGTATCAGGTATAATTACACTAACAACGTTGGGAAAGATGAATAGGAAAACCAAAAGTAGCTATTTGGTAATTGTAAAAATTCCAATCCCCAAAAAACTCGACCAAGTAATAAGTGATTGTAATATGAAATAGATAGGTGAGCACCTCAAGTTAACTACGGTACCTGTACTGCACTTTGTAGGATGATAATAATATGACAGGAAGTCAGAGGATTTGAGATAGGAGCTGGGGCACTAGAGGTGTCACAATTGGATGATGAGGATGGGCAGTGTCAACTATTTATGGTACCATGTTATGTTATTAAACATGTAGTTTAGCCAGGTATAGGAGAGTGTGTATCCATCCTGTATTGTTGTGACGTTGGGGGACAAATAGATAGTATTCAGAGAAAGGAGTATGAGATGTTCAATGGGTAGAAAACAGGACACAAGCTGTGTTTGTTTGTAGTTAATGCATTTCAGTCAGGGCTGAATTGTGAGAGACAGTCGAAACGATTCCTGAAAGTATTTTTTATAAACAAAAATAAGAAAACGTGGCCAAATGACATATGTTTCTTCTGATGGCTTTCCACAACTATGGATATGTTGGAACGAAATTTTGACCTTGTTTTTGGAATCACCCTACTTCAGTGATGCTGGATCCTCCTTAATTACCAACATTAAGTCCAAAAAATTAAAACTTCGACTGTTGAAAATTTAAAAAATCTAATGAAAGCTACCGATAACTACCTCAAAATAGGAAAATTGATAGTACAATTCAAAACAAAATATATCTTTAAAAGGGGGGTCAGTTTTTATTCCCTTCATTTTTTTCTTAATGAGCCCATAATGCCACTGGATATATGAGGCTTTATGCATACGGGAAGAAGTATTAATTAAGTGAATGTTTTCTAAAAAGTGAAGAACAAAAATTCTTTCTTTGCAGACCTCAACTTAGCAGAACATTTTTTTTTTTTTTGGCCTACCCAGTCAAAAAGATTGGACAGCACTGATCTATAGTGACCATAGTAATCATATTCGTGCTCATAGTTCTACTATTCATTGAATTGATAGATACTGGTAACAAGAGAACCTACCTCAATAAAAACCATTTATCTTGAAACAAATTTTACAACAAAAATTAACTTCAGCCTCAGGGCAGAAATCTCATTTGGTGATTTATAATTCTATTGTAATAATAATATATTATAACTGAGATCTTTTCTGTGATTCTAATTGAAAATGTCAATATCTAGATGACAGCAGATTGGTAATTTAATTCAAAATTCTTGTAAAATTCTATTTTTTAATCTTAGAGGCTAGCTAATAACTTTCACTGCTGGCAGTTTGATTTAGTTAATCCTAAGTCAATGTGTAAATTTTTTTTTAAAGTTAGTCTTTAAAGGGGAGATACAAGCAAATACCAGTAAGGTAATTAAAAATGTTAAAATACAAGTAAGCACTCGGTACGTTAGGACCTAATGACCTTATCCAAGACCCTAAAATACAGATTTGACTTCTACTGTCATGGAGTGATGACAGAAAATTACAATTTTATAGGACCTACACATTTTTAAAAAGTTAATAAACCTATGATTATGAGATCTATCATAATTTCACTTAAATTATTTTGCATTGGTTTTATTTTAAATGTGTTATGTGAACCATATTATCTGTAAGATAACCAAAGTTTAAACAAAATTAACTTGATTATTCAAAGTAAATTTGTAATCTTAGCCTTTTATAACATAACTTTTTTAATACTTCTATAGGTGAATGATTGCCCCAAAGACTTGCAATTTGATGATCTTGTAACTACAATACAATGCCATCCAATTGAAAATATCATAGCCTGTGGAAATATTGGAGGAGATATTTTTCTGTAATACTTCTATCAATCAATGATTGATAATTTATTTTTAAAAAGATAATTTAAAATATATTTTTAAAAAAAATTTAACTTCTTCATTTATCAATGTCAATAACATAAGGACCTTTTCTATTTTATTTAAAACTTCATGCTCATAAGGAATTTAAGTTATGAAATCTAAAAATTGGTTTATCAGGAAACATTTGTGACTTTTATTTTTGCAATCAGTATATGTCTATTAAATGCACAGAGTCTACCATAATGAATGCATTTTTTTACCATATTTGCAGACATTCCTTCAGCAACACTGAAGACAACAAAGAACTACATAAATTTATTCACCACAAAAAAGCTTGTAGAGTGTTGCGTTTTTCTGAAGATGGCAGGCGGTTATTTTCAGTTTCCAAGGATAGGTCACTGTATTGTGTGGATGTTGAAACAGGAAAATTGAAGAAGAAAATAAAAAAGGCACATGAGTATGTCAGGATTTATTAAATTACTTTTTGTTTAACTGCAAATATGCCGGTAATTTCACCTCTCTGCTCAATTCTATGTTCTTAATGATTCTTTTATCAAAATTATTTAGAAATAATAGAGTTCTACTGATTGTAACTGATTGAATACATACATAGTTTTGTCATGCATTCATGATTTACATAATCCAGCGAGTTTTTAAAACCTTCCCTTGAAGTGCAAGCAAAAGATTTAGAAAGTAAAAATTTTAAAGTATTTTTTTTCCCTTCAGATCTCCTATCTATAGCATGGTACTGACAGGTGATACATTTGTGGCCACTGGTGATGATGAAGGAGTACTAAAGGTAAGCTTTATTTATTTGTTCACTCTTGTATTATTGAGCTGGCCCCATTTTAAAATATAAAAATAATACATTTATTTCTTATGTTATTTTCATTGATAATTATTTCTTCTGTTTTACTGACTGGCTGGAAAGCTTAACATCTCTTTAGGCTTAGCTCAGCCAAAGGCTAGACTTGCCTTGCTTACTAATTTAATCATGTCAGACTTGACATTTTAAGTACCGGTACCGGAATGAAATTGTACGTTTTTTGTGCAAAAATAAGAACAATTTTCATCAATGGATGGGAACTGAGTATTTGGTATAAAGGGTATACTGCTGAGTTATATAACATACCTCTTCATAGAAAGGCTATTTGTGTATATCGTGCAAGACAAAATTGGACTCTTAATTTGACCAGGGTATGCTGAATTTTTAAAAAAATGAGGCTAAATGTTGAAGTAATCTGAAGCAAGCTCAGAATCTGGATGGATAGATAGATATATTGTATTGCATGCATACCATCTTTTGTGTTTGCCCAATTTTACAGCAATCTAATCTAATTTTTATTTCAATAGGTCTGGGATATGAGAACCAAAAATGCCACAATGGAAATGAAGGAGTGTGATGATTTTATCAGTGACATGGTTGTAGAAGACAATAAGAAAATTATTCTTGCTGCAAGGTAAAATATATAAACACAAAGTACCAAACTGATATTTGATTACTTTACAACAAAATGATTGGCCCTTGAAACAAATTATTTGCTCACCAGATGGACACTGTATTGTATTCTTATTTGATCATAAAAACCACTGCACATTAAAAAATTGTGTTTTTTGTTTTTAGAAAAGCATTTATAAATATGTTGATTTTCACCAATTTATAACATCAAAAGCCTATTGCTTTTTTAAAGTCCAAAGTAGTAGTTGTTCGGAGTCATTTAAATACTTAAATTCTAAACACTGTTTTTACAGTGGTGAAGGCACTTTGACAGCTTTCAACATCCGCAGGAAAAGAATGGACTGTCAGTCAGAGCTTTTTGATTCAGAATTACTCTGCTTGACAAAAATGAAGGTTTGTTATTATTATTTTGTAATGTGTTCTTTATGTAATAGAAATTTTGTAATGAATTTTTAGTACTCCAGAGATACTGTATGTTTTTAAAACTAGATTTTATATCTAGGATATAATCAAGATGTACCCATGCAGCACTTTTACTTAGAGATAAAATTAAATTCTAATACTATATGCTTGACATTTGAATTGGTTTTATTCAACAGGGTGGTCGAAAACTTGTTTGTGGCACAGGAGAAGGCGTGTTGAATGTTTTTAACTGGGGACAATGGGGTAACATCAGTGACAGATTTCCTTGTGGAGACACACAGGTTGACAGTTTAGTGCCCATCACAGATGATGTTTTATGTATAGGAACTAATGATGGATTTATTAAGTAAGTTTGTTTTATTTTTTAAAATTCTAAAATATTGATGGCCTAAAGAGCTTGATAGAAATGGTATAATCTTTTTAATTTATATCTGTCATATGCTCTAGATCAGTGGTTCTCATATTGGGATTGCCCCAGGAGGTACTGAAACGGTTAATAGCTTTAAAGGGGCACTGTTGAATTGTATCAGGTTAAAAAATGTAAAGAAAGAATGCACACTGTTTATATTTATATTTTCTGAATGACATAAGAGCAAGTCAGAGATTATATTTTTAAGGTACATGAGGAGAGAAAATTCCTTTGATTTCAATGTCAAATAGAAGCACCAGCTGCCATTAACTAAAACACATATACACATAAGGAGGCACTGTGAACAGACAACACTAGTGGTTCCAATAATAAATTGGCTTTACAAATGTGACTGTCAAGCATGTTTTGCAATGCCCATTGAAGAAAAAACACTGATTAGTGATAGCTTGCATGCATCATGTATTACATCTCGCTGCAGACTGCTAAATCTGGAATGTCATGATAACCGGTTAAGTATTTAGTGAGGTCTGGGTGGTATCAAACTTTATGCTTCTGAGAGTGTGGAAGATAATATTTGTAAAGCAAACGTAAGAAAATAGAGCTTGCATGACATTGGATTTACTTCAAAGCCAATGAAACTTTGCACACTGTTTTTGTATGCTTTGTAAAAGATGAAAGTTTGGATGAAGAAGTGAAAGACTGCTTGAAACAGTTATTAATCCAGTGTCAATAGTTTATGTTGCTGAACATTTCTTTAAAGACAAGTAAAGTCTGTTGAATAACTTATTTTTACAGTTGGTGTAGCCCCAGTAATGCATTATTGCTATTTTCAATGTGCTGTTCATTTGAAAAGCATAGCTAACAGTCTTAATCATTAATAGTGTCAGGTGGAGCCAGCGAAGTAACTCATGATGGCATGCTCAAATCATTAAATAGTTATTATTGTAGTAATTTGAATTAAAGTCCATGGTCTTATATTCAGAAGCTCTATTTAAGCTTTTAATGCTTCATACCAAAGTTTAGAAGATTTCAAAATGCAAGTTGTTAGAAACAGTTTTGGGGATTTTTGAAGACACCAATACTTGCTGACCTCAAAAAACTAGACACACTATTTTTCTCTTTATTCTGCCCTGGTTTTAATGCTGTCATAAAATTTTGATCCAAGCAAAGAAATTGAGTTTAGATTTCAGAAAGTGGGAATTTTAAAACAGACATTAAAAAAAACAAGTCCATCCATCACGTTTATAATATTATTGCATTGGAAATGGTAGATATTTAAGATTCTTGATGCATAATTGATAGACAAAGGCTGAGAACCACTGATCAAAGGCTTATTTTGAAGAAAAAAGGTAATCTACCACTTCAGTGTCGGTTATGAACAAATCTTGTTCCTGTTTGAAGTGCTATTTAAAGGTTTATTCTTTTATTGATGCCCATAAAGTCGAGAAGGCCACTGGGTTTTGGGTGGCATAGAAAGAGAGTGGCAGCTGTTTCTCGTTAAAGTGCTAGACCGATGTGCCATCATGTTACAGGAGAGCCTACAGAGATATATTCTTTCAGGGTTACTGATTGTATTAGATGAATGGGCGGCTTATGCAAACATAAGCCAGATCAGACACGAATCTACAAACACACCGATGTTGTTCATTAAAAAATTTTTGTCAATCCAAATTACACTGGTGTCCACTCACAGACTTGTTAAAATATGTGGATGCACACAAAGCGCAAGCTGAAAAGACTGTTTGCCACAAGCCGTGAGCTTTTCCCTTCATATTTGCATGAGTTCATGTCTCGCAATCATTGATATAAACTCAAGCTCTGTTTTCTTTCCACACATTAAATTGTTAAAAATTTTATTTGAAGAATGATTAAATTGTTCTATTTAAAAATGTTGTCTGTTATATTATATATGTGCTGAAATGAATATGCACAATGTCATAAAAAACATCGCCATTTTTATAGATCAATAAAAAAAAATTCATCTTATCAATAGTAACAATAACCATTTTTAAATAGCACTTCAAACTGGAACAACATGATTTCTTTCATAACCGACTCGGAAAGTACCCCAAAAATATATATATATTTGTTGTTCTTAAAAATAGTAATTAAAAAAAATAAGAATTGTTATATATCATTTTAGATGTTTATAAAAGAACCATATTTTTCTTTATTTTGACAGAGCAGTTCATGTGCTACCCAACAGAGTTTTAGGTATTGTTGGTCAGCATGAGGGGGATTTCCCTGTAGAGTCTCTGTGTATGACCGCTGATAATATGTGCATTGCCAGCTGTTCACATGATCAACGGGTTAAATTTTGGAACATAGAAGAGCTGAAAAGTCAAACTGTTGATACTAGTAAAAAAGCTGTGAAAAAGGCAAAAACACTGGTCAAGTTTAGTAAAGCCAAGAAAAATGATTTCTTCTCTGGCCTGGTGGAAACAAATGCTGAACAGAATGATGGAAATTCAGATGAAGATAGTGATGATGATTCTGACTAAACTGTTTTAATTTATGTATAATCCTCATGTATATTTATGTCAATTAAATTAAAATGACAGAAATAAAAATGAATTAATTTATTAATTTTATTCTGAGCAAATAAAAAATACATTTAATAAAACAAGTTTGCCAACATGAATTGAATTATCTTATAACTTAAAAATAATAGAAATTCATTGGCAATAGATTTGTTATGACATAAACACAATTTTTAATCATGTCATGCCAATCGATGAATTTAAAACAAATGAGTAATTTTCTAATTAACAATAACACTTTAATTTTAAATTATGATAAACAATATGATAAACTTTTCATTCTGTTGATATTCCAAAATCGGGATGCTGTAAAACTTTTTACGGTAATAAGGGGAGAGACTGCAATCAGGTTAGCGAAATAGGAAATGAGTAAAACAAAGTAGGTGAGAGATTAAATAGGGAAATAAAAGAGAAGTTAGTCCACTGACTATGGAACCTTGACACCACATGGCATGAACGTCATGTCTTTATTCACAGCTTGAGCTAGCTCTGCCCCTCCACGCCACAACCAATCGCAGTGGACTAGCTTCTCCTTCCTTTCCCTCTTCCCTATTTAATCTCTCACCTACTTATTTTCTGTCACAATTCTTTTGCTGCCCTCTCAGATACTACTTCTCAACTAAGTGCTATATTTTTTCAATTTTATTCTGTTTTTTTCTGTTGTTTGTTGCTGACGAAGGCTTCCTGGCGACACTTTCGTTGTTTTGTTGCATTCCTTTTTTCAGGTTTGACCTTGCTTTGTTTTACTCATTTCCTTAATTTTTTTTATGAACATTTTTGAAAAGCATAATTTCTGATTTTCATTCAGAATTTCATTCTCAAAAAATCAATTCATGATTTAAGTAACTGATACCTAAAATAGTCTCAAATATTATAGATAGCTATTTATTTTGTCATCAGTATGACAGCATATAGTCCTTTGGTAAATATATCTCTGGGACATCAGCAATGTAATTCCTCCACCTTCTTAAGTGCCAGCCTTGAGAGACCTCTGATGAAAAGAAATGTAAAAAAATGTAGTTGAAGACATTTTTAAGGCTTTGAGTTGAGGAGAAATATAGATTGTATAATCTCTTGCAAACTGTTTTTATTTGTTTTTAAATTTGAGATTTATGATATTATTGATATAATGTAACATTTTTTTAAAAAAAATTTGAGGAAAATCTTTACATTAAAAAAAAATTTGGGAGTACTGTACAATGTACCTATAATGAAAAAGATTAATGTTATTGATGCAACAATGCACATGAAATTTATGCCAATAGATTTTCATAGACCCCTAAAAATAGTTTTTCAGATCCAGTTTATTAAGATTGCATAAAAATAGATAGTTCAGACTGAAATGTCAGAGCAAGGCTTTTTTCTCTCTGCCCTGAAGCAATGGCATTGTCTTAAAACTTTCTACTTATTGTGGGAAATACAATTTATTGGTCTATATTGTTTTTGTATTTTTTTAAACTGAGCCCACAGAATCAAAAATAAACTAGCAGAAGGATCAAGTTGGCATTATAAGAATGTTTGAGAGCAGTCTGGGAAAATTGACATCCAGGGCCATATCCTTTTATATATCAGACACATGTCTGAATGGGTGTTCAGTAGCAACACTGTACATCAATGACTACTGATGTGTAAGTTGTGTCTCGGTGAATTCTTGACTGTACACAAGCAACACATGCCATCTCATTAAACATATTCACATCCCAAAGGCATTCCTTGGATCACCCGGATACAGGCATTTCCCATGGCCCAAAATTGTGTTTCTTCCAACCTACACAATCTCAGGAATACATCTATCAAAAAACATTAAACATTTCACAACAGCCTTCATAAATACTGTCATGGTCGCATTACTACAATTAAGAATAAAGAAAAACTTGCTGGTTCATCACCATCACAACTGATAGTTTGAATGGCTCTGAATAAATAGCACTAGCTGCTGGATGTAATCTGATTTAAATTTGAAGCTTACTCTTTATTCTTGCTAACTTTCACAAACTGCTCAACATATTCAGATCTCCCAAGCAGCTCCACAAAATCTTCATCATGTGTTATAACAATGAGCTGAAAGCGGCTGTTGCTGTGCTTTTCTTTTATGATTCTATTAGCCAAAAAATAGAAAACATGAAGACATTTTTTTTAACAGTGCTTTGATAGTTAATAGGTAATACATACGGTACTGCTAATTTAAATTATTTTATCTATCACTGATGACCATTAATAATAATATGAACTTTTCCAGGATGGTTTGATGATATCAATTAGACATTTTTGAATTTTAAAACAGTGTCCTAAACAAAATTGTACACATTTAGTGTGCATTCCTGACAGTTTAATAATCTCTAAATCAGTTATTCACTCTTTCTTCAATAAGCTTCTTGCAAAATTTTAATACTTTGCTGCGAAAAAGGATTTGACAAGAAAATTTTTTTTTTATCTGATACTCATAAATAAGAATAATCATAAGATACAAATTTTTAAAAACTTCAAATTCAAAATAGGATTTGAAAACATCATTTTTGCCAGACATGTTACTTTGTCAGCGTCCATGCTTGTAAAAGGGAGGATTATCAATAATTTCAAAACATATAGAGAGTGAAGCAGTTAAATTGCAAATGAATAAATTTACAGTCTTATTAATTTTGTTACATTTTCCATAAAAATTAGTTTAAAATACAAGATGTCAAAGATGCTGATGACAATATTGGCTTAAATTGGTAATTAATTGTCAAGACCCCTCTCCACAATCAAAATTTCTTTATCTGACTGAACACCCAGACCAGTTCATGCATAATTTTAAAAAAGGCGCTCCTTACTGAACTAAAGCTAAGGCTAAACTCTCAATGTTGGCTCGGTCCAAGTTGGTCGTTGGTTCGTCCAAGGCAAGGATTCCACAGTTGACACAGAACGTCTCTGCCAGAGCTAATCTTATAATCAGTGAAGCCAACACCTAGAGCAGGGAGAAAACATAAGTGTTCACAAAATTAATTTCCTAAAATATCAATAACATGACTGAATCAATCATATTAACACCAGTAATTATAAATGATTAGCTATTGATCTAAATTAGCGTTGAAAATGTGTACAGCAGTCATGGTTCATTTTTTAAAATGAATTAATTAATCATTCTCTCTAGTCTTAACTACACAGAGTCCTCAATCTGCTTTAACTTTAAGGTACCAGTACTCGGTAAGTGCACATGAAATCTCAAGTGGTTTTTAATATCATGGTTAATATAACTGTCTCAACAAAGGAAAATTAAGAAACTTACCATGAATATTGTGCATTAAAACAAGGACATTAAAGTTAAGATATTTCAGGAAACATAAATTGATAATAAAAATATTTCCTTTGAAAACAAGAGTTTACTAGAATAAATTACCTTTTGTCCAGCACTACATCTGCCTCTCATGTCAATGGCGATCCCAGCCTTGATCATAACCACTCTATAGTGATAGCTTCTTCTAGCCTTCATTGCACCAGAGGCTTCTTCAGATTCAGACTGAATTTCTATTGTTTCAATGTCATTGCCCATGTAGGTTGTCTTCCACAGCTCCCGAATGATGATGTTAATCTCTTCCATTTTTGATTTATGATACCTAGATGGGAAAATCACTATTTAGGCAAGGACCCAAAATTAACTTTTAAAAACCAATATGTACAACACTTTTTAAACCGGAACTGATGTCATGTTTCAAACCTAATCCTTGAAAATCATGCAGGTGCAGTAAAATCTAAATAACAATGTAAACTTCTACTTACATCATAATTGCTTTGTCCAAGGCTGAATAATATTTCTGTAAATCTTGATTTACAATTTCTGTGGTTTTAATTTCAATGACTTTGGATTTATATTTCTGATGAGCCTCTCTGTACATTTCTGAAGCTAATTCTTTGTTAAAAGTTTTTATCTGGTCCTTGAAACCTTGCTGTCTGCCAAGAAGGGTACTCTGCTTTTGGCCGAGCTCTCCTTCTTTTCTGACTAACTTCTGGCGCTCTCGCTCTAGATTTCTCACATCCAGTCCACCAAGTTGCTCTTGAAGCTCTTCGACTTTTAAGTTCAAGTTTTTCACCTCTTCCAGCTTATTTCGAAGCTGTAAAGAGTCTTGGAGTTCTCTCTCTCGTATTTGCTGACTACTAATTTCATTGCTCAGCTCTTTAGCCTTGTTAGAAACTATTTCAAGCAATTCTTCTTTCCTCATACGTTGAGCATCTAATTGCTCTTCTTTCTTCTTGCATGCCTGAAGTTTTTCTGCCTTTCCAGACTGTATATAATTTTTCACTTCAGTGTTGAGATTTTTCACTCCATTTCCCTTATTTTTGACACTGTCCACATCTGCTCTGGCAACCTCCATCATTTTTTCTTTCTCTTTACTAACTCCTGCTTTCTCTTGTACCAACTTTTCAATTTGGTCTTCTATTGGTCTCATCTGAGTTTTGGCTTCCTCAATGTCCCTTTGATAGTTCTTATTGTCACTTGTCAATGTGGCTTTCCTTTCTTCAAGTTTGGTCTTCTGCTGCAGATCGCCTTCAACAGCTAACTTCTCAGCTAGAAGGGAATGAACTTCTGACCTCAGCTTCTGTGTTTGTTCCTGAAATTCGCTGAGCTTTTCTCGGCGGAGGTCCAGTGTGCGGTTGATTGTGTCCAACTCTAACTGCTTTTCCTCTCTTTCTTTCATGACACCGTCCAGTGACCGCGCCTTATCTCCTCCCAGCAACAATGCCCTCTGTTTTTCAATCTTGCTTTGCAACTCTCTCACTTCTCCCCTACGACGATCCATATCGATGACATCTGGCTGAAAACTTTTGGCAGTGTGCAGGTCTCCTTCTTGAATACCAAACTCATCCTCCCTGGTCAATATATTTTCCTTTAAAGCCTTCATTTCCTCATCAAGTTTCTTGAGTTTAGCTTTAAGATTTGGGACATCTTTCTCCTTCAGTGCAATCATATTTTCTTTGATGGGTCTCAACTGCATCATGCTGTCATATTTTTTTTGATACTTATCCATGTCTTCGTCAGCTTTCTGTATGTTAACAGGGACTTTACGAAGTTGTTCCTGAAGCTTGAGGATAAGTTCCCTTACTTCCTGGGCCTGTTGGAAACCTCGTTGGCACAAAGGGCATGAGGGATTATTTTTCTCCAGATTTTTAATGTATTTCTTTATCATGTGATCTGCCCCGAGAAGTGAGCCTTTTTCTTCCTGTGCCTGAGTTAAACATCTTTGTACCTGTTATAATCATAAATGTTTTTTTCATTAAAAATGTTATTATAATTCAATTTTAAAAATCTACCGGTATAAGTATAAAGAAAAAGCAATATTTTTTTCCTTCATCATTTAAGTGCATAACCGTGTATTAACATTATTAAACAATGTCTTTCTAAAAAATTGCCAATAAATTATTCAGTTCCAGGAGTACCAATTTGATTTACCTCGTTAAATTCCTCCTCCATATCTTGACTCTCACAAACACTATTAATCTTGTCTTCTCCCGCCCTCAGCTCATCCTCTTTCTGCCTCAGCTGGGCGGCTGTTGCATTTTTTTCAACCTGCTTTGATGAAAGCTGTGTTTTGAGGTCAATGAGGGCATTGCTGCACTTTTTCACATTTTCTGTCTGATTGCTGCCAGAAGATAGATATATACATATTTAACTTTTCATGTTTAGTCAAATATTATTTTAAAATCAGTAAAAAGAAAAAAACCATTCACCTTAACAAAGATTACCCCAGAATACTGAGACAAATTTCACTAGCCATCATTTATCTCCCCCTTCATAATATAGTTGATTATTCAAGAAGGTTAAGTGTTTCGTTCTTTTCTAGTATTTTAATCCTACTAAAAGAGTAATGGTGTCAGAATTTCAACATACACATTATTCAGTGACTTACCTGATGTAGTCACTGACACTTTCCCTCAGATTATCTAGTGGCACATGTCCCAGTAAACTCATTATGTTGTCTTCATGAAGCTTACGTAATCTTTCAATGGTAGCCTCTTTCTCCTACAATGATCATACTAATTAATAATTTTAAAAAATAATTTAAAATGTGTCTAAATAGAACAAGATTTTAAAAAAAAGAATTTTCTGGGTTTTTTTTGTGTGTGCAAAAATAAAAAAAAAATGACATAATTTGAAATATAATTTACAAAAATTAAATATTGTCTATACAGTCAGAACGAAATATAAATATTTGCTTTAAGAACAAATTAATGAAACAAAATAATTTCTCATACCAGAGATCTGAGATTGCTGCTAAATGCAACAAAATGCATTGATATTACTTTTTTTTTTTTTCTGGGGTAAAAATGATTGAGCAACTTTGGAATATTGCAAAGTACTTGAACTTGATGTGACATTTACTTTGCTATGTGTTCCATAGGACAAAAGAAGATAGAAAATGTTTTTGCAGCCTCTGGCTGACTTATTAAAATAGAATTTATAAATAACAGCTTTTCAGTGGATGAAAAAAAAATATGTTACCTCCTGATTTGCAATCAACATATCCAGCTGTGTCTGAATGCCAGACTGTTTACTAAGTCGGTTCATCTCAGAACTGAGTCAATGCGGCCATGAGAAATGTAAAGCAGATATAAGTAATAAATATTAAACAAATAATTCAAAAGGATAATTTAGTTAACATGTATTAAATTGATAATAGTTTTTATTTTTATCAAAGAAATAATTATAACTATATTATTAGTTTCCATACTTAATTTTAATTAAAAATTGAAGTAACTAATTTAACAATAAAACATATGTTACAAACCTATTCTTACTTAATAGGTTCGTTGGCTTCGTTGTCTAGGGAGGTTTAATTATATACACTTCACAACTATAATTCTTGTATGAAATATCTTTATTAAACAGCTAATTCCTCAACTGCCATTACTGTACTCAAAGAACATCACTCCACAACCATCTACAATAATAATACCTCATATCCCTTTCCACACAATACGTCACAAGATACTAAAAATAACAGATAAAACAACACACATAATCTCAAACCAACACGCAATCACACCATGCATTCAAGTCCCTAACAACATATACAAAATTATTATGTCTTTTATGTTTAAAAGTGCTCTTCACTGTGATTAAAATATTTATTCTCTAGAAAAGACTTGATTTCATTTCTCCTATTCATTGCTGGGTAATTAGAATAGTGACTTTTGAAACATGTTGGCAGATAAAAAAAATGTATCTGTTACAAATAGATAGAAATAGATTAGAATTTTATTAGATGGAGTTATGCAAATAAGAACAGCCAACGGATGGGTGGTGAAAAAAAGTGTCAAGTATGGTACTGGTAACATTGGTTGTTCAAAGCAATTTGGATGTTGGGCTTGTCCCCTTATTTTAAATATTAATATTTTCATTAAAGCTCTGATGGGCTCTAAATGCAGTGAAATAATGCTTCTGTGTATGCATGAGCAAGACTAAAACCAGCACAGTTTAAGAAAAAAATGTAGCAGCTGTATGTATAGTGGCCATGCTCAACATACCAATAATATAATTTATCATCACTAGTTGTATCCCAAAGTATTTTTTTTTGGTAAGCTCAGAAGTTTTTTTATAGATCAAGCAGTAAAAAATCTTTAGTCATAAGAAACATCCATGTAAATGAACTAGACCTAATTCTTTCAATAATCATCTAAATGTCTATATTACTTCAGTTCACTGAGTGCAGCATCTAGTTGTTTTTTTTTGTGATCTAGGCCGGCAATTTCTGTCTTGATCTCATTAACATTGATAGAACTCTCAACTGCTCTCAATTCATGTTCCTGAGAATATTTGTAAAACTTGTCAAAATACAAAAACAATAACTTTTTTATTTTAACAATTTTATTTCCAGTATAAATAACCCAGAGTTTTATTTTATCATCAAATGCTCAAACCAAGTGTATGGATTTCTTTATATTAGTATTAGTATCACATGCCTATTTATGATTTAATTGAATACCGTACTTAACACGTGAACATTTTTGTTTTGCAATTGGGTGGCCCATGGTGTTAAAATGGCAATGATTTTCATCTACAATTAAGACAGTTATTTCAAAGTCATACTTTATAAAACAAGTATGATCAATTACTAAATTATGCCAGGGTAATTGAGAGCATGTCAAATACTTCAGAAAAATTTTCCCAAGTGAAGTTAGAGTAAAGGGACTCAATAAAAATTATCCTGTAGATTCAGCTGATTTCCTAACAGAAAAATCCCTGCTGAGAACTTCAATTACAGTGAAATTTAATGACTAACTATACCATTTCAGAACGATATACTTTCATGGTTTACTGACTTTGATTAATCTAAATTTTAAAATTATGGTCTATACTTAAAGAATTTAAAGTAAAGAGATAAGATTTTATCCATAATTAAAATTATTTTTAAAAAAATTTTCGCAATCATTTTTCTTAAAGATTTGTATGTAAAAAAGAAAAAAAAACGATAAAAGAAATAGGTTCCCCTAAATAATAATCCTCATTATTTTTTTTATTAATATAAATTTTAAAATTATGGTCTATACTTAAAGAATTTAAAGTAAAAAGATAAGATTTTATCCATAATTAAAATTATTTTTAAAAAAATTTTCGCAATCATTTTTCTTAAAGATTTGTATGTAAAAAAAAAAAAAAACGATAAAAGAAATAGGTTCCCCTAAATAATAATCCCCCTTATTTTTTTTTACAGTAAGAAGTTACTAAAATTAGATTGATTGATTTTCCATAACTCTGTTACCAAATATAGATTGACTGATTTTTTTCAATAACTTGGGTACCAGGTGCCAAAAATAGCTTTAGTGATTTTATATTATTTATAGTAACCTTTTGGCAGAGTGGGCCTTTAAATTATGGTGACGAAAATTTTTGGAGTTTAAAAACTCAAAAGATAAGAATAAGAATTCTTACCATACATATGAAAGATATATGGTTCAGCCTTAAATTAAACTGGCAAAAAAAAAAAGCAACTCTCACCCACCCTACTTTTCAAATCTAATACGATTGTACTTTGACATTGAAACTTAGTGTCTATTTTTAAAATATAAACAGTCAATGAATATTTTTGTCTTTCTCAGGCAGAATAGTGCACCTATTGCTTGACATAAATGTAGCAAACAATATGTTGTCAGTATAAAAATTGCACATTTTTGTTCTACACAGTAATAAAGTCAGCAATGTGTTAAATTCTTTTATAATCTACTCACAGCTCTTTTAAGATCGGAAACTAATCCAGTCAGCCTGTCAGCAGATCTAGACATCTGAGAAAGCTTTTGATTGATATCTTTTAATTCTAAAGTGTTTTTGGCCTGGAAAAAAAAGAAAGTTGATTAACCTATTGCTAATATTATGCAGCATAAAAATGTAGTATTGACACTAAAAAAAGTTTTTAAAAACTTTTGAAATAATTTTCTTCCTATTCAGTTAAAGATTTTGAAATTTAAAAAACAATTAAATAAAGTCAACTTGAAATAGTAAAAAAAAACAACAACCCTTCACTTACTATGGTTTCTTTTTTCATCTTTTCTCCATGCTCCAATTTGGTCTTATTTTCCTTGAGTGCATCAATTTTTTCTTGAATTTGATTTTCAGATTCCTCAAACTCAGCCTGTAACAATAACTTACTGATAGGGTGAAAAATCCTTTTTCCTAAATTAAATTTAAACACTTTAATAAAAAAGATACCTTTTATGACCGGGTATGCAACATTCATAAGGTTTTATAATATAGAAAAATATTTTTCCTAATATGGTATATAAAACTTTGCCAATATGCTAGCTTTAATAAAATTAAGAGAAAATGTGAAACCTTTCTTCTCCTCCCTTCCTCCATCAAAGATGTTAGTTTTTCTTTCACAAGTTCAAAAAATAAACGATACTTCTCATCATTGATCTCGGTGTTACCCTCAAAACCTGAATTAAAATTAAATGGAAAACATTTTAGATGTCTAAGATAATGCTCAATCTTGGAAATTTAAGGGAATTATAAAAAGATATGGATAGAAAGCAAATTTATTTGAGGGAATATCTTTTTTGTGTGGTAATTCCATATTTTTATCTCTAGATCAGATGACCATAAATATACATAGTTACAATTTTGAAAAAAATTATCTTGAAATACAGCAGATGTTAATTGATGATAAAAGATTGAGCAAAGATGGCCAAATATTTTATAAAATTTTGATAATATTCTCAGGTTTTAACAAATAATAGTAAAACATCTTTAACTAATTTTATTAAATGCTTGAGTGAAATTTCCGGAACAATGATAAATGCTTCACTGTGCCTTGGTGTAACACAGTTCAATATAAACAATCATTCTTCCCACAAACAATAATTGCTTTGAACCAACTGGACAATACTGCTGTGGACTCAAAAATCAAGAGAGAGTTTCAAGGCTGCCCTGGCATCCGCTAGGAGCCGTTAAGATAGCCACATCACTTCTCAAGCCGTTGCACATATGCCAGTACATGGATGCAGCAACGTAGTCAATCAGAATTGGAATTATTTACCATCAAACTGATATAAAACTGCCGTTTCTTGCATCTTAGCATTTCTTTTCTTGACATTTTCATCTTGAATCTTGAAATAAAATACAAGTGAATAAATAAACATGATAATTATATGTTAATTTACTCAAATTTGTACAAGCGTGCAAAGATAAAACTAATATGCATATAATATAAATTGGACAAAGCACTGCATTCAGCTACACTATAAATTTATTTTTTAAAATAAATAACAAAAACAGATTCTTTAAATCATCTAACAACAAACACAAATTAACACAACCTCTGCTTCTTTCTCAAGCTTTCCTTTCTCCATCAGCAAACTGCTCCTTTCCTTGGCAACTTTATCAAGCTCAGCTACTAGTTTATTTTGTTGCTCAGATTGCTGTGCAATATACAAACATTGAGCCATTTTAAAAT
This sequence comes from Lymnaea stagnalis, assembly GCA_964033795.1. Lineage (NCBI taxonomy): Eukaryota > Metazoa > Mollusca > Gastropoda > Lymnaeidae > Lymnaea > Lymnaea stagnalis. Next base: position 477,882 of record CAXITT010000234.1, on the reverse strand, counting down.
ATTTTTTATTGATACATTCTGCTATAATATAATAGTCCCATCAGTCCAAACCAATTTTCAAATATGGCCACTTGCATTATGTTTTAGTGCAAATTTCACAAATAAATTTTTAGGGATTTTCTTCCATTACTGGATATTCCCTTTTGATAAATGATAACAGTTTTGTAGTTCATGTTGTATTGTGTCTAATGAAATAAAATAGTATACTTTCTTGCAACAAACATACACAGCACATGAAAAAATATTTTCAAACTTACCTCACTCAGTTCATCTTTTTTTTCCTGGACCTTTGCAGAAAAATCTCTCAGCAAATTTTTAAGTTCAGTAGTTGATCCTGTGTGTTAAGGAAAGTAAAATGTGTGGCAGGCCAAAGTTATTTAAAAATATTCCACTTACAACTCTAGAATGTGGCAATGATGAATTTATAGCTATACCGGTATGCATAAGGTCACATCATTTATAAGCATAATAGTTTGGTATTTCAAAATGCCATTGAAGTAATCAGCCTAGGAATAGTAAAAGGGCTCTATAAAAATAAAAGAGCAAAAATAATATGTCATTATACAGGAAATCAGGAATTGTAAAGATAAAAATGTAGTATGGTAATTAATCTGACCCAGCACACTACTTCCAGTTGATCAATAGGACATAAGTTTATAAAGGCCTATATTTTAAAGAAGATTAATTTAATGCTGTATGTGTGTTTTATTAACTTTTAATGTTTAAAAAAAAACCACCATAAACACGAATTATACCTGTGAATTCTTCATTGATGTTTGCCCTCAAATCTTTGATAGATTTCTCTATATGCTCTCTTTCATTTACACACTTGTCTAGTTGAGAAAAAACCAACCATCAGTACCAGCACACAAAATTAATTGCTTACTTTTAATACTATAAAAAAAGTAACAAAATATACATTTCTTACTTGGAAAATATGTATCAATATTAAAAAATGTTAGTAACACAGTGAACATTTTGCAAACCTCTTGATGTCTGCAATTTAAATATTTCATTTTGGTGAGCCCCAATTTTCAAGAGCTGATCTTTGATTGGCTCCAGCTCTTTAGTAATTTGCTCAACTTCCCCCTCAGAAGCAGCTAATTTATTTTGATGTTCTTCTAAATCTTTCTGAAGCTGAAACAGAACATTTCAAATCAGAAGCCACAGAAAAAATCAACCAATTTATAAATTTTAATAAATGTTTTGTTTACCAGTGGAGACTATTAACTTCCTGTGATAAAATACTATATTCAAGACTTACTAGAGCCATAAAGCTCTTTACACACAAGATAGGTTGTCTCATTATTTTGTTAGTGGACCTATTATTGATTGATTATTACAACAAAATTGTTCCAGTAATGAGCTTATTACAAAAAAAGATGAAAAGATTCTGGTCTGAGAAATGTGCATTGATTTATAGCTATTCAACAATAGATGAATTAGGATACTTTATCACTGGTAGTAAATCATTGGTTTCATAAATTAAATTAATTTTTTTATATATTTTTTTTTAGTTTAACTGAACTTTTATATTTATGAAAAAGCTCTATTTTGAGTGAGGAGATTATTTTAATATTTTTGTATAATGAGCATAATACAAAATGTCTCATAATTGCTTATTTTTAATACCTTAATTAGCACTTGTTTATATCATCTGAAATTATTCTTAAGGCCATGAATCTAAATTTTTAAAAATTGAAATAATGACAAAAAGTAGTGACACAAATTTGAAATGCAAAAAAAAAAATAAGCACAAATTATTAGGTAATTATAAAAACAAGTGAGAGCAAAATTCTTAAGTGCTTACCTCATCTGCTTTTGTTTTGTGCTGCCTCAAATATTCCAGCTCTTTTTTATTTTCTCTGATATCTTGGTCCTGAAAGAAAAAGTATATGTATTTTATTTTCGCAGATATAAAAATGTGGTATAAAAATATTAATAGCAATGAATACACATACGATAGACAGTAAGGCCTTCTTATGCACAGAAACATTGCGAAAACCATCTATATAGGAGCAAGAATTATCAATACAATGATCTTGGGCACTCAAGATATACAAGAAAAATGATAAACATTTAGGCATTCTTATGTAATACATTTAACAATTATGACTTGTTTAACACAAAATTAAAACTAGTGACCCAACATTAAGACAAAGCAACAAACCTGAGCAGTTTTAAGTTTTTTAATTTCATCCAAAGCTTTAGTGTAACGGGTAGAGGCAAAAATGGCATCAAACTTCTCTTTGAGAACTTTTCCTTCACTCAGAGGCCTAAAGCATAAAATTTGTGTGGCACATAGAACAAAATCAAAACTAATAAACATTTTAAAAAATATTAACAAAACCAAATTCCTGAAACATTGAAAATTAATTAAATGCATCAATCTTCTAAATGAAAAAGTTCTTAAAAATTGAAGTTAAGCCTACATTTTATTAAAAAACTAAAGGCTAATGTACAATGCAAATTACCAGTTGGAATCTTCTTGGTGACAAAAAATAACATTTTCCAAGACAGGTTTAGAAACACCCAAAGCACCAATCATCTGAAAAGTTTATTTTGCTTCACTGTAATACTGGATAGCATAATACTTATACATCATTTAATTTAATGAGAAAATTAAAAAAAATATTAAAATATAGCATAACTAAATATTGTACTTTTTAAGAAAAATGAACAAAATAAAGTCGTTTCATATTTCAAAACTTGAATTAAATATCAATATTTATTTCAAATTTTTAGGCCTTTTTTTGTGAAATATGAAGAGCAAAATAAAATTGGCATCAAGAGACTGGAGGTCTTACTCAGCCAATGCTTGTGAGTTTGTGATTACCTCTCTATTCAAGTCAGCACACCTTGAGGTAATTGACTGCTTCTCCCCATCTTTGGGTAGCCTTGTAAGTACACCATCCAAGGTTTTCAATTCCACTTTTTTCCCCTAAGAGGTAATTTTTTAATGAAATTTTCTATCAGATTTAATACAAGAAAATATAAAAATGGATTACTACATAATTTTATATTTGAAGCCAAGAAGAAAATAATAAAATGGGTACTAATTTATTTTTATTTCTCACTTAATACAAATTTATTTCAATAAATTGAGACAAACATAGTATTTACTTCCTTGTCTTTTACTCTTGCAGTCATTGAACGTTCAACTGTGCAAGAAACACCTGCATAATCTCTGATCATCATTTTGATTTGTCCTTTTATCTCCCTCTCTTTTGCAAGCTGTAAATTGGGGAGTAATTATTTGAAGCTAGATACTAGATAGACCAAACAGTATCAATTAAAATTAACAAAATGTAACATTTTTATCTAATCAAATATATCGATCATCATTGTAGAGTCCTACCTTGGGATCATGCACAAATGCTGCTCCTTTGCTACCAGGGGGCATATCTCCCGTGGCTGCATACTTGAGACACTCTATGATAGTCTGAAATGTGGCTTTTTCATAAGTTACTCATATAACTGGTTTATATTTTAATTTTCTACATCCATGAATTCAATTATTTTATTATTTTGTTTTTACTTTCATTTTTATCACTTTGATATTAGCCATATCACTAATCTCTATGAATTCCTAAAACATGAAATGGGATTAAATATCATGGTTCACTAAATGTTGGTTATTTATTATTTTATGATTTAAGCTTATAAGAGTGATGTAAAAAAAGAGCTTACAGTTTTTCCAGTACCATTTGGGCCTAATATTAGTGTGAGCGGCTTGAAGAATTTGATCTTCTGGAAGTCATCTTTATCAGGACCAAAACTGCGAATGCCTTGGATCCCCAGTAACTCCACAGTTGACATGTTGGAAATTATTCACGTTTTTATTAAACCGGTCACAGATATTTACATCTGTTGGCAAATGACACAAGAGATTGATACACTAACCTATAGTAATGTAGATAATGCAAACATGTATATACTATTTTGGGAAATACCTGAAAAAATATACCAGGGGATAAAAAAAACTTGGCAGAAAAAGTTGGGATAAGCATTAGAAGATTCTTACTGATTAAACAATATCATCTAAGTCTTTCTTGCTCTTGACACCATTTATGGTCTGTTAACGTCTTTAGGTAGAATAGAAGCTTTTAATCCATTGGCAGGCAAGCTGCGGGTTGCAAAAATATTTTCCAGATTTATAAAAAATGGCTCCTCTCTCAAAAAAGGTTGCGATCGGTGGTTTAACCCAATCTTTACTCTGTATCCAAAAAGAGCCACATAGGCAGACATCTTGATACCATCATGATAGGCCTGATTTTTTATTAACTGAGCATAAGGTACAACCCACTTCAATAAATGGCTCCATGTAGTGAGCACGTTTTCAACATCTTGATTCACATGTACTACACTACCTTGACTTTGCTACAGCAAGGCTTCTTGTGCACAATCTAAAGCAAACATCAGGTTATTCTGGTCCATTTTATTACATCTTTCCCATTGTCAAAAATTTGTAACACAAATTAGACAAATTCATTACACGTCACAAATTAGTAACCCCACCCCGAAGGCACATGACGACTTTTATGTATGGGCCCTGGAAAAAGGCTAGAAACAATGTGATTGGAAATTCCTGCCTGCTGTCTATAAAAATATCAACCTCCAGTGGTAAACTACCCCTCCTTCCAGCATTCCCCGTCACAAACGGTGTAAAACAGGGTTGTGTTCTTGCTCCCACACTCTTCAGTATTATGTATTCCGCAATGCTGTCTGATGCGTTCAAGGACTCCACCATGGGCTTGCCAATCCGGTTTCGTACTGATGGATCAGTATTTAACCTTAGGAGGCTTCAAGCTAAAACCAAGGTCAAACATACCACGATCAACGAGCTTCTGTTTGCAGACGATTGTGCCCTTAATGCTCCATCAGAAGCCGTCATGCAACACAGTGTTGATATCTTCTCAGAGGCCTGCAATAACTTTGGCCTCACAATCAACACAAAGAAGACTGAGGTGATGTATCAGCCAGCTCCCAGTAAGCCCTACGTTGAACCCAACATCATCATCAGTGGACAGCGTCTCAACCCGGTGGATAAATTTACTTACTTGGGCAGCACTCTCTCTAGATCTGTCGTCATGGATGATGAAATGAATGGCAGACTCGCAAAAGGAAGTGCCCTATTTGGCAGGCTCCGCAGCACTGTTTGGGACAGGAGAGGTATCAGTCGTGAAACAAAGCTCAAGGTCTATAGCGCAGCAGTCCTCCCGACACTGCTTTATGGATGTGAAACGTGGACTGTCTACCAGCGTCACGCCAAGAAACTGAATCATTTTCACACTACCTGCCTCAGGAAACTCCTCGACATCAGGTGGCAAGACAAAGTCCCCGACACCGAGGTCCTCGCTAGAGCGAACCTACCTAGTATCTTCACCACTCTGATGCAGTCTCAGCTCCGTTGGATGGGACACGTAGCCCGTATGGCAGACCACCGGCTCCCGAAACAAATATTCTTTGGAGAACTCACGATAGGCAAGCGCTCCCAAGGAGGCCAAAGAAAGCGTTACAAAGACTCACTGAAAGTGGCACTAAAGGCCTTCAGCATAAACACTACTCAATGGGTGCAGACAGCCCAGGACAGAGCCAGATGGAGAGCTGCTGTCAAGAAGGGGCTAAATCCCATGAAGCTAAGAGAATAACCACAGCTGAGACACGCAGGCTTGTCCGAAAGAGCAACATTAGGTCATCGTCTGAAGCAACTATTCCATGCCCACGGTGTCATAGATTATTCCGTGCAAGGATCGGTCTAACAAGCCACCTAAGAGCTCACCGTAATCCCAACCCCCCCGCCCGCACCTAACCGGATGATTCGATGGTCCTTGTCGACTTCGACGGACGAACGACATACCCCTCCTTCCTGCTTGAATTTGATAAGTGGTTTAAGAACAACAAATTTTGTTTAATGGTCCTGATACACTTAGTCACAGTGGCTAGATTTAGAATGAACTCATCAAATCATTGCCATGTTAAGGCATGGGGCCATGTGCTCCCAGAAGGGAGGCTCACATCTCTAGGGGCATTATGCTCCCAATATTGTTAATGAATATTGAAACATTTTTTGCAATTCAATTTTTTAATTTGCTTTCAAAATGCAGCCGGAAGACTGTTTCTCCCGTTGTTTTAAACAAAAACTTTTCAATTTTCTTATGATTTCAATTTTTTGGTACACGTTTTTAAAAAAATTTCTTTTGATAAATTGTTAATTTGAACAAAAATATCCTGGGATTGGGGTTCATTATTTAGTCATTGAAAGGAAAAAATTAATAATAGTTAAAAATTCCATAAAAACTTTTAAATTACATTTGATTGGAAATCCATACTGCTTCATCTTCCCACAAATAAATCATACATTAATAAATAAATGACGCCTTTAGTAAATATTTACTTTCTTCTTTTTTATACCAATTAGATACAATTTTTAAAAAATTATGTATTTTAAATAGCCATACAAGATATATAGACCTTTTCTAAAATGTAGTATTTTTAATCTTTTGGAAAATGTAAATTATGGAAATACCTACTTATAAAAGTTTTAAATGAATGCAGAATGATGGTTATGACACTAATATACTAATAGTTTGTTTTTTGTTTTTTCTAATGAACAACTGTTTTGATATTTTTTAAAACTCATTCATTGATGGAATAGTTTGAACAAATAAATACGGGTAATTTAAAAATAAAATTATGAAACAACATTAGTATTTAGATACAACTAAAAATAAAAGGAATTGTGTACCCATGAACCATGCATGGTCGAGGTAACCTAAATTTCAATTATTAGCATCTTTTCAGTTGCAAGCCGATTAAATGTAGAATGATGCTTAACTAAATTCATTTATGGGCCAAAATTTGTCCAAAAAATTTTTGGGAAGGGAATTTGCGTCAAATTTTGTGCATGGTTTTTTTTTTTGGACAAAAAAACAGAATAGATCAATTAGTAATTTGAAAGATGTGGCTTCACACAAAAATCGCATCAAATGTATGAACGATAATTTGAAAGGAAATAGATTCAGAATGTGTGAACTGACACTTACTAACACCCCTCCCCAAATCTTGCGACCAGTTTCATTCGACACACTTGATCTCTTCTCCCTCCCCAATTAAAGTGACAGTACTGTCATATAAAAAATAGTGCTGGAAGTAAGTAATTACAATGATTCTTTTGAACCACCAAAATTATGATTTCCCTTTAGTTTTCTATATGTAGTTGGAGTACCGGTATAAAGATTCCAGGGGCAAAACTAAGCTAGGGCTAAAAGCATACATTCAAGGAGCTCCACTCTCAGAATGAATTTATGATTATGTATGATGGGGGCGACGAAGTCAGAGCTGGCCCTGGGCATCAAAATGCCTAATTTCAGTGCTGATAGAAGCCCTGCACCCACGCCCGCTCACTGAACGGGTAGTCTTAAATGCTACCCCCACAGTTTAGTCACCTCCTGATGCTGGTGCCAGGGGTGATTGGCAAATCTCGTCCTGCCCCTTCTTTACAAAGCCCTGAGTATAGTATATAGAGGAGTAGGGCGCCTCGGTGCATTACTTTTCCCAGGATCCCTGCAGCTGTAAAGACAGCCCTGCATCAAATACTTAGCTAGTACTAGTGTGCTGATTTTACTTTGCCATGCCATCAATCATCAAGATTTAGTGATTTAGGCATTCTTAGATTAAAAGAAGTTAAGCATCTCCTACTAGGGCTAGGGCCCTAGGAATTTCACACTTTGTGTCTGCCTGTAGTGTGGTTACAAAGTCAAGCAATAATGTTATTAGTAACAGTCCTTGCCTTAATTACTTAATAATTTAGCATTAACAAGAAGATCAACAAAAGGGAGAGAATCCTACACAGTAACACACTCACAGCCACGGCGCAGCGAACGTAAGTTATAAGATGACCAATATTTATTAGTACTTACTAATTAAAATTATCTAAACAATAATTACCAATAAATTTAAGAAATAGGGCTTACTTGGGTAATGAATGTGAGCTTGATTTGTATAATAAAATAGTGTTTATTTTAAGACTAAACTGAAAATCTTTTTTTTATAAATTTCGTTACCGGCGAAGAACATCAATGAATAACTATACTAACTATGACTACGACTACGGCTATGGGAACTATGGCCATTCTCTCCTAGCGGGAACGAAAGTGAAAGTTGCGGCCAGGATTCGTTCTCAAGAATATAATTGTGACGAGTAGCTGGCCTTGTTGTAACAAAATGCCTGTGATAGTGATAATCAAGTTTCAATGTCCAGGAGGAGAATAATAAACCGTTTAAACGTGATAATAAAATATCAAAATTAAATTTAAAAGAAATAGGTTATAATGTTATAGCAAATGCACTTCTTGATAACAGTGGAATCTAAATACTTATCTTGTAAAATAAATATACTTTACATACGTTAAATAATAGTAGTAGAGAACAATTTTATTTCTACTAACTTATTAAGAGTTGAGTAAGTAAAAACTCATAGGCAGAAGCTAAGACGTAATTACTTGTTTAAACTAAGTCTAATAATAGTAACTTCTTAATAAGCCATCTGCTTGATTGCCAGGCGGAGTAGTAGCACGGTGAATGTGTTCAAAAGAATAAAATTTAATCTCTACACCTATTTTTATCACTACTACCATACTTTTACAAACTAGCTGTTATTCGTCATTAATTTACTACTGCCTGCATTTGACTCCTTGGTGGTTGATTTATTTCAAGTCAATAAGTATAATAATATTCTTATTAATGATTATGACCAGTGTGGCATTACTAGAGTTAGAGCCATCCAATGCGGTAAACTAATGGTGTCACACCCCTCCCCCCTTTTTACACCAAGGATCCCCTGTTGGGATGATACCCTGTTCTGGTGACAACCTGCTCTGGTGGAAGCCTGGTTTGATGACACCTGCTATGGTGGCACCGTTTTCTCGCTGTGAACAGTTTTGGTTCTTTTGTATAACTTGATCTGCTATGAAACTGACATGAGCAAGCACTGTCAAATTTGCGATTTTCCATTTGGCTTCAACCCCTGGTAGGGTGTCAACCAGTGCGATCTGCAAATCCTAGTGACACTAATGATAATGGCCATTCCTTGGATGCCTATATGTTACAAGTGAACTGTGAAATTTGAATGTCTGCCTAAGACCAGTGTTTCCTAACTCACATTCCTACAAATTGTTTGACTGTCTCATACTGGTACCCATTAAAAGAGTATCAATGCATTATAAAATTAGAAGGGAAAAAAAAACAGACTTACATTACTTATTATATTTTGTATCAAATGTAACCAAATGAAATCATATTTGTATTTTCAGACCCTACTTTGATTCATCAATGGTCTTTATAAGCTGATGATGGCGGAGCTAGATGCCGAACTTCATTCCATGCTATTATACTACGGCATTCCCTCAATAATTCTATGTTACATAGTATATCAAACATTCAGTTTGAGAAGAGCAAAACTTAGGGTTGAAGCATTCTTTTTTAATCTTATTTGTGGATGGGTTCACAGAAAATTTTGCAATAAAGAGAAGACATTACTGTTTGATCAACTTCAACATTTAAAACAACAGTCACCCAACAGAACTTTTAAAGTTTTGGAAATAGGTGTTGGAAGTGGTATGAACTTCAAATATTATCCTAGAGGGACAGAAGTAACATGTGTTGATCCCAATCCCTTTCATGAGCAGTACGTGATTAAGAATTTGAGAAAAGCTCAAAAAAACTTAAAACTTGTCAGTTTTATCAAAGGATTTGCAGAGAATATGCCACAGGTGGAAAGCAATGCATATGACGTTGTCTTATGCACACTGACACTCTGTTCTGTTCGACAACCAGCAGCAGTTCTTCAAGAGGTTAAACGCGTTCTGAAACCAGTAAGTATTTTTATGATTATATATATTTTTCTGCATTTTAAAAATTAAACATTTATTTTTAAGAATTAATAGCAAGAGGCAATGAATATGAACATTCTGACAAAATGTGTTCAAATATCAATCAATACCTTTAGTCTTGCAATGACTGAATGAGCTCTGAAACTATTTAAATACCATATATCTAATCATCCTAATTCCTAAAACTACCAGACAAAAGGAACTTTTGTGATCAACTCTGAATCTGTAGATTTAAAAAAAAAAATTGTTTATACAAAAACATTTTACATTATCAAATTTCTGGGTTTTTTTTAATGCTAATAATTATAATTGTTCCTTAACAGAATATAATGATGATTTTATTTAAAGAACATTCTTGTAATCCAGTTCAGTAGGATGTTTGTTAAAAATGTAAAGCTTGCAACAGGAAGATAATGATAAAGCAACAACAAGTGCATTTTAGTTTTAAAATTATGACCTGTTAAGATGTGCATTGATTTAATATTTTTAAAAATTGTAATACTTTTTTTCTTTCCTATTCCTAGGGAGGAGCATTTTTTTATTTGGAACATGTTGCTGCACAGAAGGGGTCCTTCATTCGAAGGGTACAAGACAAACTCCAATATATTTGGCCCAAATTCAGTGGTGGTTGTAATATTAACAGGGAGACATGGACATTTTTGGATAAATCAGGATTTACATATGTTGATTACAGTCATTACTCTGTCAATACTTGGTTGGCTTTCTTTGCTAGGCCTTGCTTGTATGGATCAGCAACAAAATAAAATAAATTTTCATAGCATTTAAATTATGTGGGAATTAGTAATTTGATATCTCTTATTTCAAATGACTAAAGTGCATTCCATTCAGATGATTCAAATTAATTAATTATATTTTGCAATGCAGATGCTCTTGTTTAATGCAAAGGTATATTATTTTGTCTTGAATGAGAGGGAATGTGTGTTTCTACTAACTTCAATTTTTGAATGATGGTTCGTTATGATGCATTGTATTTGTTGATTGTCAAATGATAAGACATAATTTAACATCAAACCCCGCTACTGGTACTTTTAAATAAATTCTATGCTATACCTAGTATTACACACACAGAGATTGGTATTTTTACAAAACATAGTCTGTCAACAGTTGATTGTACCAAACTATATTCATTGCCTCAATATTTAAATGAAAGAAAATACCATGGAACATGAACATATTTTATTGTTAAATTTGAAAAACCAAAGACAAGATGCATCTTATAAGAGCAATAAATTAAAAACCATCTCTCGTATCCTATACAATTTAGCAAATTTATTTTTGATAAAACATTACATTACTTAAAGATAACGTCAATGTATTACATGTACAACATATTTCAGACTAAACTTGTGGGTAGTGCGGTGTTAGTTTACATCAGTGGAAAATTAAATTTGGGTAGCTGAGGGATATCGATTAATACAATCTACAGCTAAACCATGGTACGGACAGTAATTTAATGCATTCAAGCTACTGACTTTCAAAATTTTATGAAAGTTACTTTAGTTAACTTTGAATGCTACCAATTACATTTAGAAATGTAGAATACAAAACAGCTAACCTTAATTTCAGAAAAGACAATATTTTATACTGTAAAAATGTACAGGCGATCGGATGTCCTGTTATTTGTCTACTTCTGACCAAAGCTATTGGTACCTTTTGAGTGCCACAATGCGAAATGTTGGAAATAACTTTAACCAGAGAGGCATAAAATACACCGGGCACACTTAAAAATATGTTTCCCAAAAAATTAGATATCTACTGAAGTACAAGAGGATAAAGAAAAGGGTGAGGCTTGAAATCTAGGAACAGAAAACCCAGTTTGTACAAATTACCGTAACAGAAAGAAACACCATAAATTAAGATCTTTCTTTAATTAAACTACATTTTTATAATGTGCTCTTTATTTATATGATTTATAGCGTTTAAATTTATCACAACAGCCAGTTAGTCTATCAAATATTAAAGGGCAACACATTTTAAATGAAATACTTCATTGTAAATGCATGGAAATGGTACAATTTTATATTTGACCTGTAAATATTAACATTAACTCAACAAATTGAAATGTAAAGCTTGATTTTCAATTACATTTAAATGCTATACCCAACATTTTTAATGTTTTCATGTTTAGCATTAGCATGGTCACTGACAAGTTTTAAATAAACCAATTATATTTAATAGAAATTCAAGTTAAATTTTATATCATCTTAAAAGCATGATGACAAGCTTAAAAAATAAAAAACAACTTATGTGTAAAAAACACAATTTCACTGACTATAATGCTATTTTCTTCAGATTACATTTAGAAGGTATTCAGGAGTATACAATCTTTTGACCCTGGCAGCCTAGTCAATCTTTCCAAGATATGTAAGTTTTAAAAATATTTCAGATAAAATTAAGTACAAACCAATCTAACTGCTTCAATTAAACTAAATTATATTATAGTTCTTTAAGAAAAAGGAAAACTGGTTCACTTAATGCCTACATTAATTAAAACTCTATGAAATATTTTAATATGATACTTGTTTCTCAAAAGTAGGCATAAAAACACATTAAATTTCACCCAAGCACAATCATAACACCACAAGGACAATAGCAGCAGCTCACAGACAATATTTACAGTTAATAACAGTTTAAAATAAATAATGTCAAGAGATAATTGCTATTTTATTGGTTTCATTAACCAAAGCCCGTCATTCAAGAAGTGAATATTATCCACACCAACTCCTTTGTTTTTAGATAATCTGAAAATAAAATGAAATTTTGCTTTCAATAATTTGATAATGATATTTGTGCAGTTTAAAAAGAAAAAAAAACTATGTCAAGTGCATTTTTCTGTAGCTTCAAGCCATTTTTAGTAGTTTCGTATGCTTGTCAAAAATAACAAAACCCATACTTCAGAGAATTCAGAGACCCTTAAAATTAAAAGTATATATTTTCAGAAAGTACATTGGACAAGGTACCTTATGGTATGAATAGAATTTGATTTTATATTATGTATGTTGATATTGAGCTTGACCTTTACAGAGTGAGTAAAATTTTACGACTCAACTTCTGCATTCAACCCAACCTAATACTCCATGAATTGTTCAACAGAAATAAAGTTTTTTAAGATACTAGAAGCAATATAATTTTCAGAAAATGTAAAGTATAGGTGCTTAAAAATTTTAATATTGATGAATTTTCTTCATTCACTGCCTTCAAATTTCTGTCATACTAAATACAAGAGGGAAAGCATGAAATCAGTTCAAAAATTCTTTTTCAGTTGAAGTTATTAAATCCATTTCTTATCAATTAATGGGTGACTCCAGAACATAAATAAACATAAATGCCTTTTTAATCTCTTTACTCTTTAGGGTAGGTATTTGGGGTCCAATCTTGGTCTTTTCTGTTTGATTTCCAACCTTTCCCAAACAAATGGGTCTGTAACATTATGACTAAGCTTAGGGCTCAAATTGCCATTTCTTATTCTTATGTTGCCATCACCGCTAGAGCTAATACTGCACATGAAATCTCCCTTAAATCATTGATTTCATTTTAATTAATTTGAAATAATTTCAATAACGTAAGTCTGTGTTGATTTTGCAATCTCAAGGGTCAGACTTAATGGCAGTCAGCAGTCAAAAAAGTTACGCAAATTTTACACCTGATCAATAAAACAAAACAAGCCATGCATTTTTAACGATGATTTTGCTAGTGGCCGATTACTGGCTGACCGTGACACATCAGAAAGGGGTAATATGGCCAATGAACAGCTGTTGTGACAACTACAGGGTTAAAAAGGCCTGGTTTGGTCATAATACTTACATTTCTTCTGATGACATTTTTGTGAGACCAACAGCTAATGCATGCTGTTTTCCTTCTGCCATAATAGCCTTTCCTTAAGTTAAGGTCAATTTTTAAATTACATAAAATATAGTTTTTAGTTGAAGCAGAAACACTCAAAGATTTGCTGATTCAGATCTTTTTTTTATGCATCTAACCATTAACAATCCAGACAGTCTTGTATGACTAGACTAATCAAAATAAAAAGAATCTAATTTAAAAAACAAATTTCAAACCAAGATTCAAGAGATTATTTCCTACCAGACATTAGTTTTAGTTAACACATGTACCATGGTCTGCCTCATAAATAATCTTTTAGTAATTCACCACAAACTAAATTTTTAGAAGAAAAAAGCTACAAAAAGCATAAAATGTTACATAATCAAAATATTTGTTCCATATATATATATATAAAAAATATTTTAAAAAGGATACAACAATCTGGTCCTTATCAACTTTGGTCATCCTTGCCCCTGGTGATGTCAAGCCAGGACACATAATATTAGCACCGCTGAGCACAAAACGAATGGCCCCTTTATCTACTTGCATGTGTGGAAGAATAAAGGGATCTGAGGATACATTACAGTATGTTAAACCTGAAAATGTTTTTCATAAACCACAGTATCGGAATCAGAAATCATAAATAATGGTAACTGAACTACACATTTTTAAACTTTGTATTTAATTTAAAGATTAAATACTTATAAAAAATGTTAACATTATGTCTGCTAAACTATTATTAATCAATTTCAAATCCAATTCTTTTAGATTATGGATTATAATTACATTTATGCAAAAGTCTGAGTGATGGATACAAGGGTCCTTCCCTCTGTCTGAAGAATAGTACTTCACCAGCTTGGTTGCTTAACAGCTCTATGTGCTCATGGCTAAAATGAAATTAAACAAACGAATTGAATTAAACTTTAACTATAAATAAATTTTTGACCTGAAATTCAAACAACTGCTCCCTCCAACATTTGATAAAAGTTATTTTAAAACGAAAATCTTGCTTTAGCCCAATTAACATAAAATTTACGTTTTTAAAATTATTCAAATGATTTGTTGGCAAAAGGCAAATGGAACAACAGGATATTTGAGATTTTTCTTTTAGACAAACCACCAACCCCACCCCCCCCCCAAACCTTCTATTATCACTATGGGGCCTAACTTCTCCATTAATTTATATACAGTTCAATAAGGTTTAATTTTAAACAATGCTGCACTAAACATTTAACATCTGAATAAAATTAAAAACTAACCATTTAACAAGTTTCAATGGCTCTTTTTTGGGCATTATCTGATCCAAATACTCATCAATGTGTTGAAACTGATCCAATATCTGATTTCGAATACCTTTTTGTACAGATGATTTTGCAATATTGGTATTTCCGACATTCTCTTTGTCATCAAACCTATAGGAAAACAAAAAAGTTAAAATTATTTATAAAATTAGCAGACCTGTTTTCCCCCAAACTCCTAAAATCGTACAATATCGTCTCCAAATCGTACAATGCAGTATTTTGATAGTAAATAAATAAAAATACAGTATATATAATGTATACAATAACTACTCCTTATAGCGTGTTCAGTGGAATCGAGTTAAGCAGGCATCAAAATATGGAACTGTAGGTAAACAGTAGATGACTGACGTTAGCCGTTAACTGCGGTCACTTTGTTTTGCAGACGTGTATCGGCTAATGCATGTTAATTAATATTTGGGTGAACGTGCTGATCACATTATCCCAGTCTGTCGCAGGTCAAAATAAAGTCACCGGTGAAAGTTCAAACTTGATGTCAGATGAGCATTAAATAAAATGTATTAAAATAAGAATGAATTACCCGGTAAAAAATTGGGACCCCCTCAGCCCCCCACCCCCTTTTTTTGTGTGTACATACAGTGAGCTTTAGAACACCAGCCCAGCCCCCCCCCCCCAAACTTTAAAAAATCCGTTGTATATTATGATGTTATGGTAAACATCCCCGTAAAAAATTGGGGCCCCCTCCGCCCCCCCCCCCCTTTTTTTGTGTTTACCTACAGTGGGCTTTTAAACACCAGCCCACCCCCCCCCCCCCCAAACTTTAAAAAATCCGTTGTATATTATGATGTTATGGTAAACAAAGTATGACACAGGTTTTCACCACTGGTGATTCGGGCAGCCCAGTGGTTCCCAGAATAAACGCCACATCGCCCTGGGTGCTCATTGCCCTCGGGCTTCCTCATCGGGGCGTTGCGAAATATTTTAAAAAAAATTAATTATTTTATTTTCACTTTTAAACCAGTGTGACAACTTTCCGTCGTGGTGCAAACTGTAACCCACTAAGCAACCGCTGTTTGCAGTTCCAGATGGTGCTCAGTGACCTACATACACGTTATATTTATTTTTATCCAACCTTTATTTTATTTGTGTATTCGCTATTTCGAAATGTACATGTTAGAATTCAACACAGGGAGCCTGGTGAAAACGTAGTGTGGCATAGGTGCAGGGAAACGAAAATTTTAGAACCACTAGCGTAGCCTACCAAAATATACGTCACACGCGCGCTGCCCATTCGGAGCACTAAACATTACTGCAATGTCTCTACTACTGAGTTTAGGTATAGCTAGCGAGTTCATTTATGAAAATACATCTTGACAACATCACGACGAAAATTCCTGCTAAACATTGGCTGGTATTTTACAGCATTCGAGATATAAATGTGCTGTTTTAGGACTTTCAGGGTTTTGGGATGAATATTGTAGTATTTTTAAATACCACATGTATTTTCTGTGAAGGAGCAAAACCCCACCCCCCCCCCCCGAAATTACGAAAATGTGGGTTGCGGTGTAGATTTAAATATTTAGACCCACGACATACACCCCACTCCTTTTGCCTCCTATTAATAATGAAAAGTCCGACTTGCAAAATGTGCAGTGCGTGTATGATGGACCCTTCTATGAAGACCGCAACACAGTAAATTGTGTCCTAGATTCAAGCAAGAATATAAACTTTCTTTATCTTTTGTTGAAGCTGATGTAGAAGTAGAATTTTATTCTTCATCATCGGTTTCGCATGCCTTTCTTTTTGTCGAGGCCATATCGTAAAATACTCACTAAGTAAACTTAACTAGGGGACCGAAAATAAAAAGTATAGCTGATTCCATTAATGGTAACACCCAAAATAAAAAGTATAGCTGATTCCATTAATTTTAACATTAAAATCAGGCAATGTGCACATCCGTCAATGTCTTAAGATATAGAAGAAGAAGGAGAATGTAGTCAAATTCGAACCCAAAGCTGTTTGGGAAGTGGGACATTCATGTATAACATACCTGGTACGCAAAATAAACATTAAAGCGTTTTACACAAATATTTTTACACCCCCCCCCCCCCCACCAGCCGCACCTTGTCAACGTAAAACAAAGGGCCATCTAACTATTACGTCAAACAAAGGACCATCTAACTATTATGTAAAACAAAGGGCCATCTAACTATAACGTAAAACAAAGGACCATCTAACTATTAAGTAAAACAAAGGGCCATCTAACTATTACGTAAAACAAAGGGCCATCCAACTATTACGTAAAGCAAAGGGCCATCTAACTATTACGTATTACGTGCGCGCTGAGGATGCGTACGACAGATTTGATTGAGGGGGGGGGGGGTTTCCAATAGACAGTACCTACATTTATGCATGCAATAATTATCCTGACAGTCTCTTATAAGCCAACTGTCATCTGAAAATCTGTGAAATCAGTGAATTCTAATTAGGCCTTTTATTATTATTATTATTTTTATTATTATTAAGGCTATAAAAATATTACCACAATATTTCGCAGTAAGCATATAGGCCTACCCCTTTAAGCTACTAATGCTTTGTGTTTTTCATAAAGATATCCCTGTAGTTGTAAAATTGAACATGACATAGTGACAACACACTGTAGTCCAGTACGTATCCGGAAATTTGATCAAAAGAAATTTCGCCGACGGTAAATTTTGTTTCAAATTCCTTTTTGAACACATTATTTTGTTTTACTATAAAATATAGTGCGTTCAAAAAGAAATTTGGTGAAAATTTTAACGTGTGAACTGAAAAAAAGTTTCGATCAAATTTCCGTTCTATCAAATTACAGTCGACGAAATTTCTTTCGATCAAATTTCCGGTACCCAGTCCAGTAATGCGTCTTTCCGTGCTGGTGACGTCATTATTTCCACCGGGCAGAACCACCCCCCTCATTACTGGGGAAAAAAATTGAGCCGTCGCCTGATTTTTTTCCATTAATAAAAGGGGTGGGATGAATAGCAGTCAAAGGGGGATGGTGGTGAAGCAGTCGCTAGGACGACTAGTATACCTATTACCGGTGACGCAGCTAACTAGTTCACTGTGACACGCAAAGCATCAGTATGACAATCATCACCATCAATACGATACATTGCCGTGATATTTTTATAACCTTTGACACTCCGACCAACCCACTACCCATGCGTCCTGTATGCCGCAAATGTCCTACATTAACAACCCCCACCTCCCCTCTCAGTGCTTGGATAATTTAATGAAGGATGTCCCAACTTTAAAAAAAAAATTACAACCTATCTTTTTTCTGGTTCCATTCACCAGTAGATTTTTATTAGAAAAGGCTAAAACTTCAACAAACGGAAAAAAAAAAAGAAAAAAAAATTTATCGGAATTTTTTTTTTCACCCGGCCTCTGAAAATCGTAGTTTTGGCGGGTCTAGGCGTACAATCGTAAAAGACATCTCAAAATCGTTAATTGTACTCCAAAATCGTAAGAGTAAACAGGTCTGAATTAGTATTTTCTAATTATACAATTTCCCTTCCAAGAACCTACCTTGATGTGGTGGAGGGGCATAATAGGAAGAGGCCAGGCTAACAGGTTCAATGACTACATACTTGTTTGTATGGTTTCTGCATTGAGCTGGCAACCCACCAAAAAACAAAAAAAAACTAAACACTGCTACAAAATCATTCTGGTTTAACAGACAGAAAGCTACGTTATCCAAAACAAAATATATAATAGTAAATATAGTACACATGTTTTGCATGAAAAATGATGACTTTGGTGCCCTCTTAAGGTTTGGCTGCCAGGGTGGATGGCCCCTTCACAAGCCCCAACAGCTGTGGGGGCGGGGGGGGGGGGGGGGGGGGGGGGGGGGGGGAGAGAGGGGGGTAATGAAACTTTGAATTTTTAAAGTTACTAATAATATATTGATGGTGTCTATGTCACATGTGATGATTACCATGTTTTGACAAAGTGTTTAATTGTATGAATTTGTTGATTATTTCGGATGAGAGAGGGGAAGAGAAGGTAAAGAAGGTCAAAATAGTGAGACCTAATTAATTTGAATAATATGCTAAAAAAAATAATCATTAAATTTGACAGTAATTGTATTCTTGATGTTTCCCCATGTTCTACCATGTTTTTGCACTGCTTTTTTTTCACGTGACCGCCGTCTTTGTTGCCATGACGGCCATGTGTAGTGCAAAAAAAAAACACCTGCTTAAAAATAAACACATTTTAAATGGAAAACTTAAAAAAATTAACACAAAATCATGCAAATTAATTTTTGTGTGAAAAACCTTGAAATCTAAAATTTAACTAATCTGAATGCATTTCAGTATCTCAAACTCAAGCGTAAATTCTCCCCTAAATTAGGTTCCCCTAACTTAAGCGTAAATTTAGTCCTTCCTAAGCAGAATGTAAATCTTAAAACCTAAAATCTTTGACCTAATGTGAACCCGAACACTGTGTGCTTATGAGTTTGTTTGCGACTTTTCACACTACTGAGAAAATTGTAAATTTGCAATTAAAATTATTTTAAAATATTCAAAATAATGAAAAACCAACTTAAAGTTTCATCAAATACACTTTTACACCCGTTAAAAATCTAAAAGATGTTAAAAGAGTCCAAATCCACTTAAAATATGATCAGACAATGACCCTGTCAAAATGGCGTCTTATTGAATTATTAATATTATAATTAAATATTTAATATTAATTTTAAAAAGCCACCAATCAAAAACATTCCATTGGCATATTAAAATAAAAAAAAGAATAGTTAACTCCAGTAACAATATGCGACTAAACAAGGGGAAGGTCACTCATGAGAAACTCTGTAGCGAAACTTCATGTGTACATTGTCCAATTCACCAAAAAGACATTTTATCAATTAATCTGAAATTTATTGAATATTTAAAGGCGTTATATTAAAGGAATGATTAAAATATAGGGTAATTTTACTTTGGCGCGCCACTTTGAGTTTCTATGTAGGATTTTCTCCCTTTAGTTTATTCTTGGATTGTAACTAGAGTTAACTATTCTTCCTTTAAATATAAATATGCCGATGGAATGTTTTAAATTAATATTTCATTGGGTGGTTAATTATAATATTTAAAACGATATTTAAAATGAGGCTAAATTTTGCAGAACACTTTTTTTAGTTGGGGGAGGGAGTGACTGCAGGATGTTGACACTTGACGCATATCTAGAGGGATACAAAAAAAGTTACCACGTTCTCCACGGAAGGGTGGAATGTGCAAAATAGTGTGTAAAAGTGTATTGTATGAAACTGTAAGTTACATTTCATTATTTTAAAATTATTTTGTATAGTTTTTCTTCATTTTTACACTTTTCTCACCACAGTGTGCAACTGTAGCACACACATATTAGTTGAAAAAAGAGAGCAACTGCAGTTCATTGACACTTCTTGCAGCATATCTAAACTGATACAATAAAGTTGCTATGTTAAGTTCGCAATAAAATTAATATACCGGCTGAAATTACACCAGGCATGGGGACAACCATTAAATTTTAATGTTTTTGTTCCTATTTTCGTTTATCTCAGTAAAGCTGAGTAAGGTAAGTAGCTAAAACAGCACATTCTCTCTTTCCCCTCCCCATTTAAGCCGATGTGTTTGTGCACTCTTTTTTCTTCTTTTATGGCCACCATCTTGATTGCCATGACACGTGCTGCCATGACAACCAAGATGGCGGCCGAAGGAAATAAGTGGCACATAAATTTACAAAACAGGTTTGCTGTAATTATTAATTAATATTTAATTCTAATATCTCAGTATTGTACCCAGTAGGCACTTTGATTAAAATTTCAAAACATTTTTAAAAATATAAAAACACTACAGCTGTATAGAGCCTGGAGAATAGATTACAAAAACACCAAGATCAACTTTCTAGCTCAAGTGGTTCAAAAGTTATGAATTTTTTAGTAGGGACCTCAAAGGCCCTTTTTTACTATGGGATTTTCCTCCACATCTCGTGACCCTCATTTTGATTTTTTTTTAAGGCCTATAACTTTATTATAAAATGACACAAAAATATAATATTTACAGGGAACATATTTTAATTAGAGTACTTCTAAATAAAACCACAAAATATAAGTTAGTTTTTGTTAATATTCCGCAAAAATTATTTTAAAAATCTTTATTATTTTCCTATTAAAAATATATAAAATATGCTGACTCGTCACTTATTCGTAATTAATTAATTAATTATGTATAAATATTTTTTTTCAATTTCCCAAAATTCATAATAATAATAAAATATTCTTAAGATATTAATTTCAAATTTTCTGTGGAATTGTTTAAAATTTATAAGTATATACTAATAATAAAGGGATTATTTGTTTCAATAAGTTAAAATTGACAATTAAACTTTTTATTTTACCATTTTCTATATAATGTATTTTAGTCCCATACCATATGAATGTGTGAATATGACAAAAAATAGTATGTCATTTATTTTAAGTTAGTACAGTTGTTTCACAGATCAACATTTATTATTAGAATCAACTTTAGCTGTTGATAGAATTTTAAATAAGTTCTAGTTATTTGCTTGAGGTAATTACAATGTTTTATTATTAAATTTTAGTAATATCTCATGTAATTCTTGGATTTTTGTGGTAGAAAGTGTGTTTTTTTCTTTGAGAATACTGATAATTCTCTTTTGGAATAGTGTGATATGTGATTAAATATAATATAGGATATTTCAATACCAAAGGTAAGTGAATATTTTTTGTACACTTTTACTTAATTTATGCCTTAAGAATCACCATATATATCATTACATATGAATAATGGGTCCTACAAAAAACTATTTGGTGGGGAGGGGGGAGGTGGATAGGCCTACACTTATAATAGTAATACTATTCTAGGCCTCTATATATACATACACACATATATATAATTATATATGTATATATATTATATGTATATATATAGTTAATAGTATACATATAACAACAGTATATAAAACTAATAGTTAACTATTAATTGTAATTAATTAGGCTTTTTTAACCTAATATCCCTCAATAAAAGCATCAAATCATATTAAAAATATGTGTTTGTTTTATTAATTATTTTATTTTTATTTCTAAATAAGTTATTAGGGGGTAATAGTCTGGATTTCCAGAGTAAATCAGGTTATTTACCATAGCAACGAATATTAACGATAATAGGTAATTTTGGGACACACGTGACTAAAATTTCCCATGAAATTTCTGACCAAACTGATGGTCCTAAATTAACAGGTCTTGGATATGTTGTAGTTAATGCCATTATTTATAAAGTCCTTGAAATTCTATGAAAGGTCCTTTTCCACAAAAAAAATATGAATGAGTAAAAATTGCGTTATTTTACCTTCAATTTTCAAAGTGAAGCCCCAAAATTTTTGGGGGGACTCAAGTGTCTAATCATAACACAACATGTCTACTATAAGTTGTGGGCGGAAATAGAATTAACATGCTGGGCTATATATAGTTAAAAAGTCGTAAACAACGTGACTCTCGGTAAATTAAAAAGTGGAGGTCGCCATTTTGACAACGAAATCACGATACCCGGTTTTCGGCACTTCCCGAATCTCACCGAACTACCTATACCCAGTATTCAGTATCATGTCAGTTTAGTTATGCCTAGTCGTAGTGCCTAGTCGACTCGTTCTTAAATCATCTACTTTCCAGGTCATGTACCTACAGTAACAGTTACTTCATTTACAAGTTACTAACTACGAGACTAGAGTTACTCAGTGACTGAGTGAGTAACAGTAAGTTGTAAGAAACTGACACTGACTGACACAGCTTCAGCTGAGACAGAGACCAGTAACGGAGTAGGAACTTTGTTGGGGCTTGGGTCAAAATTAGGGGCGCCACAGGAAATCAGGACACCACTAGCTGAGTACGCTTCACCATTGAAATATAAAGTTAAAAAATTACTCACTTTTTAAACATTCTTTGTTTTCTTTTATGTTTCGTTCTAAATTTAAGTTTAAAAAATATGTTATATTCAATCCGCATGAAATAAACGGAAGTAGGGGATGATAACTCTGTTTTATTTATTATTATTATGAAACTAGTGGATTGGAATATTTATTATCATATTCAATATTCAAAGTTCATCTTCTAAAACGAACATCATTATCTTATAGTATGAGCCAAGCAATGCTGCGAAGGGTCTTAATGTCACAAACGATTCTTCACACATCCCTTTCCATCCCCTAGCCCTGCCAAAGCTATCAGCGGCGTAAGCTGTGAATTAAAATACATTTATGATTAATAATACATTTTTCAAAAGATTCCATTGTAGCACTGAGACTAATCGTAATGACTTATAACTTATGATGGCAATTGATTTATAGTGTTAGTTATATTCTGTAGAACTATATGTTTGTAAGGGAATTTGACACGATACCTACTGTCTTTTAAATTCTTTAAATAAACTTCGCTTTTGTTTGTGGCTGGCAAAATCTTCGGACAGCTAATTGACCCACTTCCCATCAACCTATCGAGCTGCAATAGACTCGCTGCCGACCACACATTCTATAAAATTTTCAGCCCTACCCCCCAAAAATCAGTTTTTCATGCTTTTCAAGGAGAAGATGATGGAAATATGGTTTCACAAAATAAAATCCAGACAACTGCTCTAAATGAGACTCTTTAAAAAATTGTAAGTCTAACTAGTGCGTTAGATATTATCTTTTGTTTTTCTGAAAGTGAGTGGGTCATTAGAATATTAATATAGTTCAGGGCATGAAAAAAATGTGGAGTTGCGAACCTTGGGGGGTCACTTATTGAGATTCTTATAAAGTGCGTAACTTGAATGCATGTTTCGTCAAATTTTCAGCCCTACCACCCCACAGCTGGATATTACATTTTATAAAGGATTTTTACTAAAAACGTTTTTAGGGGATGAATTCCCCACTTACTCAGTGTGAAAGGAATCGTAATGAGGTCATTCATTCAAATATCTGAAATAAATATTATGTTTAAATGCCACCAATAACAAACAAAAAACAAAAGCAACACATAAACATTAATAACACTTTAATATTATTTTTTAAAGCACACAAAAAACTTATAAAAAGAAACCCTACTAAATCTCATCAATATTTTTATTCCATAGGAATGGTCCATTGGTCATTACATAATTTAATCATGACCTACCTAACAGTGAAAAAAAACAAAAAAATGTAATTAACTTTTAATTCTGAGTGTCACAATCTTTATAGCAATGTTGTGTAGAGCACCTTGTTTTAAATATTCATTTCTTTAAAAATGGAAGACAAACAAAAACATATAATTGACAGCCATTACATATGGAACCCACCTTTAAATGTGACTAAATTACTTAGAGGTGCCAGTGCATAGCAAATTCAGACTGTCAATGGTGGACAGATAAGAATAACTGTAAACTGATTGCTGTTCAATTACTCAAACACATTTCAATCCAAAGATATACATTCGGAATACTTACTTTGCCTTCATTTAACCTTAGAAACCTTTTTATGATTCATGCCATTATTATTATGAGCATTTTAAAAGTACACGGTTTATAATATGAAATAAATTAAGTTACTGAAAGATTTGTTCTCATTAATGGAAGAGACAAGACAAAAAGAAAACATTGATTCGATGCATTAAACTATCCTGCAATGAAATGCAGTTAACATTTAACAAAAATAATGATACTTTTCAACAAAAGTGTATTGCACTAATGAACAAGTACTGGGACATCCACCTTGAGATAATTTATCCGAATAAATCAACAGCTGACAGGGAGATAAAGAATATTAGTGTTATGATATACTGATAGCAAGAAGGAGTTAGGGACACTTGCATGACAGTGGCATGAAAATGAGAATTTGGGACAATATATAAGGACTAAATGTGGGAATAATTATAAGCTTATAATGTGTTTTTAAACATATTCATTGACAGGTACATATGTGATTTTTAAAATATCAAATAAAAGTCTTTCATAATGCACAATGAGGTTGACAATTTTGAACTCTCCCTTATCTGCTAACACCTATTTTGTATCACACAAGAAATAATCAGTTAATGAGAAAATCTTGTAATATCATAGTAAAAGTTGTCAAAAAATCAATCCTTCCTGCATTCATTTTGCATTTGGAGAAAGTATGAAGCTCAAATTTAGGAAGCTAACAAATACATACCTTTCATTTGGGGGAGGGGAGGGGGTGGGGGACTTTCAATTTTATTTCCTAGTAAAATAAATATTGTAAAGGTATATTTCCTTAGGATTTTTAGAATTTTATTAAAGATATTAAATTTTTTTCGCATGACAGATAACAAACATTAACCAAGTTAATTCAAGCAGAACTGCAGCTTTCATATTTATGTTTTTTAAGTATATCAGGCGCATGAAGTAAAAATATATTAATTATCATTTTCCTTTAACTTTGGCAATCAAAGTTGCATTTTCTTTCTTCATCTGTTGCAAGTCTTCTGTTATCTTTTCCAAATTGCTTAATACTTTTTTGTTGCTCTCCACTTCAATCTGTGTATAAAATAAAATGTTAAGCATTATGATTTAAACTGTTTATGTATCTGTGATGATAAGACTTTTATATAAGCAAATCAATATAAATTAAACAATACTATAGAGCTGGGTTGAACTAATTAATTTTTGATAATCAGTATTTATGCTAAGGTAATAGTATAGGCCATTATGTAGATTAATCATCATCCACTTTTTTTGACTGATTAATCCACGTTTGTGATAACAGATGCTACCCAGGTGGTAGTTATAAATCTAGATGGTTTTTGTAGGATATTTTCAAATTTGTACTGGCAAGTCTCTAGACAAGATATATGTTTGCTTGTCTCTTTTTTCGTGGGTGGATTTTCGTTTCTTTTGTTGTGATGGGTCATCAGTGTAAACACAAAAGGACAACAAGCATTATATTTTTTTTTATGGTGTGGAGACTGCACTAGGCTTAGATTGTGCCTTGGCATTAATTTGAAATTAATCAAAAGCATACTCACACATTATGA
Organism: Lymnaea stagnalis; assembly: GCA_964033795.1. Classification (NCBI taxonomy): domain Eukaryota; kingdom Metazoa; phylum Mollusca; class Gastropoda; family Lymnaeidae; genus Lymnaea; species Lymnaea stagnalis. The sequence continues at coordinate 451,846 of CAXITT010000234.1, read as the reverse complement.
GGATAAAAGTCAATTGTATTTTTACACAGTTTTAATGTTGCATCTAAATTTGAGAATATTCTAATGGAAATTCAAGGCCTGTTACATACCTGTTCCTCTAAATCCTTTATTTCTCTCATCACAACTCCTGTATCTTCAACTGTTTGTATAAGTTGCTCAAAATTCTGATGACAGAATGTTTTAAATTTCAAATTTAAAATAATAAATCTAAAACATCACCCTTACAGCATAAAAATATCCTCTAGGAAAAAAAAAGCTGATGTAAATTGACACCTGCTCCACAATGACACAATTTGCTCACCTCATGAAGTGCTGCTAAAAATCTATAAGCTTTTTTCACTGCCTCATCTTTTTTAGCATCCTGAGAAAAAACATTTCAAGAAGAGGATATTTTTTATTATTGATGTTAAAATTTGTGGCTTCTTGTAAAACCATGCACTATTACACTTGAAGAAATAAGATAGTTCAGTTGACATTTTCATTAAATTATATATTGCTGTATATCAAAGCACTTTTAACAACCATAGTTGTAACTTTAATCTTTTTAAATGTAGCTGAATAATTTTGGCTTACTTTGAAAATTAGCTCATCTGTTACAGTAAAGGTCCGGTCCAATTTCCCTGACAAAGAATTTATCTCTTTCTGCACACTCTTTGTGTCCAGTAATATCTGAAAATCATATAAAGTTATATTAATTCTCCACAGCAATATGAAGCACACATTGTGTGAAATATTTATTTACGAAACAAACGCAAAAAATAATGTTAAAACTGTAGGGGCCAGGTACTGATAAACACTGAAAACAAGACATGTATTATTAATTATGAACACTACCAATTTAGATAATTAATCACTGTAGCTTGCACAGAACGAAAATGGTAGTTTTATTTCTTGTCTAGGCTGCATTCTCATCTGGAATCTCAGCTGATAAAATTGTGAATTTTACCTCATCATCATCATCGTGTCCCTTAGTCCTTTGACCGTTGGGGCGCCACAGATGACATGAAAACTATCCTTCTCCATTCCTCTCTGTTTTCTGCAATTCGCACAGCATCGCCTAGTTTTAGTCCCGCCCACTCTTTGATATTATCTTCCTATCTTTTTCTCTGTTTTCCTCTTCTTCTCCCTCCTCTCGTTGTGCCCTGCATGATTTCTTTGGCAAGCCCATGTTTTCTTGTCACGTGGCCATAGCATTCCAGTTTGCGCTTTTTCACAGTCACCAGGAGATCATCATACTGCCCAATTGCTTGACGAATCCTTTCTTTCACTTGTTCATTGGAGATTATGGTCTCTATGGCAGATGCCAAGAATGCTTCTGAAACATCTCATCTCCATCGCCTTTATTTTTCTTTCAAGTTCTGCTGTTAATGTCCAGGACTCACAGGCATACAAGAAAATGGAGAGGATTAATGAGCACATCAGCCTGATTTTGGTACGGGGGCTACATTTTTGTCGTTCCATATTTTCTTAAGCCTCTTTAGTGCTGTTGTCTGGGCAATCCTGGACATCAATTCGGGCTTGGAGCCTTCTTCCGAGACTATTGCTCTTAGGTACTTGAAGCTGCCTACTGTCTCTAATCTTTCCTCACCGACCTTAATTTCAGTGGCAATGCTGGTGGTGCTATGAATTTTTACCTAATGGCTGTAATTATTTCTTTCCCATCAAGCTTCACAAACACCCTTGTAATTTACTTTAGAGAAAAAAACTAACCTTATCAATTTCTTGTTTCTGTTTTTTAATGTTGGCGACAATTTCCAAAATTTTCCTTGTGTAAGCTGATCTGTTTACATCTTTTGTCATTCGCTCATATTCTGATACCTGTGATGTGAAACATTTTATGAATATATAATTTCAAAAGAGGAAATTGCATTCAAAATTTTTAATGTTCAAATTTGCAACATAAAAGTTTGATAATAAGTAATAAAAATGTAAAAACAAGGCAAAGTACACTTACTAATTGTTTTTGCAGCTCATCTTTGCGTCTGGCATCATCAGCCGTCTCTTTCATTTTTACTCTAAATAGTTTAATTTCTTCTAGCTTCTTCTGAGCTTCAGACTGAAAGAAAAGAAAAAAAGCAAATTTGAAATAAACTATTAAGCTTATGGTAATATCCTAGAAACATATTATGTTTTTCTTCAAATGACCAAGAAAATAAGAATTAAAAAAATATTATTACCTAGTTTAAAAAACATACTACAAATTGTTTATAATTTTTTTTCATTTATGTCAGATGCCAAAATAATCTTCTGAAACTTTTTAAAACGAAAGGATAGTCTTTTAAATATATTTATAAAAATTACCTCTCTTTTAGAGTTTAGTTGTCTTAACTCTCTGTACTGTTCTATAAGTGGAATCCTGTGTGTCTCCCATTGCTTGGCAAGGTTAAGTAGACGCTGTGCACTTGTGTCAACAACGGACTGAAAAAGTGGTTTAACTCTCAAAAGACTAAATTTTTACAATTTTTAATGACCTTGAATATATCTTATTCTTCACTGAGTCTCATGGCTGTAATTTTGTAGCTAACTACAAGTATTATATATAATTTTAAAGGTAATTGGATGCTCTTTAATTGATATTTGGTGTTTGTTCAAAATATCCTTGCTAAATTTGATTTTTTATTAATTTTGGGCAAAAAAAAATATTTTTAAGTCGACAAAAACATAACATAACATTTTTACAATTAAGGAAAAAAAAAGTGTGTCCAAATATATCAATAAAATTGATATTTTATTAGAATCTGTTCAATACTGCAAAACATATTCAAATTTCAAAAGAATAGACTCATAAATAAAAAAGTTATGACTTTTTTTAGGCAACATATCATTCAAGGAAATATTGCAAGAAAAAGTCAAAATTATTTTCAAAAAATAATAATTAATTTTTTTTCAAAGGAAAACATATACTGCATCATATTACCCCTTAGAGCAGTGGTTCTCAACCTTTTTAGTGCCACGACCCTTTAACACAGTTTCTCGTGTCGTGGCGAACCCCAGCCACACAATTATTTTCGTTGTAACGTCATAGGTGTAAGGATATGTTTTCAGACGGTCTTAGGAGACCCCTGGAAAAGGGTCCCAGGACCCCCAAAGGGGTCGCGACCCACAGGTTGAGAACCGCTGCCTTAGAGGATTATTATTAAGTATTATTTTAGAAGAAAAGTTAATTAAAAAAAAGCACATTTTAATAAATAAACCTTTTTTATGCATCCCCGAGATACTGATCAAATGATGTAATCCTTCGCCAAGACCATACATATAAAATTCTTGAAAACAATTTCTTTATTTATTAAAACATAACAAATGTATCAAAAATAAAGCCTGTGACATATGCTCTGACCATTTTACCCTGTTTTGGTAACACACAATTACATTTTTTGTTATTGTCATGTCACGGCGCACGATGTAAAGATTTCGGGCTTTACAGTAACGGGTCCAACATCAAAGATGTCATTTGTTCCCTAAATTGTTCATTAATTGCTACATTTTCTTGATGCTGATACAGTTCATTGTATTTTGCGTGGAGATACATAAGGGTCTCCCAATTTTGCACAGCATTTTCCTTTATTTTCAGTATCAGAAACTTTTAGGAAACTCAATATAGCCTTGAATACCGATATGTCCTTAGTACTAATGGCCTTGCTCATTGTCCATCATAAAAGGATATCCTGGACATTTCTTGTAAAATTAAGAGCTTGATAAGTCCTGCATTCATAATAAATCCACTTAGTAGCTTAAACTTCCCTTCAATGATGTTATAATGGTACCAATTTTTGAAAACACAAAATTTCTGCGGCCCATTGTCCTGCGCACACTGATTACTAATAACCAAACAAATCTGTAGTAAAGTAGAGATTAAAAATGTCTATTTGCTTTTGAATTCTCTTTATATCCTCTCTTGTTTTAACATCAGGAAGCAATAATGCTTTGTACCTCTGGTCTAAATGCAGCAAAGAGTCCCACAGTCTTTTGTCATCATAACCCATTGTATTGACTATGTTTGACATCTGCCCTTCATAGATGCTGTCAAAATATAAAAACAAACAAAATTTTAGTTAAGCTAAATTAAAAAAAATAACAATATAAATAAAACGATTTATAAATATTCAACAATCTGACTAAATTACTTTTACTTCAACTTTTCATTGAAAAGGGAACACAGCTGATTGTTACATAATAGCCTTGGCCTTGTATGGCATTGTTTACATTTTGATAACTGAAACGTAATAATATTAACATAATTTTATAACTACAAATTAGTTTCAATTAAAACAAATAAATAATTTAATCTATTTAAGTATTTGATACTACTGGAATTTGAATAAAACTAATGTTAGGGCTAATAATAGTGCTAAGAAAGTATCACAGTATGCGTGTTTTGAGTATGAATGAAAAAAGTAAACAAACCTTGTTACTATTATTATGATGATAATTTACAGAATTCTCGATATCAGACACATCTGAAGTGCTATCTTCATCAAAAATATTCCTCTAAGTAAGAATAATTGTCCATTTCAAGCTTTTAATAAGAAGCAATGTTTTAGCAATGTTTTAGTGTGTAGTAACAGTGAACCGGAATTGTAGCAAAATATGAGTAAATGGCGAAAAGGAAAATTTATAAATGGACATGCTGCTACCAGATTTCTTCAAGAACTAGTCGTATAAACGATTTTTCTTTATTGCCAAAGAGAAATTTAACATTCCAAAATAGTAAATCTTTATTTTCGCCTTTTAATATTATTTTTATATATATTTTAGGGGTCGTTTTTTTCACCCGCCATATATGACAGATTTTTCAATCTCTCGTCTTTTGAGAGTTAAACGAATTTATACGTTTTATAATTAGGTTAAAATTCTAAATTTAATTAACATGCAATTAAATTAATAAAAAGCTCCAATAATTAGTGTAGTTTACTGTATAAGATAGTTAAAGATTGAATGAACAGATTTGAATTTACTTTTTTATTATTAACAATAATGTGTAACATAATTTTTTGTAAGCAGTATTAAATATTAGAGAACATGTTGCTAACTTTGCTGAGATAAGTTTAAATACTGGTTTCTGATGATCAGTGCCATACCAAAATCACTCATTACCTGTAGCTTTCCAATATTAGCCTCTGCTTCAGGCAGCAAGTCCAGTGTTCTCTTTTTCACAAGATAAGAGGCATTCTTTTCTTCAGAGTTCTTAGCTTCAGTGGAAATGACTTCTTCCATCTGCTGTCTGTTGGCTGAAAATTTCTTCACTTCTATGTCTAGCTTTTCAAGTTGAGCAGTCAAATTTAGAAGCTCTGATCGCAAACCCTCAATCTCTTCCTGTCTCTTCTTTTCAAGTTCCTTTGAAATGCAGATTGACTAATGAGCTTTAAAAATCAATTATTATTCTTGTTTTATACTTCATTGTCATTGAATTCGCATAATGAACCATGCAATTTGAAACACTAAGGAAGTATAAGATTTTTGCAATAAAGATTATTGCTAAAAATGCTTGAATTCATAAAGATTATTACTATCATTGTTAAAAAATGAATTTAGAAAAAAAACAGTACCTCTTCTGTGTCTTTTGCAGGGACTGCTAGACCCACTTGCGACATAGTTTTTTCTTCGTCCTATAAAAATTATAACATATTGAGGTATGCACTCATATATTGACAGCAAATAATTGATGTAAGTTTAAGGTATGATATTTCAATTTGGATATTCTCAACTTAATAAAAGTGAGCTCATAAATAGACCAATATCTAAATCACCTTAGCATATTGTAATTTCTCAGTGTGAGCGAACCGAGAACCTTTTGTCTTGATAACTCCTGCTTTGCTCTGCGTTTCAATAGTATTGAGAATTTGCTGCAGGTCGCTGGATGCAGCATGACCTTCCCCTCTATCTTGTCGCTGACTATCCTGCTGTAGCCGATCTTTTATCATTTTTAGTAATCTCTCCTGTTTTCGTCTCTTAAACTCCTAAATATAAGGTAAGTAATGTAACACACATTCAGAAGAAAATCATACATTCATAATACAATTAAAACAAGCTGGTTATAATTTATGACACTGATAGAGTGGTATGTATAAGATTTACAAGACTTAAAAGCATCAGGATTCAAAAGAATGTTAACCAAACAAAATTATTTGCCACAGGCTTTGAAACAAAAATCAAATTGTTTTTAGGTTTAACTGCTTAATTACTACTGTTTTTGTAATGTTGAAATAATGAGACTGAGTTTTTTTTTGTAGCTGTTTCCATTTCTATTTTGGAATACTGCACGCTCACAGTTAATTGTCATATTTAAATGTCATAATCATAATGTAATATTGACTGGATCTTTTTAATTTTTCAATATAACATTAATGAAGGTGAATAAAAAAAAGTAAACTTGATTTCGCACAAAAAAAAAATCTGTTCAATGCCACGCAGAAGCTCTTGTTTCTTTACACTGTATAATTATATAATTCATGGATACTATAAATAGTTTTTATCAGTTGCCAACCTGCTGTGATAATCTGGAAGCAAGTCCGATTTGGTTCCATTCATTTTCCCAGTCCTGTTGTGTAGCGATTTCTAAAGCATTGGTTTCCATAATGGAGGGTGCTGTGTCTCTGTGTAGCTGGGTTTGATTCGTAACAAAAGGCATATGTGTCTTGTAATAAGAACTGAGCTCTGAATTCAAATGATCATGGGGAAAAAAAAAATAATGTTTTTATTTTATTCCAAGATTATCCCTATTTAAAATTCTCAGTCTTAGGCGGAGAAAAATATAAAATGTTTATAAGATAAGATAAGATTCTTTTTTTGATCCAAACAAATGGAAATGTTTTTTTTATTGCATTGTGCATTTTCTGAATTTTTCAGCACATAAATAAAACAATTTGAACACATGACATCTACATTAATTATTTCACTAGTGAAAAAAACAGCCATTCAGTGATTTTCTTAGCCATATCAGGGACTTATTAGTTCTCATTAAGATGTGTGACTTAATGGGGAGTACGCTGGTAAATTGGTACAGATTGGGGAACAAAAGAATTTTTATATCTTTCAGTCCTCGCCCTGAGAGAAAGAATTCATCCCGAACGGGTCGATCCGAACTATCTATGATGAAGAGGATGGGATGTATCATCCAAAATTCGTTTAGTTTTACAACAACATCTTTCTTCAAATAGTTCTTCGAATGAAGGATGTTTAGTTGTGTTATGTTCCTAGCTTTCTTGATTAGTCCGTTTATTCAGTGTTCAATATCAGACGATGAATACCAGCACCAGACAATAATACTGAAATTAAGTAGGCTTCCAATTGTTGCACTGTAGAATAAGTTAACGACTTGTTTGTTTACACCAAAATTGTACAGTTTTTTGAGGTAAAACAGTCTTTGATTGAATTTCTTACACAGCATTTGGCAGTGCTCATGCCAGCTTAGCTTCTTATTAATGCTAACACCTAAGTAATTAAATGAAAAAGATAAGTAAATTAGAGACAGATAAAAATGATCAGCCTCAGTTTAATTAGTGTTTATTAATTGTCCATGACAATGGTGTTTTAAGAAAATACCTTTTGGAATTTTAGTAGAGATATTTCCTAAAGAGTGTGGAGTAGAGATGTGACAGCTGCGATAATGTTGAAGGCAGCAGGCTCCCTGAAAAGAGGATTTTATTGCCAGCTGAATATTCTGATGCTTTAAATCAAGATTCATTCTTAGCAGTGGACAGGAAGGTTTATGTGTAGGTTTTCAAAATCAAGCAAGTTTTACAACAGATTTATTGCATTTGTAAATCTCAAATTAAAAAAAATAATATTAAAAAATAAACAGAAACCACTCAGTTTTGAGGATTTCCCCACTTGTTACTTGCTATATGTATATTAAAAAAAACAACAAAAAAAACCATACTTTTGAGTTTATTAAAATATTGTTATCATAGAAAAGTAGAGAATCCCAGCAGATTATGAAAATCAAAATATTTCTGCATTAGCCTACCTCTCGTTGCCAACCTGGGGCTTTAGAGCGTATTCGAATGCCTCTGTCTTTTAAAAATGGTGGAGACCATGCCAGAGAAAGCTGATGACTCAGTTCTGTTGATATCGCTCTTAGAAGAAGAACTGAGGCTCCTGAGAATATATTATATTATATAAATGAACACATTTTAATATGAAAAAACTATAAAGTTAGACTTTGACATAACATATGTGTAGCCTATAATATTTAATGAGCAGTAAAATCTAAATAAAAATCTAAATAAAAATAAACCCCTAATTGTATTTACCCTTATATGTTATGAACATTCAAATGCTTACACTTTAAAATATTTACAGGAAATATTAAAAATTTAAGGACGTAATGAGACAATGTTTTTGGAAGATTTCTGATAGAAAAAGCAAACAGCTTCTATTGGACACACTGAGTGCTAAACTTACCCATAGGCTCGTCTGCTGCTTGGGAAGACTCTTTAGGAAGTTTTTCAACCAAAAACATAAAAATCTTTCTGATTTCTGTTTCATTGGAGTACAGAAAAGTTTGATAGCCCAAGTCTCCTCCCTTGTATCCCAAATCCTAAAATTAAAATAAATTGATTTTAATTTACAGTTTAACATTTTAAGGTAGACTTTTTTTGTTCTCCAAAATAAAGAATATGATTGCATACTGTATACTATTAGTAATTATTAGACAAATATACAATCAATATACATGTTCTTCAATGATAATAAATGAGGCAAAATCAATAATTAACAAAATGATTAATAATTTAGATGTTTAGCTTTAGTATTTTTTAAAATTAAATATTAATGAGGGATCAAAAAAAAAAAGCAACAAACTGGAGTATAAATAATGGCCACTATCTTCATTTTAAAATGAAACAATATATACTTCCACAGTATGTGACTATGTTATTTTATTTAATTGGCCCCAAAATCAAATATATTTAAGTACAGGATTGAATGTATCAGCCGTGATGTGATTTATATGATTGTTTGCTGAAGATGCCGCTTCTGTCCCATAGGTGAGATGGGAAAAAGGAAATCTGATATGTTCAGTGAACATCTTTGAGATATTCAAAAAAAAGAAGCCATCCCCAGTCTCATCCAATTCAACAGAGGTGAACACAGAGGCACGTCTGATTTAATTCCTTTTAATAATACACCAACAAGAGTGAAGAATAAAAACAAATTAATTCAGATTTTCGGCACCATATCGACATATGTAATCAATCAAATACTCTCTAACTAGTTGTCCTCAATTCGTCTCCATTTCTATTCTAATTTTTTACAGTTTAAAATATTACTTTTACATTAATAATACTTAAAATTCTTTTACCTATGCAGTATGCACCAAAGAATTATGTGAGAAGCACGTTTTGATTTTGAACAAGTTCTGTTTTTATAGTGCACCTTTGTTTCTACAAAGAGACTGAGAGCTACATAATGATCTGGGAACATTTAAGTTTTTAATTTCAAATAATTTTTTGTTTCTTGTTTTGTATTGTCTGCTGAAGAAGGCAAAAGTCAATTTAATTGTTATAGTTTTTTCAAGCCTAAACATATTTTGTTTGACCATTTATTTGCATATTTTAATCAAGATTTTATGATAAAAGTATTTATAAATATTAGGAAACTGCACTCCCCTCGCACTGGCTGCTATGCTTAGCTAGAACTCATTATTGATCTGAGGGGAATCAATTCTTTTTCAAGTATGGAAAAAAAGGAACATATTTTAGTGCAATTTGGTGAAGATATTTTAATTTTTGCACTCAGCATGCAACAACACTGGCTGGTTTTAATCTAATATAAAAATGTCTTTCATACGTCAGTAGCATATTATGTAGAATTAGAAAAGATTTGTTTTACATGCTGAAGAAGGCTTTTAAGTCAAAGTGTTTTTCACTTTGCTTTCTCTTTAATCAAGCTTCTTTGCACTTTTGAGTTGGTGTCTTTGTATCTGCAGGCTAGAAAGGAAATCACCTGCACATTGTTGGCAAGACTAGCGCCAAGTCTGAATCTGGCTGACATTCCTGGAGGGAGAGTAGATGGTAGATCAATATCCCCAATGATGACTTTGAGACATTGCACCACTGAAGCAATGATAATTTCAGTTCCGAACTGACGCAAACTTTGAACATCATCTTCCAAATCACTGAAAATATTCAAATATTGTCAAATTTTACCATTATGGTTTTTAATTTTTAAGACAGTAACCAGTCTATGTAAAAAAAATAACAGGCCAATAAACCTAAAGGTATTGGCACACATAAAAAAATTCTCTTTCACTTAAAGTTAGATCTATTTTTACTTTATTTGACACAATAAATTTTTTTATAAATTCAAAATGCTGTGATGCATTGTGACCCATGTCTAAATTTAGTTTTGCATCATTTTACACTTAATTGGAGAGCAAAAGAAGAAATGCAAGTGGAAATATAGGTGCTCTTGACATGGTTGTCTTTAAATAAATCTTTGATTTTTAGTTAATATTTGAGATCAATACCAGTACCGGTAATTTGTATTAAATTTTTTTTAAAAATCAGAACAAAATAGGGGCAGGCATGCTGTACACGTGCATTTTTTTTACATTGGCGAATTAAAAGAAATGTTGGGCTATTGGCATTGGGTGAAGACTCACTGATGGGTTGACAGCATCTATTGCTATTTGGTGTAATAATTTCATTAACTGGTATTTGTTTTTTTAAAAAGTGAAATAAAAAATAATAGTAAAAACTATATATTTTCTTTATCAAATTTACTGCTACCCCCTATTTTTTGGGGCATGCAAACATCACGAGCATAGATTTGAGGAACTATTACTTGTAAATAATTGAAACCTCTGGCCTAGGTTAAAAATCTATTTATGAAAGATACAATATCATCTGCACATATTCCTGGTAAAAAATAAAATCTGATTGAGTTGTCTTCTCAGACTTCAGATGTTACAACATCATAAAATTGTCTTAAATAATTTTTTTTTAAATCCCTGGACAAAAAATATCAATCTGAGCCAACTCTAGTCTAGTCTATGCAGTTCCTGTAAATTCTGTAAAGGTATGTTCACACTGTGGATTATTGCTACAGCAATTTTTCGCTGGGTAAATGTCCCGATCTAAAAAAAAAAAAAGAGATTTCTGTGACCACGTGGTACTCACTAGACAACAAAGTTAAAGGTCATTGTATATTGTCTGCTGATAATATACAGGCACAATATGGTAATACTTTTATCACTGAACATGTGTTACCACCAGAATATCGCAAATATTAGTAATAATAATGCTAGCCCAAGTTTGATTTAATGGAGTGGTCAAAACAAAAAAGGATTAAAAGAATAATGGCTATTTAAGAAAAGATATGGGTGGTAGATCTATTAATAAATGTGGATAATATCCTCACTTGATCTTAATTAATTAAGTCAGTAACCTATTCATAGTACAGGGACTGCAATATACCCTATTCCCACCACAAACATGCAACAATGTTTAACCCTCTCCTGCCATAAATGCCTGCTTTGGCTTCCCTAATTCCCATCAGCACCTGCATACAAAGCCTGATGATGGCATAGCAGGTGAATAGTTAAATACAATACTTTAAGGCCGCCTAGCAACTATAGTACCATATATTCATCTCCTAAAATTTACTGTTGCACTTGCAATGAAAGCTATTTTTAAAAGAAAAATCTTTAAGTTTTTATCTTCTTTCGTTAAAAAGTTATGAGACTTCAAAATTCAGCATGGCTTTCCAAGCTCATTTAGGACAAGCCCCTGAGCTTACTAGTTACAAGACAAGCAAAATTAGATGATGAAACAATCGACCAAATCATTGTAGAATTATTGAAATTAATCTACAAATTATTAGTGATGATTTTATAGTTAAAGATATATCTGAAACAAACTATAAATATCAATACTTTTACACATCAGTAGATAATAATAGAAGCAGGCTACGGTGACCCATAGTCAAAGTCAAATTCAGATATTGAGATATTACAATTAAAAGGTTATTCTCTTAATAACGATATTTTTATCATGATTATATCATCTCAGTCATTTTTATATGTAATACAAATTTAAATAACAATGACATTGCTTGTTTTATATATATTTATATATATTTAAAAAAAATAAGACATGACATATGCATTTAAAAATGGGCAATCCTCCGAAGTCCGGTCCCAAATTATTTCCAATGATTAATCCTTACTTAAAAGTCTTGGGCATTATTCTGTTTTGAAATTCATATTTGCGTTAGTGGACAATGTTGGATGGAGATTGTCGGTCGTCGAGATGCACAAACACTCGAGCGCATTATCACTAGTCATGTGTTACCAGGGACAACTATCGTCACGGACGCTTGGCGAGGATATCAAAATGTCGGTCAGCTCAACAACAGGATTTATGTTCACGCTGTCATTGTGCAGACGCGTGAATTTGTTGATCCAGTAGATCAGGACATTCACACAGAAACTATTGAAGGACTTTGGATACAAGCTAAACGTAAACTCCCATATCAGAGTGGTAGGCCTGCTAGTCGGGATCTGTTTGCCAGCTACTTGGGGGCCTTTCACTGGCGCAACAATCACTAGCAGAACGTTGTCAGCTGCTATTTGCAAATGCTATGTGTCAATGACAACATTTAGTATTTACTGCCTGGTTTGTAAAGTGATAGTTATTTGCAAAAGGTATGACTCACATTTCTGCTGTTTTCTAACAATACACACTGTGCATTGCAATGTTTTTCATACGAAATAATTTGGGACCGGACTTCGGAGGATTGCCTAAAAATGGAGTCATGCCCCTTTGCTTAGGTAGGAGGACAAGTTTAAGTATCTTAGGCAGGAGTCTTAAGTCACATTATTTTATGGTTATCAGGTATAGTACATGATATCTCTTTTTATAGTGCAATTTTAAATAACCACATTTATTCAATCCATTAGCCACAGGTTGATGACTCCTGTGCTAGTTTAATAAATATTAAATAATTATTATTAATTATCAATAAACAAAACATCTGCATCAGAAGCCATGCCATAATTAGAGGAAGTTGTGCGCCTGCTCAGTGTGAAAACCCCACGGGTGCGATAGCTGTGTCAGCCATGATTTTTTTCGAGCTGGCAACCATAAATAAATGAAAAGATCAGGATATGTTATCTAGGATTGATCACTGAGATTTGGGGCTATACTATAACAAATCACTGTCAGCAAGCCAAGTGCCAAGCTCACAAGCGAAGGTAGATACTTCGATGAAACAAGGGAGACTACTATTTTTTTTGTATCGGAAATGGCTGTCGGCGCCGAAAAATCCGAGTTTTTAATTTTCCGATGTGTGTGTCTATTTATTATTAAATTAGTTCTTTCCACATATATTTGAGTTCCGTTTCCGGCCTTATAATTTGGAAGACATCTTGGCCTACATTTCTAGCCAGCTATTTTGCTTTTTTCAATGGACCTTTATTTTGAAAATCTTTGGTATATATAAGGCATCTTCGCATACAAAATTTTTTGTGAAATAATAAGATAAGGTCCTTTTTTATTAAATCTGTATGAGCATTAGATATTGATCTATATCTGTGCCAAGTTTCATTGATGTAGGTCGTGTCTCACGTTTGTTACACTTGTCACAGTGACCCATATCACCATAAGGTGGCTCAGCCTAATTTCGACATGGCGTGGGCCACGCCCCCTTTTTAATGGCGGAAGTTGCCGATACTTAGGAAATATTTAATTATTACCACTATATACATCAAAATATTTTATATTTTGTGTTTCAGAATGCATTTTGAAGACATTTAAACTGGAAATGTTTTAATTTGAGCTTTAAAAACCCTGCAGAGTCCATAATATAAATGATCAGAATTTTCCGTGTGCAACACGTTGTCATTGGCAACCATTCACAGCCACTTGCATAACGGCTACGTTGTAGTACTATCTCAGAGTTTCATTCATAAGAGTTTGCCGTGTGCAAAAGCTATTAAACCATTGGTCAGGGAAAGCTTTTATTAATTATTCATGTGCCAAAGTTGAAAGTTTAAAATAAGTCGACCCTAAACAGTATTTTAGTGATAAGGGAATGCATTGCCTTATATAAACTATATAGTCATTGCGCATGACGCGATCAGTGGAATGAGGTCACAGAATGTGGAGATGCAGTCTATGTTAAAAAATGACAAACCAAGTCGTACTTTAAAAATTCATAACTTTAAAACTACAACAGCTAAAAATATGATTTTGGTGTTATAATTATGTTTAAAATTAGCTCTATTCAACTGTGCCATTGGTTTATTTTTAAAAAATGTTTACATTTTTGACCAAAGTATCTAGCGAAGGCTGGCGGCGGTGGTCAGTTTTTAATCCTTTTGGCTTTGGGGGATAAAAAGTTTCTATAATTTTTATGAATAACATTTAAATATGATTTATTGATAACGTTGGCTAAATAAATCTTTTAAAAATGCAATATGTAATTAATTAATTCCATATGAGGATGATGCTTACCACCCAATAGAGCGAAGAGAATGGATTATAATACGATCGACCTCCTCCATCTTGATAGTAAACTTTCATATATCATGTGACACGACTATTTTCGGACTAAACATGCTATTGGTATGAAATTGTGCTTGGTAACGGTATTTAATGTTGTCCTCATGTAACCTTAAACTAACTGGGGCTTACAGTTAAGTTACACGAAGAAAAATTGCGGATTTAGGAGTCATTTGTATGTTTTTTTTAAAGTGCAGACTAAAAAGTGTGGGGAAACTTTGATTACACTATAATCTGCCAGTCAGGGGTCAGATTTTTTAAAATAATGTTAATATTTGGGGGAATCTGGAGAATTGCTTCAGAGTCGTCGTCCCCCCCCCCCACTCCCACTATTTTTCCCTTTCCAACCAACCAATTATTTAAATAGTCTGTTTTCGATCACTATTTAACCAAAGTTGGACACGATAGACATTAGATTTTGAGCAAATAAAGAAAATAAAGGATGTTGTGGAAGTATCACTGAATTAAACGTTTAAAAAAAAAGACTAGTGATTTGGAAAATATATTTTTCAGGTCAGCTTGGCGTATAATTATATTATTTGACATGTCGGTGAGGGGAATCTCGCTCCCAACGATCATCTTGATTCCACCCTAGATGTTTGATGCGTATTGAATTGTTTTGTGGACGTTGGGGAGTTGGGGGCGGTAAACTTAAGGACGGCCCCAGGTTTCACAAGCTTTTGTTACACTTGTCAGGATGCAAAATATTGATATGCAGTATTAAGTCCTTTTAACAATAGGCCTTATATGGCGTATATTTATTACTTTAAAAACTGATGCTAAAAACGTGTAGGGGTGGATTTAGCAATCTGTCACCAAGAGGTCAACTTAATTTTTTGCAGCGTTTCATTATTTTTTTCAATTTCGAGGACACAAAAAAAAAAAACAATTTAATTAAATATAATTAATTTTATTACGTTTGTTACTACAGTTAATATTTATTTACCCTAGATTATACTAGATAATAAAATACTGGAACCTGTTAGTTGTAAATATAGATTACGAAGCAGTGACAACATTTTATAATGTAAGCCAACCTCTCCTAATTTATTTATACCCTTCCTCTATCACACTGCATTAGCGCCCCATCTTTCTCCCTCAGCCACACCCTCAAACTCTCCCACATCTTTTTTTCACCCGTCGAATATGTCTGTTTCTCACCCCATCCTTCTAATTGTGCCCTTCTGATCTAAGCTACAATTTCCACCACACGGATTCTCTCTCATCCCTTCCCTCTCATCATAACATCACCATTTACATTCTCTTTATTTAACCTAACTCTTATACACCCAAAATATATCCTACCGTATTTCTATATATCTTAATTGCTCCTCGAATGGATCCACCTCAACCTCAACTGCCATCTCCCGTCACCATCCCTCTCACATATTAAATCTCTCTCACCTCTCTCGACCCGCCTCCTCTACCTCAATAACATTTGATATTCCCCACCTTTCCACTAACCCATTACGATTCATCGTACTTGCTACAATCGCTCTACATAAGTGCGATTTTCTTCTCTACGGTATCTCGTCACAAACTGTAGCCACGTTAGTGAATCACTACAGACACAATAAAGATAATGGACAACATTCTCCATTCACTACAATAATACATTTTATTACAATTTATTGTATTTTTTTAGGAAGGATGTTATCTTGGAAATACTTGCGTTCTTTAAAATCTGCATAGGTTGTTCCAGTTACATAATCCATTTCATAAGTTTTATTGGTAGTCACCTTAATAGGGATTTTATTGAATTCCGTTAACGCAGTGTAAAGGGAATAAATGTACACGTCTACGCTTCGGTACTTTCGTAAATAAGCGCACCGGAAGAAAGGTGAAAAACATGGCCATCAGCGGGCTAAAAATGAGATAAAATAAGAACTTAGCCGGTACTTTTTGATGAAGTAACTGTAATTGAAATTCAACCAATTATAATTGAAGAGGTACCAAGAGGTATTATTTATATGAAGTCACACTTTCAAAATTTTGTTATTTTAAGTTCCAATTCATTAACAGTATGTCGTGGGTTTTAAAAAACCAAGTGGGGGTAATACTGACCCGGGCCCTTGTCCCAGAAGTGAGAGGTTGGGATTAAAAAAATATTTAAAATATTATTGTTCTGTTGTAAGACAAATTTGGTATCAAATGAAAGATAATTGAATGGACTATAAGTTTATAAACTTACTTCTTCAGTTTAATTAAAATAATCTAAGACAAATGACATCCGAACCCAATAGTAATAGTATTTAAGTATTTATTTTTTTAGTCTAAAGTAAATAGTAAGTAAGTTTAGTAAAGTTAGATACTTTGGTCAAAAATGTAAACATTTAAAAAAAATAAACCAATGGCACAGTTGAATAGAGCTAATTTTAAACAGAATTATAACACCAAAATCATATTTTTAGCTGTTGTAGTTTTAAAGTTATGAATTTTTAAAGTACGACTTGGTTTGTCATTTTTTAACATGGACTGCATCTCCACATTCTGTGACCTCATTCCACTGATCGCGTCATGCGCAATGACTATATAGTTTATATAAGGCAACACATTCCCTATCACTAAAATACTGTTTAGGGTCGACTTATTTTAAACTTTCAACTTTGGCACATGAATAATTAATAAAAGCTTTCCCTGACCAATGGTTTAATAGCTTTTGCACACGGCAAACTCTTATGAATGAAACTCTGAGATAGTACTACAACGTAGCCGTTATGCAAGTGGCTGTGAATGGTTGCCAATGACAACGTGTTGCACAGGGAAAATTCTGATCATTTATATTATGGACTCTGCAGGGTTTTTAAAGCTCAAATTAAAAAAATTCCAGTTTAAATGTCTTCAAAATGCATTCTGAAACACAAAATATAAAATATTTTGATGTATATAGTGGTAATAATTAAATATTTCCTAAGTATCGGCAACTTCCGCCATTAAAAAGGGGGCGTGGCCCACGCCATGTCGAAATTAGGCTGAGCCACCTTATGGTGATATGGGTCACTGTGACAAGTGTAACAAACGTGAGACACGACCTACATCAATGAAACTTGGCACAGATATAGATCAATATCTAATGCTCATACAGATTTAATCAAAAAGGACCTTATCTTATTATTTCACAAAAAATTTTGTATGCGAAGATGCCTTATATATACCAAAGATTTTCAAAATAAAGGTCGATTGAAAAAGCAAAATAGCTGGCTAGAAATGTAGGCCAAGATGTCTTCCAAATTATAAGGCCGGAAACGGAACTCAAATATATGTGGAAAGAACTAATTTAATAATAAATAGACACACACATCGGAAAATTAAAAACTCGGATTTTTCGGCGCCGACAGCCATTTCCGATACAAAAAAAATAGTAGTCTCCCTTGTTTCATCGAAGTATCTAAGTAAAGGGAGGAATAGCAGCTATGTGTGTCCGGGTCCCTTTATTTAGACTAAATGCTATTCGGATGTCATTTGTGGTAGTTTATTTTAGTTAAACTGAAGAAGTAAGCTTGCATGAACAATGAACTGGCACCGTCCTATCTCAAAGAGCTGCTGACGCCTTATGTACCCACTAGAAAACTCCGCTCATCTGATAGTGGCAAACTCTCGATACCACGTGTTCGCCTTGAGACTTACAAGGGGTGTACTTTCGCATTTGCTGGCCCAACAATTTGGAACACTCTTCCTGTCGCTCTCAGAAACAGCCAGTCACTGGAGTCTTTCAAAACTGATCTGAAGACATATCTATTTCCTGCAGGGATGAAGTTGTCTATCTAGCTATTATCTTGTAGATGTGTATTGGCCTGTGTTGTTTATGGTTGTTAGGTATGAAAAACTTAGAATGGGTATTCTCGTACATAGTTTTTTCCAATCCAATGTTGCATTTTGTATTTCAATGTGGTATATTATAAATTGTTTCATTTCTATTTTAATATACTAGACGATGTACCGCGCTTCGAGCCTTTGGGGATGAAGCGTGATTTTCAAATAAACTTTATTATTATAATTATTATATTTATCATTTCCTTCTCACATATAAAATATATTCTACTTATAGTACTTATAGGCCTATAAGTACTATTGGAATTGCATGCATGTAGCATTTTTGTGTGCTTTACTCTGGGTATTTATTAGATAACTACCTAGGGTGGATAGGCAGCGTAGGAGTTAAGGTGTACATGATAAGGGAAAGATTATGGGGAAATTGGTACTGTAAGTGTAAGTAATAAGGGTGGAGTGGAGGAGGTGATTAAACTTAAACTGTAAATTGACTTAATAATGGCAGGTGAAGGTACCGGGTAATAGACAAAATAAAAAAGGGTGTAGGTGAGCCGTGATGAGGATAAAGTCTAGGGCAGGTTTAGACTAGAGTGAGAAGGAAAGGGTAGATTAGGTTGATGGGGGAGAAAGTAAAGAAGCCAGATGATAGCATGAGGGAACAGAGAGTTATGGAGTTGTTGGTGGGAGAAAGCAGGGGAAGGGTTTGAGGTAGTAGGGGAAATGCCTGGCTGAGATCCAAGGGTAGGTTGAATGGGATAAGTATAGGATAGTTCGGAATTAAGGTAAAGGGTCCATAGTTTGGTCTCACAAAGAGATATAACTTGATATTAAAATTCAGTTATCTTTTTTACCCAAATTTCAGAGGAATGGAGAAAGAAAAATGTAGATATACAATTTTAAAAAATAAAATAGTCTTAGACTTGGTAAATGTACTCCGTACTTCCAATACTTCAATCCATCTATTTTAAGGAGTGAAAATCACCTACATTAATTATAAGTTGAAATTCCAAGCTATTATGCATTAGACCAGAGTTCACATTTTTTTCACACCTGTACTGTGTAATACTTTCACTTGATGTTGATTCTTAGAACTACCACAGTAAGTTTTGATCACAGATAAATGAAAACAAACCCAACACAAACCAAGCCCCATCCTGACCAGAGAGAGGGTACTAAAAATTGTTAATCTGATTTTTGACACAGTCAAATACTTGTTGATCATAAGATACTTAAATTAAAAAAAAGCTGTTCTATTATTATATCAAAGTACTTTCTTGATTGTATGTTTTAATAGGAATTTAAACCAGGGTGAGAAGAAACTTCAGTCCAGGCTATTCCCTTGTTTAAGATAATAAGCACTTGTAAAAAATTTTTATTTCTAGCTTATTATATATTTAAATGCCCATGCAACCCAAATCTTTTTGGCCCACTTCCATCGGCGATCAAGCGTGCATCGTACCTGTTCAAAACACCAGTAATGTGAAAAGCGCTCCTTTGACAGGATATAAGTATAAGCATAGTTAGTATCGGTTTGACCACAGTTCATTTTGAATATAATAATTTAAAGGATTTTGACATTTATATTAAAAATAAATACTTATTTCATTAATTTGTATTGTATTATTATGAATTTATGGAATAATATTAATAGATTGCATTATACATGAACATGGCATTTTAGGGCTTTTTTTCTAACGAAGTGTTGGGGGGGTTTGCATTATTTGTAGATCATGCTATACAATGTAATATATGGTAAAATAAATCAATAAAGTTCTATAAAATGATTTAATGTGATGCAATGACAAACCACTGTTTTTTTCAATTTATTTGTTGAATTTAAATCATTACTTTTTATGGAATTCACAGATAACTTGGTTTCATGATTAATAAACAACAACCTGAAGAAAGTTAAGACATAAGCTCAGATTTATTCACGTACACATATAAGTTAAAGTGGAGAGGAAATAAATTATTAAAAATTTTGATAACGCTCATTTGCTTTTCATATCATTATATATCTTGAAGATGATAAATTTAAATGGTAGCAAATATAAATTTCAGAAGTTAAAAATTCTCAGTGGTAAAAAAAAATTTATTTTTTTTTTGAACATTTATTTCCTCAACAGTTTCCACATTAGAGAGTTAAGTACTGTAAAATTGATTTTTTTAAAAATGGTTCCTTGTTTTTTATTTTCACTTCAGATAGAAACAAAAAATGTCTACCTTTAATTTTGGCAATGTAGCAACGGTTACAAGCGCTGCAGCTTCCCCATTGGCATTTAACTTTGCAAAAACAACCACTTCAATGCTGAACCCATCTGCTTCTACTCAGTCTACTGGTTTCAGTTTTGGAATTAATAAGACTACAGCTTCTACTGGTCTATTAGGTAAAATACTCACTTATAACATTTTCATACTATGTTAGATTTTGATCGGAATATAGTTGTACTTTAATTACAATTTCCTGTTTTTAGAACATGTTATTATTTGTTATTTAAAAGAATTTACATCAAGTGATCAAATCAATATTAGTAATAAAGAATATGGTTTATATTCCTTATATCATTATCAATAAAATAATATTGTTTACAATTGGATTACAGCCACCCCATCAACTACTCCCAGTATGAGCTTCAGTGGATTTGGAACAACCCCAACCAGTACTACCACAGCTGCTGGGTTTTCCATGGCAACAGTACCAGCCTCTACAGCTCCATCAACACAAGGTGGCTTCAGTTTTGGAAAGACAACAGCAACTACTGCAGCTCCTAGCTTTGGTACAGTATTGATTTATGTCTTTTCATATCACAATCTGCATTTAAACCATTTCACAAATGACTGAATTGTGAGGCAGAATGAAAGATCAAGTTATAGGTACATCACAAAGGACAATGTGGGTGGGTGGGGGAGAGTCTGCAAGTATTATTAAAAAAAAAATAATTGTGTGCATCAGACTAGGGAAGGAATAGAGGAAAAGAAAGTTGCAAGCTGTCAAGGAAGGGTATGTCAGGTATAGTTAGCTTTGTGAAACTAAATAAACAGTAATAAAAAAAGAACATAATGATACTACCAAAGTTGTATTTCTTTTTTTAACATCCATTAACTATATTTTACTAGGGAACTCACTCTTGGGTTCTGCACCTACGTCCACTAGTACTGGTTTAACTTCAGGGCTGGGGGGGATATTTGGCACTCAGATTGCTGCAACAACATCAACTGCTGGCTCTAGCATTTTTGCATCTCTTCCTCCTACTACAACTACTACTGGGCTTGGTGGAGTGGACCCCAATACAGTTCTTAAATCAGGTGAGCTCATTTAGTATATATCTAATAATGCATATATTTTAAAAATATGAAAGTTTGAGTTACCGGTACTTATACTAACTGTACATACATTCAGACCTAAAATTAAAATTTACCATATGGATTTCTTTTTAATCTTAAGTTGTAATATGGAAACATTTTATACATTGCCTAAGCTAAAAAGAATAATTGCAAAATGTTTCCTCTTGTAACAAGCATTTGCAACATATTATTCAGCTGAATACTAGTAACAAGTGTAATTATTATTACTAATAAATTGAAATAGTGCTAATTAATAATATTTACACTCTAAAAATTCTTTGGGTTCTTTGGTTTTATTTAATAGGTCATAACAGTGGAGCCGGTGCAGCAAGGTAAATTTAAATGATTTTGTTTTTGTGCAAATTATAATTTTTTTATTGTAAGGTACTTAAAATTGAATTAGTTTAATATATCAGATAATTAAGTCATTAAAGTAAATATACAAGCATTGCAATCTGAATATATTGTAAAAATCTTGATATTATTTTTCAGTAAGAAAAACCCAAAGTTTCAATTCTTGATATTTTGAAAAGAAATAAAAAATTGGTACTTAAAACATTTGAAATTTGGTCCATAGCAACAAAAAAACAAAAAAGTTTGCTAGCCGCAGCATTTAACTATTGTAAAAATCTACTCTTTCAGATATAATTTTTAATGCATGAGTATTTTAAGATCGATTTTTCTTTTGTAATGTGCTAATTTTATTATGCAGTGATGGCAAGACTCCTAAGGAAGTCGAATTACCAGAACCTTTAGCAGCCACAGTGGAACCACTGCTGTAAGTATAAATGAAATTAATTTTATTTTTAATACTTCTAATTTCCATCAGGTTTTTGCTGAACACTCTGTGATATTGATATTTAATGATTTATTCTGGATATTTCTCTTGTAATGTTTCTTATCATTGCATTATTTTAGCAAATATATGAAAGAAGAAAAGGCAGTGAGGGAAGACATTGCTCGCATGTCTTCCAAACCAATGATAAAAGTTCAAGAAGATGTGACAGCCCTTAGGCAACTGCTATCAGTTGTTGCAAATGGTCTACAGAGAAATGCTTGCTCAGTCGAAAAATTAAAACAAGAAATCACACAGGTATAAGAAACATTGTATTTGAGTATTTTGAGCTTGTGAAACGACAAACAAAAAAATTAATTTACATTTAAATTTAAATGTGTTATAAAAATAATCTTATTTAAGATATTCACTGTTATTTACACACACCATCCCACACAACTCCCTGTGTTTAAAGTTGAAGACATCAAAGTATTGCTGAATACTAGTACTTTATTACAATGTCATTGGTAATTTCATTGTTTAGTAAAAGGTGTTTATTCTTACTAGCCAAAATCTAGACCAGTGGTTCTTAAAATTTTCTAATCCACTGGCCTCTTGAGGCCATCAATATATCCATACCGCACCCTTCTAACTTAACCTGTTCAAATAATTTTTCAGAATAGTACTTTTGTACAAGCCTCTAAGGACAATTTTAACAGCATAAAATGAGCAAGTTTAACATATATATTTGAACATTTAAAAATAAAGTTGATTATCTTGATCCATTGATATCAAGTCCACAAAGTAGGATAATTATATTATAAATCAAGAATTTTTTCTTTGACCCTTGCACCCATTAAACATTAGGTGAACTGACGTATTGTTGTTCACGTCGATGCATGTTCCTTGTTGACTTCATAGGGTTGAATGCAATACCTCCTGGAGAACACGGCGTGATTCTCATTATTTAAAAAACTTACTAGTTGACCAAATTTCTTCTTCTGTTGATATACACTTTTTCATAATGGAGAAATTTAACAGACTGGTCTAGACTGTAGTAGCTAACTTTCTTCACTGTTCAAATGTTCTTAATTTGTAGGATGAGCTTTGTGAAGTGATATGAGTTTTTCAATGTCTGGTTGAAAGCCACTTAGCAGGACACTCAAATCGCCTGGTTCAGTAATCTGGAGCCTATTTCTTTGCTTGAGCAAAGTTGAACAGCCACTCTAAAACCATGTTCCACCTAATACAACTTGGGAAAGACAACATTCCACAGTGCTTAAAGATTTGAAATTTCCTTTTGTGGCCACAACCCTTTTTTTCCCTAGCTTGTTACTTTGGCCTCAGCTCTATATCATTTTTAAGCTTTTTTTTTGCTTTTCTTCAAAAGCACCGTCGCAGTATTTGAAAATTGATTAAGCCTACTGAACCCCCCTTAGCAGTCACAACACCCCCTGGGGGTTGGGGTACAGCCCAATTTGAGAACCACTGATCTAGATTGTTTTATCTCTCAGTTTAATAAGATGACCTCATTTGTCAGAAAGGACTCTATTTTTTTATTTTTTTTTAATGCCAGCAGTATCTTTTCCTCCCAGTAAGTCAAATTAGATTGCTTAGCCTTTTGTTCTCATAATATGCAGGAAATATCAAATTTATCTACCTAGCACACTAAATTAAGCAAAAGAGTTATGTCTTTTTTAAATTCCCCCACTTTCTTAGCCGATTTTCCACTTGTTGCAATGATAAAAAATTTTGCCCATTTGGATACATAAAACTTTATTTTGAATGCCAAACTAAATTTTGCCCGACATTTAAACAATCTGATTTCAGAAACTTAAAAATGCAGAGATGGCTCAAAGAACAAGAGACATACCTGCAGGCTTACAGTATGAGAATACTGCCCCAACAGAGTTAGTCCCATATATTTTTTATTGAAAAATTATTATTACCATTTCTGACTCATAAGTTGTTGAAAAAGTAGAGTAAGGTAGCTAATAAACTAAATAAAAAAAAAATATACATGCATTTATTTATAAGGTCGATATGGATTACTAGTTAATCTATGCATTACAGATATTTTCAACATTTAGTGGAAGAATTTGAGGAAAGGATGGTAACATACAGGCAACAAATTGAAACTCTGGACAATCATCTTGCAGCTCTCCATCAACCTAACCCACATACACCATCAGGTTACACATTTATCTATTATTTTTTGCTATTTTCTTGCTATTAAAGATGTAAATCTATATTATATCTTCCTTTCAAGTGATCCTGACATTATTTACAAGTACTTATTACTTATATTTTATAGATAACATTTTTTTTCTTCTTATTTCACCCAAATAGTATTAACTTTATGTGGGCTTATTAGATGGACAAGACCATATTCTTTTAACATTATAAAATGTAAAGTTCAATATCATTACCATGAGAGGGTATTTACTAGTTAGAGTAATGCAGGGCTTGGGAAACTGTGGTAAATCAAACTAAGGGTCATTGGTAAGAGATGGGCAGTAATGTAAATTCAGTGAGTGTCAATAAAATTGTACAAAACAATTGAGGGGTAAGATTGGCATAAACAAATATTGGGTATAGCTATTAAAGTTCCCTGTACTCTGCCATATGGCTTGTTCTTTTAGGATATTGAAATGGTGACTTATATCTCCACAGAGGTGTTGTCTTTGTTGAAAAAGTTGCATGAGACATTCATATCATTAGCTGCCCAATTACAACAAGTCCATGAAGCCGTCAAGGTAATAATTTTAATGTCTTACTAGTGGCATATTTTTGGGAAAACATTGTTATATTTTTTAAAACTGTTTTATCTAGAACATTAAGAGTTACCCTGTTGTTATATTATTGTTTATTCTGCTGTTTGTATTTGTAAACAACAAAATTGGTTTTAGAGACACATTTCAATTGTAATCATATTTTATATTTTGTTTACAGAGTCAAAAAGAGCAATTTTTAACTTACCGGCGAGTGTTTCATGGAGATTCTAAGAATATCTTTCACAAACCCACACCTGTTATAAAAGCTACAAAAAGGACACAGTTTTTAGACTTGGCCGGTCCAAGCCCCTTTCCTGGTTCAACTAATGCTGCAGCACATGCAATGGCAATGGTACACATACGTGCGCAACAACCCCAAGGTAATTTAAAATATTGTAATAAATTGTATAGATTATTGTGCTTTTGATACACTTTTAAGAATGTGTAAGTGGTCATCATGAAGATAAATAATTTGAGTTTTGTTGGAGCTTGGACCAGTTAGTTCATGTATTGTTATGCTCTAGCAATAACTCTTTTTCATGCCAGGTCCCCCAATAACAAGTTTAGTAGGAGGCTCCCATTCAGCATTTGGATCAACATTCGGTGGTGGGATGTTTGGAGCACCAAAACCAAACACAGGTTGGACATCTATGGCCATGATTTTTTGTTGTAGCTACTTTGTTTCTAGTTTCTCTTTAACATGTTACTTTAATATTTATATTTACCTTGCTGTGTTGTATTGCTGCAAATATGTAAATATGTTACAAATTTTTATAAAAAGATAAATAAGTATACTCTGTAGTACCACTGACTGAACAGGTTACTCTTACAATTTTGGCGTACAATGTACGATTTTAAGATGTCGCCCTCTTGACACATTTAGTTAACCTTAGCTTTTGTTTGCCACAGGGTTGTTTGAGGTAATTTAGTGACATATTATTTCGTTCTTCATCTGAACCTAATTTTCCACAAGCATTTTTTCAGTTTTTCCCCAATTAAGTTTAGAATGACTCAAACATAAATTCAAGTATAAACCTTTGGTGCATCCCAGTATTTACAGTTTTTTAAAATTGTTCTATGTGACTTTGGAATGCGTCCTTGATTTTTTGCTCCCCCACCCCATCTTTGTCGCTCATCAAAGTGACCTTTAGTTAGGGAATATTGACTGTATACATTCAGTGGTGTAGCTTGGGTCAGTGCCACCCTGGGTGACCCGACCGATAATTTACTGCCCCTACAATGGAAAAACTTCAGTTGTTCCAAATTGCTGCAGCTCCATAAAGAGAAAAAAGGTGCCCCCCAGAGTGGACCACATCCACTTCCTATGCCATTGCATAGGTTAACTGTATGTTTGTTTACTTACAATTATGATACAGTATTGGAAAGGAAATTCTTGATTAACAAGAACATTCTCTGTAAAGAAAGACATACTTTTTTTTTTTCCAAAATTTTAAAACATTTCTTTAACAAATTCAACATAAAGTTTTTCAAAGTATAGAAGCAATAGTGGTACAAAAATTAAGAAAAATAAATTTACATTTCTTTTGTGTTCAGCTACTTAAGTTACACATACTAACATGGTAAAATATGTACTTTATCTGTCTTTGTCTATGTATTTTATAATTTTTTTAGTAGTGTTTAGTTTTATTTCACTTAGTTTTGTTCCTGTATTAAACTTGCATGATACCAGTTCATGTAAACAATACTCTGATATGCAAAAGTGTAGGGTGTCTGCTTTATGGTGGAAGTTTCCATTTAACTCTAAGCAAATAACATTTGGGTTTTAAAGTTGGCTGAAGTAGAGTTCTTTTTAAACTTTTCTCAACACAGCCGCTTTGAAATTAGCAAGATCTCAAAACTGAAGAATTTTTGTTTGGTCACCATCTAATCCTTTGAGGTGAGCAAACAAAACTAAATAATTTTTCTTTTGGTGGAACCGAAAAAGCAGATCAGTAAAATGGCTAGGTCAGGGTTAACTAACCATTCCTCTGCTATGCTGTGACTGCCCTTGTGTGAATACATCTTGTTACTCCACTTTCAGGATTTGGCAACGGCATCTCCAGTGTTGGCGCAAGTATTGGTGGAGTTGGAAATCTGTTTTCCTCTACATCGTTGACATCATCTCCTTCCACCGGCGGATTCGGAA
The DNA here is from genome assembly GCA_964033795.1 of Lymnaea stagnalis. NCBI lineage: Eukaryota > Metazoa > Mollusca > Gastropoda > Lymnaeidae > Lymnaea > Lymnaea stagnalis. The sequence goes on along the minus strand of CAXITT010000234.1, from coordinate 424,531 downwards.
CGCCCCCCACTTTGGGTGCTTCGACTACAGCCGCGCTCAATCTTGCTGGAACTAACCTAAATGTTTCAGCCAACACAAAACAGCCTTTTCAGCTGCAGAAGCCACCCCAAGGTGCTAAACGGGGAAAGAGATAAGGAAAATACTTATCTTGGCAGTTTTAATAATGGTCTGCTCAGTGAGTCCTGAAGTTTAAGAAAGGATAAAATGTTAAGGAATTTTTATAGTTTATGATATTCAGTAAACTCGAACCTGTACAGGTGCCATGCTTAATTGTTATGTAAAGATGAATAGTTTCTTTTTAAAAAATCGTGTAATATGTACTGCTTACAATGTTTATCTCAAAAATTTAGTTTTTGATATTACCTTGCAATCATTTGCTAATGAGAGTCTTTATATGATATGTATGGAAAATTATAAATTATCAGAAATTCCCAAATAAAATGTATTTTCAACTAATTGCTTAAGCATCACTCTTAAAAATTAATGTACAGCTAAAGAAGGTTACATTTATAATTGTTATGCAACTACATAATTTTAAATAATAAATGATACATTTTCAAAATAATTTTCCTGGTATTTTTCTTTTTCTTGGAAGATGCCAGACTGAAACAACCGGCTTTGCAGCTCATTCTGCTATAAACCTGCCTTGTAGCAGCTCATTCTGCTATAAACCTGCCACGTAGCAGCTCATTCTGCTATAAAGCTGCCATGTAGCAGCACATTCCGCTATAAAACATCTGCCCTTTAGCAACTCATTCCACAATAAAGCTGCCATGTAACAGCTCATTCTGCTATAAACCTGCCACTGGCAGCTCATTCTGCTATAAAGCTGCAATGTAGCAATTCATTTCATGTTGAAACTCATTCCACCATAAAAATCTGCCATGTAGCAGCTCATTCCGTTCTAAAGCTGCCACATAGCAACTCATTCCGCTATAAAGCTGATATGTAGCAACTCATTCCACAAAAAATCTGCCATGTAGCAGCTCATTCCACTGTAAAGGTGCCTCATAGCATGCACAGAAAACTTATCCAAAACTTATACACTAAAACTACATCGAATTTTAAGAATGTTAGCCGTCAAAGAATAACCCTTTCATTTCTGAGCACATTAGGATCTTTATTATGACTTTAGCTCAAGAATGTATGAATTGTCTAATGAAGATGGAAAATCAAGTGATACAAAAACATAATTTATTTAATTGATAAAAAAACTATTCAACAGACTTGCTTTATAATTTATAAAAAGGTAAGGGGAGAGACTGCAATCAGGTTAGCAAATAAGGAAATGATTAAAACAAAGGAAGGTCAAATATGAAAAAAGGAACACAACAAAATAACGAACGTGTCGGCAGGAAGCCTTCGTCGGCAACAAAGAGAAAAAACAGAATTAAATTAAAAAACAGCACTTAGCTGAGAAGTAGGAACTGTGAGGGCAGCGATAATATTGTGACAGAAAATAAGTAGGTGAGAGATTCAATACAGCCGGATAGTCTACTGAAATGACTGGATTGTCCAATTCAATACCAAACACTTGGTAACCCTAATCACAAACAGTTTGTTAAAATATGTAAACAAACATTTAATTTATTTTGGTTGTAATTATAGTTTTATGTGCCGTGTTTATTATTAGGGTAGTTTATTTTAGTTAAACTGAAGAATTAAGTTTACAAACATGGTCCATTCAATTATCTTTCATTCGATACAAAATTTTATCTTCCAAAACCAACAATTATATTTTAAACATTTTTTTTATCTCAACCTCTCACTTCTGGAAGCCGGGTCCGAATAGCCACTTCGAAAAAGAAAACTCCAATACGCATTTGTTTTTTATTTGTTGACAAACAGCAACCAACATTTAGAGTGGTCTCCCTCATGACGCATTTGCTAACTTCTTGGTGTTTTAAAATTATAATTATTTCTAAAATATGTTAGCCATGGATGAACCATAGCAGGGTTTCCCAAACCTTAAGTTTGGTGCACAAGTTTTAAAATTGTAACAGGGACCGTCAAAAGTTTAATTAATGACATATACATTTTATTTGAACATTAATATTCATGGTGTGCGGATTATTTGGGCAATGCTGGACTAGAGTGACTAGAGCACGTCCGCAATGTAAACATTTCAAACATGCAGTCGTCCTACAGCAACATATTACAAAATGCTGGCTTTTAAAAGGACGCCCTCAAGATCCTTTACACCCCCACGAAATGGTTGCCTAGGAACAGGAATGGGCTCCTCAATGGCTGTATACATATATATATATATATATATAAATATATATATATGTAATCATTAGCATGAGGCTGCCACTGTGCCACTACCCACCTCATGTCACATATCCGTCATCGGCAACATAGTAACCATGATCCCTACTCTGTTTCTACCGTTATTCCAACTGCAGCTGTGACCACACCAGGCAATGGCTACAGCCCGCACTGTGGTTGCTACAATTTCAGCAGATACCATCAGCAGATGGACAAGAAAAGCATAAGTTAGGTCTGAGTGGAAGAAAGTGGTGTGGCAGACCAAAGCCCTAGTCTACGTGGGCTGATGCGCCACAGGGATGGTTAACTATTAAATTATAAAATGTATTAAAAAAGTGCAAACTCATTTGCATAGATAAACTATAAGAATAAGTTGCTTGTTATTGCATCCGTCCGTGACAAATGACGATGGTGTTGACTTCGCAATCGCAAGAAGAAATCAGAAAGCCTGGGATTATTCGTTAGAAGTATAAGCTGGTACCCTACAAAGCGAATTGCCTCTCTCCACGCATCTGGATAACCCAAGGGAACATCATATGTGGATGATACACCTTGGCACCTGTGGTGTCGCAGGAGTTGTCGGAATTTTTCAAGTTTAAAGATGCGATAAACGATATGGAGCAAAATTACATTTTAAAAGGGTTTGCGTCATCGCGTCTCTATATTTTCTTCTGCAATCGTATTTTATTTTTAATTAAACAACCCCTAAAAACACATTTTTTTTTAATGTGTATAAATCTTGTTGTATATGCTTTATATTAATATTCTAATGCCCCACCCACTTTTACAACGCAGATTTATATCATCAACTTTTTCAAAAGAAAATATTAGGCCTACTTACCAAATGCACTTGCGATACCGGTTAAAAAATTTTATTTCGTGAAATCAGTGGCATTCTTCACTTCACCATAAAAAAAAAAAAAACAAAAAGAGAAAAACAGAACACCAAATTTTCACCAAATAATCGTTTAGAAGACAAAAAGCCA
>CAXITT010000234.1:410651-421085 GCA_964033795.1 Lymnaea stagnalis | reverse complement strand
CCCCCGAGATATAGCTGAAAGAAACCCTGCTGCCATCACAACAGAAAGTTTAACATCACAATCGATTTCAAATTTTTTTTTTCATGTTACACAAGATCTTTAATATTAATTTATGACTATTTATGACCTAACCTAACCATTCATTTCATTCAATAGCGTATTTTAAATAAATGCTGATTGGGACTTGGGACTAAATCCAAAACGTGCGATAAACTGAAATATATAATATATTACTAAGGACGGGGCCAGATTCATTATAATTTTTTTATTTGACCTTAATAATGTGCCATAAAATAAAAATTAAAAAAACCCCCAACAACTGCCGTTAGCCTAAACGTTTCTTTTTAACGGCTGTTTATCAGTGTTTACATTTTATACAGTTTCCTGTCTCATGTCGTACGAACCGGCTATGTAAAGCTAGCGTCCGCCGACCACCACTTTGGGAAACACCGTAGCTAAGTTTTTTTGTTTCGCTTAACCACGTGACCGCATATCACATGACTGTGTCGGGAAGGCTTATTGTTTTCTCAACTTCATTCGTTTCGAGTTTAGACTCGATAATACGACCAAAAGAAACGAAATCAACTTCATTGACTTCATTTTCATCTATTTAAAAATGTTATCACAAAAGTCTTTATTGTTTTTTGTCTCTTTGTTTGGACTTTCATTTTCTATGGCTCGTACAAATGTTAAACAAATGGTAATTGAAGAACAGTCCGAGTTGAGTGTCGATGGCGTTGATGAAAAAGATGGTGACGCAGTTATAAAATATGTTGAAACCAAGACATATTCTTTACCAAACAATGAACTATTTAAAATCGTAGATCTCTTTGGAGATAGAAAGTTCAGGGTAAGATATAAAGATATATAGGTACTAACGTCATATTAAAAAAACATTTTTCTTTTCTCTTTATTATTCATTAAATTTAAATCGGTCACAGATCCAGACTCAGTGGTTCAGTAGTAAGTAGTACTAAGTCAAATACTGATCATCTGACTGACTCCAAGGTATAAGTGCCATTAACGAAATGTATGTTTGTGAAATTTGATAGTGCAGTGTATTTGTATTAAATTAAGGTATATCATCAGTGATTATAGGCCTATTTCAGAAATTCCCCCCCCCCCCCCCCCCCCCCCCCCCCCCCTATGATTGTCTACCTTCTTTTCCATGTGTTGCTGTGTTGTTCCGGGTTGAAATGGCTAGAAAGACTTTGATATTGTATGCTTGTAATTAGTTTTTGTAGTGTTGCGTTTGTTTTAAATGTGGTGAATTATAGATATTTTTTGTTGACTTTGTACCGCGCTTCGAGCCTTTGGGGATGAAGCGTGTTTTTGAAATGAACTTTAGTATTATTATTTATTATCTTTGCATTTCTAATAAAAATAAGTTAAATACCTGGAAGTGGAAGAATAATTTTCTATGATTTATTAACGGGTGGTGAGATAAAACTTGTCATGAGTAAAAGTAACACAATTAAAAAATAGAGGATGAAGTAATATTTTGTTAAAATGTTTAACTGAATTTTTGCTATTATCTTGACTGTAATCATATTCAATTATTAAGTATCTAATTATGGACTTTTTTTTCGCAGAAATCATCAAGTGCTCTAGGCTCATTCAAGTGGCAACAATGTGACAATGGCACAGCTCAGATAGGAAAGCTCAATGTTTTAAATGTGTCACCTGATCCTCTTGTTATACCTGGCGTAATAAAACTCACTTTTGATGGTGAACTATCTGAAACTGTTGATGCTCCACTAAAGGTTTTAGTAAAACTATGGTTATTTCTTTTTTATGTAGATAGCTTTACTAAACTATCTATATCTATCTATCTATCTCTATATATATATATATAACACATCTTTTGAAGAAAACCAAGACACCAAAATGACTGTTTTACTGTTGGAAATTACATCAGGAAATGTTATTCCTTTATTAGTCATTTTAATTACCTTGCCATACTTAAAATGGAAATTACCATGTTTCATCATTGAATTTTAGTGTGTGTGCCAAGCTTTCATCTGGAATACTTATTTTGATTAATTTTTTTTAACAGATGGCAGTGGAACTAAAAAAGAAACTGGAGACATTTTGGATCCGTATTCCTTGTATAGGCGGCATAGGTTCCTGTACCTATGAAGACATGTGTGATGTTTTAGCTGGAGCTGTTTGTCCACAGCCATTTGTGGATAATAAAGTCCCTTGCAAATGTCCGTTTACACAGGTAATTGCTTTCATTACATTTTTTATTTCAAGAATATTTTTTTAAAGTTCTAACAATTTAGAAATGTAAAATGTGATAGTTTGAAAAGTGATTTTGAACCTGAATTGATGATTTTCTTTAAAAAAAAATATTTTTTGTCACTTTAAAAAAAATGATAACTGATATTGGAGAACTTTATTTGATTGTTTAAAAAAACAAAAATATTTTAAGCAATCATATTGGCAGTGTCTTAGTTTTAAACAATAATTGTTTGTATTTTAAAAGAACTCATTTTTTTCTATTTTAACCTTCTACTCTCAGGGCCACTATTCCATTCCAACAAGTGCCATTGATTTTAATGTTGGAGAAGTTCCTAATGGAGACTATTATGCTAAAATTGAACTGACATATGGAGCTAAGCCAGTTTACTGCATTGAACTGAATGTAACCATTGCATAATGAGTAACCTATACAAAAAGTAATTATTTTTTTACCTAGATTATATTTAGCTTTAAACTTTAAAGAAAACTGTCAACTTAATTTTTTTTTTTAGCAATTTTTAAAAAAAACAACATAAAAACATGTAAAAATAAAATTAGTTGTGACTAAATGGCTGTGTTAAGTTTTTCCTGCTTCAAAATAATTTTATTTTAACGCATGTTTATGGTACATAATTTTAGCTCTATTGTTCTATTTATTAAAAATAAATGACAAACTTTTCAAGTGTAAAAATTTAAAACTAAGGAAAGCCTTGCTTTATAAAAATATAATACTCAATGTAGTTACAAAATTATTATCATTCCTTAAGATTACTTATTGAACTTAATGCTATTGATGAGGAATTTTTATGGCATTTCTTTTTGCTTTAATTCACATTTTGCAAGATTTTATTTATAATGATTAGGGGGAAAGATCTGTTGAGTGGTCAATATATACTCCGTGAGAAGCTATTTCATTAAATACCAGAAGAGAGATAAAAGAAAATCTTATGAATTAATACTCTACTCCTGGATGAATCTCTATTTCAGATCTGATTTGATTTCATATAAATATAGATTAATATACTTTTTTTCTAAATGTATGTATAATAATAATAATAAAGTTTATTTATGTTTGATTGTATGGAAATCTATAAATGGATGCCAAAAAAGGGAATTCACTATGCAATAAAGGCATTGCACAATTTTTAAAACTTATATGAAATACAGAAAAGACTTCAAGGATTTAGCTGTAGGAAACTAATATAAATGGTACCAAAAAAAATACAGGTACTTGAAATCCATTATGTTTATGACAATTCAAATAGGTTTGAATTATCCATTGAATAGTTCAGTGTCTTTAGTTTTCTTCTCACCCAGTTTTTGAAGCCTTTTAATTTTTATATAAATAACAAAATTGGTTTTTGATGGTATTCATTAATTAAATCTGTTTCCATTCAATGGACATAAAAAAAAAAAATATGTATCATGCAATAAAAATACAGCATTGTTTCCTTTCAATTGCAAAATACTTCCATTTAATTTCTATGCATTTCTTTGATTAAAGAATTCAAAAACATTGTAAAATGATTAAATGTAAGAGTTGACCATTATTGAGAAATTCTTAGAGAATTAATTTTTTTGTCTTGTCATTTTAACAATCTTTCTTGCATTTATATAATAATTAAAAAACAATGTCTTGCAAATATTTCGCCTCTTATTGTGCTTAATTGCAACCTTTAATTATTATTAATTTCATATTAGAAATAAATTTTTTTATATTTTCTTCTAGCTGCATCTTGTTGTCCATTTTTATTTTAAAATGTTACAGTTGAGAGGACTCAACTTAAATCAATGGAATTTTTATGGTATCAACATGAAATTCTTAAAATATACATTTGTTGGCATCTTCTATCAACAGTTTGCTACCTGCAACGGGTAAATTATTTTTCATATATTATCTTTTTCTTAAAATTGACTTTGCCTTAAGACATTATTTTAATACATGTATAAGTAATAATACTAAAATTTATTTTCATTATTTTTCACTGAAAAGAAAATAGTAAATAGTGCATCTATAAGATTTCAATTAAAAAGAACTGCAAGGGAATGTGTGAATCCATCATGTGATTGAGACTCTGTTATACTGTTGTGATTATTTTATATGTTGAGCTAATCTCAAACATGTTACGGAAATTAAAATTGAGTTGATTTTGATTAAAATTTTTAATAAAAAATAATTCAATTGATGATCATTTTCACATAAAAAACCACCTTGATTTTTATTTCATATGAAGGCTGATTAAATATTTTTAAGAGACATGTTTGATTTTAAAATTGTTAGTTTATCAAATAAATACCAACTTATCTGTGAGTCTGGAAATACAAATCATGACTAATAGTACATAATCAGAGGATCAAATATTAAGTTGTGAAATGTTAACACGTTTTGTCAATGTTTTAAACAAAAAAGCCAAAAGAACAAGGATTTATTTATGAATCGTCTTTATTTCATCTTCTTGAAGTATAAGAAATTCGTTGAAACAATCTACAGTATGTTATCACAGAATTATAACAAATTTAAAAATAATGCATTTTTTAAACTTTTAAAAAATCTTAAAGGGTTATTTACACTTAAATCTTGGAGGAAAAAAATGTAACTAACATTCAAGAATTGAAGTCTGGTCTGTAGGTAACATAAAAATAACTTAATTTTGATAACACACAATTTTTTTAATCATAGAATGTATCTATCGATAACATTTCATTAAACAAATGTTGAACAAATCTGTGACCTGGAAGGAGTACCAGTTTATAAGAGATGACACTTTAGAGATATACAGTGGTTGTACAAAATATATTCACCTAAAATATATGAAAATCACTGTTCTCAATAGACAGAGAATAGTCATCACAGCTGAATCTATTGAAATAATACATTGTTGATGGTTGGTCAATTAAAAAAAAGCAAATATTACAACAGAAAAACGAACTGTTGATTTGGTTCATGATTTAATTATTTTAAAATAAAATAGCTGATAAATGATCAATATAAAGTAATTTTCTAACTTAGGATTTACTACATATATACACAGAGGCATGCACCAACTTTTCAACTTTGCTGTGAGTGACGCACACAAAAAAAGTTGGAAGGGTAAACAGATTTCCTTGTTTGTTTGTTCTTTTTTACTTGAAAAAAAAAAGTCTCTGCTACCTGCTCAGCTCACCTCCACGGTATAATGGTAATCACAAATAATATTTAAGCTTGCATTTTTTACAAAACTCATCATATTCTGTTTGCTACAGTACAATGGTTTAACGAGATTTTTATATGTAGAAATATTCATTGAGGAAACTGCACTCTCTAAGACTTATGTGTTATGAAAAAATCTAAGCCAAATATGTTAAACACACTGTTATAAAAACATCATAAAACAATGGCCGTCAATGAGGTAGAGTTGGGCAACTCTGAACGGCTTAGATTTGTAATAACGTTAATTCCATTTTTGTCAGAAATATCTGGAAGATTTCCCTGCTTGGCTGGAGGTGAAGAATTATAAGGATTCACTTTCTTTTGATGCATTTTTTCAGCCATTTTTTTCCTGAAAAGGATTTTAAAAAAAAAAAAATTAATTGATTAAACACACAGAAATACTAGTAAAAAAAGTTTATAACAAACTGAACAGCCAGGTGGCAGTACATCATAGTACATGTCAGAATCGGAGAATGATAAGTGAGTGTTTTTTGTGAGGGCTCCATCTCCGAAACCACTAAAACTAAAACAGATGGCTTTCAATCAAATGTGTGCAAAGGGTATTCAATATTTTCTCCCCTGAGACTGAGTTTCCACTGGGCTAAATGTTTTTAATCATGCTTTACTTCATGACAGATTAACATAATTAAATCCCCTTGAGTTCATAATTTGGCTGATGCCAGAACCTAGAACTTTTCATAAGAAACCAAAAACATATATTTAAAAAAAAAAGACAATACAGAAAAAAAGCGCTATCTCCCCGACTGTGGCATATGGCAGACATAGAGTAATATTGCTTATCAGAGTACTCCATGTAACCTGTTTACATAGTTTTACATAACTTACCAGACAACGGAAGTCGAAGCAGTCACAAAACGCATTAATACTATTTATGCTCACCTACAGGAGCGAATGTTTGCTCTACAGAACCTCGAATGTCTTCCTAACAAAGCAACGTCAAGGACAACAAAAAGTGCTATTATAGACACAAGAACGCCGAGTATTCCAGCCCCCAGGGCCCAGCCCCACTTGGCCTCCGTGGGAGCTGGTGTAAATTTTTCTGGTTTCACTGGGCTGGTACCTAGAGGTGCAAGAGCAAATAAGAAAGGCAACTCAATTGTTTAAGGTCAAATGTTTTATTAAATCAATTATCTCCCCTTTTTAAAGGAGGTTTACATTAATTCTATCTTGAGGAGCGTAATTTAAAAAATAAAAAAATTCACACATAAATTTTAAGACTTAGTCTTTCTTGTCCAGTGTTCACCCGATGAATGGCTGGAAAATAATACTGCATTGCTTTGCGTAATGCATTTTAATAAATTTAAAAATTATTTTCTACCTTTTTAATGCGTTTTAACTCGTCTTATATAGAAAGTCTTTTTTTATTTTTTTTATTTTAATATTTTAAAAAATTATCCTACAATTTCAACAGAAATAGGTATCGTAAGCCATGCCGAGGAAAATAGACGCCAGGAGCGAATCCTGAAATTGACTCCCTTAGTATATTAAAAAAAAAATGTACAAATGACAAGTAAAATGACTATTTTGGCGCTCCTTGTCATTGTGAGTAAAATGACCTATCGTTTAATTCCCTTTTAAAGTCCTATCTAAAGGCGATTTTAGCGCCCTCCCCCCTCTCGGTCTTTTGTGTCACAAACTATCCCACATTCTAAGAACCCTTCTCTACCCCACCCCTTCCGGAGCGTGATGTACTTTATGGACGGTCCCCATATATGTTCTGAATTTTTTTTACAAAGAACAAAATAATTCTAGCACCCAAGTTAGCATATGTAGTTATGATCACAATTTTTTAAAAAATCAACCCAGTTCCCATCCAGTTCCTACTCACTTCCACACTGCGGTTCTTGTCCAACCCAGTTCCCCACCCAGTTCTTACTCACTTCCACACTGTGGTTCCTGTCCAATCCAGTTCTTGTTGTTCCCACACTCCAGAGTCCATTGTAGATCTTCCCTACCGGCCTCCTTGTAGAAACATTCGTAGTGCACTTGATCTTTGTAGACAAGTTGAACTTCACCTTTGTCAGTCCAATGGCGAGCGCCGGCGAAGACAGGTGGAGGGCCGCACGTGAGGACTAGACATTAAGAAATAATAATAAAAATTATTATTTATTATTATTTAACCTGACAGTTCGGTGCTACTGGAGTGGGCTCTATTCATTTCTAAGGAGTTACCATCCCCACTTCCCCCAAAATAACCATCAGTCTTCTGATTCGCTTCAACTTTAGAAATTTTTTTTTGGAAGGAAATTTTTATTCATCATACATTTTGATCTAAATAACTATTTAAAAAAAAAAAAAATCGTTTTGAGAAATATATGTAAAAATATGGATAACGTTTGGGGCACGAGAGATGAATGAACGTCATGCTTACTCATCATTCTGTCCCCTCACCCCAATAGTGTTGGTAAAGGTAAAGTATGCGAATCATGTATTTAGACCTATACGGGATTCGAAATACCGGCAGTAGACAAACGCAAATGTTTAAAAAGTTCTTACGAGTACAAGTGGGAGGTTGGCCGCTCCACATCTCGTCGTCCTGGCACACCCTGAGTTCGCTGCCTTCACCCTTCTCGAAGCCACTGTCACACGTGTAGCTTGCCTGTGATCCGTACGTCGTGGCCGTGAAGCTCAGCCGCGAGTTGCCGCTAGACGACGGGACGCCACAGTCCTTTTCTGTTGATGACGTGGAAACGTGTTTTGTTTTGTGTGATGTTAGTGCGCATGTTTGCCTGTATGTGTGACAATGTGTCGGTACATTGAACTCTCAAAGCAACGCTGTAAATGCTAGGTTAATATAAATGGGCACCACGTTTGAAAACGCAATCCATTCTTTTTGAGTGACAATTTAAAAAAAAAAAAAAAAAAGAGGGGGGGGGGGGGGGGGAAAGGGGGAGAAGAAACTTTGCGGTGATTTGAAAATCATTTAATACTTTTTGTTTTGCGTTTAAAGACGATAACTCAAAACTTGCCCTTTGTAACGTTTAATTAATGTGTACCTGTGCATGTTATGACCTGCCCCGTCCAGTTTCCAGATAAGTCGCACGTCAGTGTCGTATCACCACTGGAAACCTTGTGGCCCAATCCACAAGAGTAGCTGGCCCTTTGGCCAAAGGTCGTAGCCGCCATTTGGACGATAGCGTTCTTACTTGGAGGCGGGTTTTTACAGTCAATGACTAGAAGCAAGAGGCAATAAAAGCAACATCTATCAAACTATTTGTAAATAAATAGTGGAACAAGATATGTTTTGGATTTAAAAAAAAAAAAAAAAAGACAGGAAAATAACAGGTACGTTTTGACTAAAGGCCTTCTTTGACAGACAAGACAAATAAAGTAACAATTGAATGGAAACTTAAAACTGATGTGCATGAAAATACTGATCAAAATTAAATGTTCAAAGACCCTGTTTTAGAAACTGAAGTAAAAGGAAATTTGATGAAAGGCTACTGTTGTCAGCGTATATTGGTAAGTTTCAGGTTAAACCAATAGAGCTACGGTGATTTAAGGTTAAACCAAGAGAGCTGCAGTGATTTAAGGTTAAACCAAGAGAGCTACGGTGATTTAAGGTTAAACCAATAGAGCTACGGTGATTTAAGGTTAAAGCAATAGAGCTACGGTGATTTAAGGTTAAACCAATAGAGCTACGGTGATTTAAGGTTAAACCAATAGAGCTACGGTGATTAAAGGTTAAACCAATAGAGCTGCGGTGATTTAAGGTTAAAGCAATAGAGCTGCGGTGATTTAAGGTTAAAGCAACAGAGCTACGGTGATTTAAGGTTAAAGCAATAGAGCTACGGTGATTTAAGGTTAAACCAATAGAGCTGCGGTGATTTAAGGTTAAACCAATAGAGCTACGGTGATTTAAGGTTAAAGCAATAGAGCTACGGTGATTTAAGATTAAACCAATAGAGCTGCGGTGATTTAAGGTTAAACCAAGAGAGCTACGGTGATTTAAGGTTAAACCAATAAAGCTACGGTGATTTAAGGTTAAACCAAGAGAGCTACGGTGATTTAAGGTTAAACCAATAGAGCTACGGCGATACAATTGTTCACAGCATTAATGACTATTTCCCATTAAAAGAAATAAAATTCTCATTTTAAAAGCAAATTTGGCATATACATTATTCATTTTTATACAAATAAAGGTGTTCAAATAAAATTTTTCAAATTAAAGGCTAGCATCCACCTAAGAGTAAATAAATTTTATCATGTATTCCACTCGCTAGATCTCAAATGCTTGAAAAACTGTGTTTTCGCCATGTGCGAAGCCAACTTTCTAATTCTTTGCACTCTACCGTAATGAACAATAACTCTGGGTGACAAGGGAAGTAATAACCCAGGTTGCTGGTTTTTTTATACATGAGCCCACCTGCAAAACCCTCACTACGCCAGTGGCCTGTGGTCATGAATGGGGCATCTAAAAACATGTTGTTTTTTCTCTTACTATATCGAGATACTATTATCGAAATGCCGTTCAACATCGGCTGATATGGAAGAAAATTACTTTGTGTTAATACAATATCACCAACGCCCACTTTGGTGCCCCAAATAGTCTGGCGACAGCGGATATCTACCCCCTCCACCCCCCCGCCCCCTTAGCTACGCCTCTGCCTTTCAACCCCCCCCCCTTTTTTCACATGGCTCTGCAAACAAGATTCTTCGATGATGAAATATTGACAGGTTTTCCCACTTACTGCTGCAAGTGATTGCAACTCCAGACCATTGTCCGTCAGCCCCACAGGTCAACGTTGCCGGAGCCAAGGGGCTGGTGTAGCCGTGCTCACACGTGTAAATAGCAGAGTGTGAATATGTAGTGTTTGTCACGTCAATGATCACGTGGGTTGACGATGGTGGACTGTGACAATCAACAGCTGATCAAAGATTTATAAATTAAGTTTTAACAAAGTGCCATCTTCTGTTTAGTTCTAGCGTTCTTTTTTTTTAAACATGCAAAAAAAAAAAAAAAAAAAAAAAAAAAAAAA
>CAXITT010000234.1:381403-410203 GCA_964033795.1 Lymnaea stagnalis | reverse complement strand
GCCCTCGATCAATTATTGCCCTCGATCAATTATTGCCCTCGATCAATTATTGCCCTCGATCAATTATTGCCCTCGATCAATTATTGCCCCCGATCAATCATTGCCCCCGATCAATTATTTCCCCCGATCTTTAAATGTATTACCTGACCACGTTTTTTTTTTTTACATGTTTAAAACAGCGGTTCTCAACCTGTGGGTCGCAACCCCTGTTTGGGGGGGGGGGTTCCAACGACCCTTTCACAGGGGTCGTCTAAGACCATCGGAAGACACATATACTATACAGTTATGAAGTAGCAACGAATATAATTTTATGGTTGGGGGTCACCACAACATGACGAACTGTATTAAAGGGTCGCGGCATTAGGAAGGTTGAGATTTGAGAGCCACTGTGTTAAAATGGTACAATAAAAAACCAATCAAAAGGCGGAACGTCCTGTACCCACCTGTGCACGGAAAGCTCGGACCTTTCCATTGTCCATCTTGCCCGCACAACAACGTCCAGCTTTCCTGAGAGCCCGTGTACCCCGTGTCACACGTGTAGTTGGCCGATTGACCGTACGTTGTTTCTCTGACCACAGGCCGTGTGTTGGGGGGAGTGGGCGGGGCCTGACAGTCAATCACTGGACACAAAAAAAAGTGTGTGGGGGGGGGAGGGGGGACATGTTTATTAACATAGAAGTAAACATTAAATACAGATATAATAAAATTATAGGATCCCATTTCTTTCAAAGAAAGAGCTGAATTCATGTAAAAAAAAAATAAAAAAAAGAATAACAGCAACAACCTAGGTTTTGTCAACTATTGTTCAACATCGTGAAAGAAGATTTTCACATGTAGAGTTGTCAACAGTTTGAATTATATGACTCTACACCACCCCCCCCCCCTTTTTCCCCCATCCCCCCACCCCCCCCCCCCCCCTTTTTTTTTTTTTTTTTCTAATTACTTGTCATTTTTAAAAAAAAAATACCAAGAATTCCTTATAGTTTTTTTTTTTTTTAAATGAAAGAAACCTGTCAAGCATGAACGGAACAATATTGTTTGATGCAATTGTGGGGGAATATATTAGATTTTAATATCATTCAAATTAAATTTTTATTAAATTGTTCCAAATGAAAAGGATGTTGGAAAATTAATAAATTGAGAAGAGTCTGCATTTTTTTTTTCAAGCCACTCTAAAATAATGTGTCTATTATAGCCCTTGATCAATTATAGCCCTCGATCAATTATTGCCCTCGATCAATTATTGCCCTCGATCAATTATTGCCCTCGATCAATTATTGCCCTCGATCAATTATTGCCCCCGATCAATCATTGCCCCCGATCAATTATTGCCCCCGATCTTTAAATGTATTACCTGACAACGTTTTTTTTTTTTTTACATGTTTAAAACAGCGGTTCTCAACCTGTGGGTCGCAACCCCTGTTTGGGGGGGGGGGTTCCAACGACCCTTTCACAGGGGTCGTCTAAGACCATCGGAAGATCCCCCTTTTTCCCCCATTCCCCCCGCCCTCGCCACCTCTTTTTTTTTTTCAAATCGATATTAACTAGCTCAACCCGTTTTCTCTCCCCCTGACTTTCGAGTTTTAAAAAAATGCCAACACAATTTTAAAACTATTTTTAGCGTGTTCACACAATGCTCGCCCAAGAACAAGGTCAACACTCACGTTATGAAGAAGTTATCATCAAAAACTAAACCATCTTCGTCACATTGTTTTAAGTCTAATCCCGCGTGGAATCAGTTTTTCTATAATTTGACGCACTTAACTAATGACACAGGCGAATGTTAAAATCTACCAGTTATGGCCAACGATGGAGGCCTCGATGCGTGAACTTCACATCTCCTAAAGTTACTTGACAAAAGCATGCCTTAAGGTAAAGCCCTTTATAAAAATCCCAATTCCTGCTACAACACCCCGGCTACCACACACTTGTTTTTCAGGCCCCTGAACCATATTAGAAGTCTAATGTCCCACACCATTTTACACCCCTGATTTATAACATCATATTGAAATTGAGACTTTTTAGATTAAAAAAAAAAAATTACGCACCAAACGCATTTGAGGAATCTAATTTAAGCGCAGTTTTCGGGAATTTCGTTTTGCGCCGCCATTCAACTCATTTACACGCTACTTTCATTCATGCCTAGAGAATTATATGCATTGATATTTGAAGGCGCTTACGGCGATACATGTTTATTTTGAAAGCAGATATTATCTATATATATATTTCACCATAAAAGGTCAAACAAGACGGGTCAAACACCACGCATGCTATTTATAGATACGCCAGAGCGTGGTTCAATAATGAGTTCCATAGCGCGCAAAATATAGTTCCAGATAACTACGCTAAATGATATATATCTATTTTTAATAACGCAACTGCGTTTGGTGCGTAATATTTTCTTTTCGGAAATGAAGTCGTCTCAATTTTAGTATTGTGTCAAAAATATTCGGTTTAAAAGTGGTTGGGACATGAGAATATTAATAGAGTTCATGGGCGTGAAATGAAAAGTGTGCAGCGACGTATCATGGGGAAGGGGTGTAGGTAAAAAAAAAAACTAGCATTCTTAAATATGCGTTACTTGAGTTCATGTTTTGTCAAGTAACTTTACTAGATGGGAAGATATTGTTATTAAATGTTTGATATTTTGTGACGTATTGCACGAAAAGGGATATGACGTATTATTATTGTGTAGTGTGGTCTTGTGAGTAATGGCAGTTGAAGATGTAGCTTAGTTGTGTAATAACGATTTTTATTGTAAGAATATATAGTTTGTGAAGTGAACCACCTGTTGGTCTCGAGACATGCGCACTGCGGAGGAGCTACCGCCCCCCCCCCCCCTCTCCTNAAAAAAAAAAAAAAAAAAAAAAAAAAAAAAAAAAAAAGGGGGGGGGGGGGGGGGGGGGAGGTGGGTAATGTAGCAAAAATTAGAAGTCTTAGATGTGCGTTACTTGAGTTCGTGTTTTGTCAATTAACTTGAGTAGATGGGAAGTTCACGCATTGCCGTCTCCAATGTTTGGCGGGCTATATCTGGTATTAAAATAATAAGAAGGGAAATAATTGCGGTTTAAGAAGGACTTTTAGGTGATGATACCATTTGGATTTGTTAAAGCGCGTACGGAGAGACGCAAGAAAATATAACCTTTAAGTCTCATAAAACAAGCTTAAAGCCGTCCAAATTATGCTAACATGAACAAATACTGTATACTGTATAGTTACTCTCAACGACCAATTATTACCCTTCCAACTAGCTGTTATCTTCTGTCAACTCCTATGATTTCAAAAGGAAAAAAAAAATAAAGTTCCATTTAAGATATCTGTTCATCACATTCACCACAAACTTTTCTTCAGAGCTTCATGATAAATTTTTTTTTCTCTCTCCGAACACCCTCTCCCCCACACAATTCTTAATATTTTTTTTCAATGGGTATTTTGATGTAATTCGGTCCAAATAACAGTATGACAGCGTTATCTTGACCTGTGCATGATAGTTCTGTTCCCATCCAGGTTCCTGATTTATCGCACGTTAAGAAGTCGTCTCCCCTTGTCTTTTCATACCCCACGTCACAAGAGTAGTTGGCCGTGTGACCCAAAGTTGTTCCAGACGAGAGGAGGACAGCGTGATCCAATGCTGGTGGCTCGCCACAATCTACAACTGCAGTTGAGATGGGAAGAAGCAAACTTCGTTATTTTGTGACTCGCTCTTTCACACTACTAACAAACAAAACATATTTTTAAATTTCTGTTTAAAAATATATTTTTTTTCCCCCCTTTTCTTTTTTTCTATTTTTTCAGATACCCCCCCCCCCCCAAACCAAACCCTTATTTGCCGATTAAGAAAGTTGGCCTTGTGGCGCCCCCTACCTCTCAGATCGGGCCCTGTATGGTGGATTCAGAGGGAAAACGAAAAGAGCCTAAATCGCGAATGAACATGTTCTTATGAATTAAAGTCACCTCCTCTAGCTGAAGAGTTCGCGAGACAAACGGGGGAAACATTTGTGGTGGGGAAATCTTAACGCCCGGAGAGTATTTGACGAGGTAGGTCTTTGTCTATGTGACGTCAGACGTACTTGGACATGTGATAGTTGGTCCAGTCCAGGTCCCGGAGACCCCGCACGTGCGATTCACCGGCAGCTGAGATGTGGCGCCGCCCGCGTCACACGTGTAGGTGGCGGTGTTCCCGTAGGTCGTGTTGAACACCTTGACAGTGGCGTGTGGGACGGTGGGTGGGTCTTGGCAGTCAATGGCTGGCGAGGAACAGGCATTGGTGGGTATCAGACATTGTTAAGTATCAGCCATTGTTAGGTATCACATATTGTTAAATATCAGCCATTGTTAGGTATCACATATTGTTAGGTATCAGCCATTGTTAGGTATCACATATTGTTAGGTATCAGCCATTATGAGTAAGTTTTCTTTTTAACGATTGTAAGAAATGTTTTAAACAGAAAAGTATTATTTTTGGCCAGAGGCGTAGCTAAGGTAAGTCCGCCCGGGGCAGGCCAACATTTTCACTCCCTCCACGAAAAAAGACCCACTCACTTATGCGAAAATGTCATCCCTCCACATAAAGAAAAAAATTCCGCCAGGCCCACTTCTGACACCCCCCCCCTTTTCCTACGCCACTGTATGTGACTGGTCGTATGAACTTGTTTTAAATAAGAAAATGACTTGCTCCCACACGTTATTTTAGTCAATATTTAGTATTATCATTAAGCCTTGAAGCTCCTTTGATTCCCTGTCTGTTGAATCAACCAAGGGTTTGAATCTTAAAGCCTTACCTTCACACGTGATGGGTGTTCCGTTCCACGTTCCACTAGCACCACAGATTAGAAACGTATCTCCATGTACGTGCCTATAGCCAGCCTCGCAGACATAGCTAGCGTTATCTTTGTACTGTCTCCCATACTCTGTGAGAATGGCGCCTGATGGACTCGGCGCTCGGTCACAGCTCTTCTCTAGACGTAAGACAACGTAGATGTTTGATTTTAAACAAAATAAAAAAATTTAAAGGACGTATATGCGACATCGTAGCCCTTCTGCCATTTACTAACGAATCTTCTATCCCGCTTGGAATTTCAGTGGAACCCATTAAGAAGCAAATGTCTTAACCACACATATCATTTGTCTTTTTTTGTCTAGAAATATAGTTAAAGTAGATCCAAGTTTATAACATTTTATAGGAACATCACATTATTTTCTGTAGCTCACTACATTCCATCTGGTCCCCAGACCAGGTCGCATTGTCCTGACACACCAAGGTGACCTGGGTTGTTCCATCTGGCAAGGAGAAGCCTTCATAACATTTGTACCTGGCCATGGATCCAGCAAGAGTTTCCGAGTAGCTCACGTTACCAGACACAATAGCGGGAGGCTGGAGACAGTCGATGGCTGGGGAGTTAGGCACAGGAGAAATATAACTAACAGCTATTTTATTTTAGCAACCAATTTAAACATTTCTTCCAATCGAAGCAAAACTACTCAATAGGTAATTTTAAACTTTTTTCTGCGTCCTTTTTTTCCCCAAGGTTTCCCCAAACTTTGTTTCACTTATTTCCTTCAAATGTGAACATCACGTGGTACAACTTATAAATAGAATGTAAACAGCTCCACGAGGTGTAGCGTGTTATCTTTGAGTAAGTGGAAACAAAAATATTTCCATTACGTCAGTGTCATCATGGCGTCCGACTTCTAGCAAGCAAAACTAAAAAGTTGGAATATTTAGCTTTTAAAAAGAGAATGACAAAGATTAAACTGCCGTTCAAGGGAGATAAACAACTGAAAAGGTCTCATTTTGTGTGTTTAAATTTGTTTTGTTAATTTTCATTAATACACACACATACAACTGTGCCAAAAAAACAAAAAACAAAAAACAAAAACAAAAAAAACAACAAAAAACGAGAAGAACAAAGATATTCAGTTGATACAGAAACTAATTTAAGACCGCGAACAAATTTCACAAAGTACCAAACAAGTTCTAGGAACTGCTTAACAACAGATATACTTTATCATTAAAGAACCGGCTTATGGATACCCATCTGTAAAGGCTTCTGCAAACATTTATTACTAAGTTAGCCACTGCTTTGCATGAAGTCCGCTAGATGTCACGTAATCTTACATAATGTAAAGTTTTAAAACCTCCCGACGCCCCTGTAAGGTAGCTGCGTCTCCCCAGGGCACCATGACGCACAGTTGGGGACTTCTGACTCTGATATAAAAGCGTCAAATGTTATGATTGACTTACGGACACATGCAATAGATTGATGATTAGGCTGGACATCTATCCAAAAATGATTAATTTGACATAATTTCATTCCTTTGTCGACTTCATTTTTTGGAGCATAGCCTACATTGCATTCTTCTGTCACTATGGTCAAATACTTTCTTTCCTTGGTTGACAGGTGAGCGTTGATGTCCTCGGGTTCAGGCAAAGCTATGCATTCCACTGGTAAAACAACAGAAAATTAAACGTTCGCAAAATATACAAAAATAACAATGCCTCATAATATGAAGACATATTTAAGAAGTTGGGCAAGCTATGGAGCTAGGAGGCGGGAGTCTTCAAAGACACCGACGTATTGAATTAGACGGTGACAATGTCAAGAACTTGTGCGAGTTATCGACTTTGGGGCCATAAAGGTAACTAATCCAAACAGTGTTTGAATTTTCTGTAATTGTCAGATGAGACCGGAGCTGCTGGGTTGGGAAGCAACACGTGGGTTCCAGGTTCATGCCTGCAATTTTGACTGCCATTCTAAGGCATTGACACGATCCAGATCTGCCCGCGTTCCGTGATTGTAGGAGTCCACTGTGCCATAGATAAAGATCTATTAGCAAAATAATGCCGTGAGAGGTCTCTTTCAATAGTGATCTATAATCTATACAGGGACTAAATTTCTCCAGCCAGCCACTGTGATTAGAGATGTTTGACCTTGGCTTATTATGACGTCACATAAAGTTTGTTATTCGTGAAAGATACAAACAAAAGCAATTAAAAAAAATACTGATGAATGATACCATTAGTTCTTCATGTACCCGGTTAAAGCGATGACATTGTTTTGACTCCATTGAACCAGGCAATTCACGTGTATGTCTAAAGCCCACCGTGTACATCATTGTAAAAGATCTGAGATTTTTTTCCGAATTAATTACTTACCCGTGGCAGCCAAAGTGCATGTCGTTTCACAGTCGTTCATAGACCCGGGCTCACTGCAATATCCTGCTTTCGCTCTGACAAGGCAGTCGCATTCCGTGTCACTACTTACGGGTGGCTCTTTGTCTAAGGATGAAAGAACCGAAGACATTGACATTTAATTCCGTCATTTCATTTACTTGTCATTGATACTCGTGTAAATGTCAGTTATTCCCGCCACTCTTTATGCTTATGCACATGGAAATGTCATTTATTAACTTTTACTATATGTATGTACAATATACACGGAAAATCTGTGTGACCATAACTATTGTGACGATTTAGAATTTGTGTAAGTAAATTTTATTAATTTGAGTTGACAACTCAGATTCTCGCAATCCCCCCCCCCCCACACACACACACAAAGACCTTCATTTATTAACTTTTACTATATGTATGTACAATATACACGGAAAATCTGTGTGAACATAACTATTGTGACGATTTAGAATTTGTGTAAGTAAATTTTATTAATTTGAGTTGACAACTCAGATTCTCGCAATCCCCCCCCCCCACACACACACACAAAGACCGTATTTATTAAAAACATATTTAACCTAATAAATACAGATCGGTAATTGTAGATTTGCTAAACTTCAACACACACATTTTTTTTATATAATCGACCAGATAAACTCGCCTGCCTGTTTCCGGAAATGTAGATATCAAGAGTCTCCAAAAATGTTGAAAGAGAAAACATCCATGGCAAGTAAAAAATATAGATCTATCGTATAAAAATACCTTTCAACTTTTAATAACAAGCTATGTTTCACGGATTAGTTTGGACCCAGGCGCGTAGATAGGGTAGGTTCCAAGATTTTTGCCGCCCCCATCAACGAACAAAAACCCAACAAATCACCATTTGGTGTACAACGATGCCTCGATAGAAGAAAAAAATGCCACCCGTTGAGAACCAACCCCTCGCCATCCCTGCCTACGCTCCTGTTTGTGTCCTTACCACTGCAAAGACAGGGATTCCTGCAAGAGATGGGACACTCTGTTACCATTACTTCGGGGTTAATTTCACATTCATCATTAGCAGCCCTGTCAACACACCGGGGGTCTTCTACACACTTCGAGTCATCAGCTGAGAGGACGAGAGAAAGAAACGATTAACATTGTTTTAGTTTATAATATTTAAAATTTCATAACCCGAGGGGATGGCACCAATGTTCCCTTTAAGCTGCGCGGCCGTGCAACCCCAGCTATCTCACAGACGGCGCGCAACAGTTTTGAGTATCCGCGCAGCAAATTTCCATGTGTGTGTTTGTGGCCTGTAAAGTTTTGCACACAAAAAGTTGATGGTGAACTTAATTTAACAGCAGGGGTTAAATTAACGCCCCCCCCCCACAAAGGGGTTAATTAATGCCAATTTGTGTTGCGAGAAAATTAAATGAATGTACAATATGCACTTTGCACCTTGTCGACATGTTTCGATTACTCGATTAGAAATGGCCCCCTGGAATTAAAAGGGTTGAATACATATAAATGTTATTTATGAATGTAGAATGACAAGAGACAACTGAAGGGCTATTATTGTTTCAACTCATATCGTACGTGCAGGTCTGTGCAGTGCGCTTGATGTTTACGAGACTAGCACATACGATGGGTCTCAACTCACACAAGCATGTAAGCATTTTAAAACTGTATGTGTAAGCAGTGGCGTAGCTAGGGTAATCGTCGCCCCCGGGCCGGGCGAGAAATTTACTGCTTCCTTCAACGAAAACAAAAAAATTAGGCAGTTTGCCTAAAAAGCCATTTCTCTATACAAGGAAAGGGCCGGTCCACACGAAAGCCCCCTTCCTTGGACACTGAATGTAAGGATATTTTATTTATATATATTTTTCATTTCCACCGAATTCTCATCCACCAAGTCTGCACACTATTTCTTCGCAAAATTTCTTTCATTTGCCTAGATTTTTAATAAAGGGGAGAGGCGATTCAGATTTTCGGATGGACAGTGATATTCCTAGACTCCTAGAAATGTTTGGTAACCTGACGGGGAAGATAGTCTCGTTGATCTTAGCTAAGGCCGAGATGCAATGAGATTTTTTTTTTCTGGGCTTATTCAGCCAACCTGAGAAATCTTTTATTAATTTTTTTTTTTTAAAAGGGTTCCCACGAGTTACTGCAGTACTTGGGGTGTCCCCCTTCAAAGTATGTTCTTGTGATTCTTTACAGAGCCGTTCTTAGGAGTTTGGGGTCCCTAAGCATGGTGCGTAGGTTGGGGGCACCGGAAGGGGGGTCCGGGGTGGAGCTCCCTCGAGATGAGGAGAAAACACCACCCACCGGTGCGGCACCACCATTCTGCCTTCATCAATGTTTCCTCTTTCCCATTCCCAAGGCCAAGCCCCCGATTTCCTGTCTGCCACCCCCAAAGCTCCCCCTGCTGCGTCCCTTCCCCTGCCTCCGAATTCAACTCAGAATGATACATTTCAGGATGAGGAAGGTAACGTGAAGTGACAGACGGCTACAGTGCCAGTTTTAAAAAAAAGCAACACCCGGGGGATCGAGGGCGCCTCACGGGGGCCCCCTCACATTCGGGGCCCAACGCGGATGCGTACTCAGCGTATGCCTAAGAACGGGCCTGTTCTTTAATTTGTTCTTAACTGTAACGGACAATGTTTTCACATGAAAACAGAGAGGTAGCATGAGTGAACAGTGAATTGTGTTGACCATGTTTTTTTCCCACGAGAATATTCACTCCACTGTTATATAATTGAAGCAGTGTACCAGTTAGCTGTTTGAACTCTGAACTTTTGACTCCCGTGACTGACTTCAATTGTCGGCTAGCTCTGCGTGTAGTGAACTCGTCTCGGACTTGATTGATACACGGACGTAATGAAATTCGATGTATGCTTCCGCTCGAATGTTAAAATATATCGTTGTTACTCAATGTTCTGTAACGCATTTTACCATTTGTAACACATCTACTCTGACATGGCGTGGGATCTTATTTCTTATGCTGTGGGTTATGTCAGTAGTATGGTTACTTATGTTATGTTAATACTTCAGGATGCCGACTAAGACTTCTTCATTCTTCCACTTATTATCCAGGCACGCAAATAAGAATACTGAATCCTGGTTAAACTTACAGTACTTTATTGAACACACTTTATACTGATAATATTAATGATAATCCTTGCATGAATGTAATTTCACATGTATATATAGTATTCCATCATTAAGAAAGACACGTCCTCACACTTTCACAACTCAGCTCAACTGTCAAATCACACAGCTCTCCTAGCTCTACTGTTCTCTACTGCCCTGCGCTCAGCTCTCTGACTATCTCAGTCAACTCATACTTTATTACCAGCAAAGCGTGGAAAACAACCGCTCTGACAAAAACATAATTTTACTCTCCAAAAACGTGGAGTTCACATTTGCATCTCAAAAATACAATCCATTGATTGTCTCTCCTCGTGGAAAAAAACATGGTCAACACAATTCACTGTTCACTCATGCTACCTCTCTGTTTTCATGTGAAAACATTGTCCGTTACATTAACTATTGTCCCGACTCAGGATACCAAGGAAGTAGTACGTTCCAACCCCCAACCTCAACCAGGTTACGTAGCCTGGCGAGGTATGAACAACCACTTCTTCCCGTTCTTAGCCATTAGTCAAAAAAGTGATCGAATTGGGTTTGTCTTTTCTCAGACCGGAAAACGTCATAGCGTTAATATTTTTAGATCGTCGGACAAATATTGCTTAAAACGTGGCAGCTAATAGTGTGCTTCAGCATATCGTTCAGACGATCCTTGTATCTAGAGTCACTGTAACATGGGCCGTACGCGCAAAGAAGTCCCATTTCACAAAATATCAGTAAAAAAATGTGTAAAACATTTCGTAAAATATATTATCCATTACCGGTACTTACTGATTTTTATAATGCAACGCCGGAATGAAATGAGGTTGTCCAATATTCTAAAAAAAATAAAAATTCTAATGTCACACAATACTTGCCTACCGAAAAGGTCCCATAATTTTGTTGATGTTTTTTCAGCCCGGGGAGGGAGAAGAATTTTGTAAGTCCACAACCCCCACCGCCCTTTTTTCACGAAAAAACTCACCGTTAGGCCGTAATTGCGCCACTGGATTGAAGCTGAAAACTTTTACTAACTGACATTCACACTTTGAATAGTAAAGTCACTTATTTTTCTCAACATTTATTTTTGCCTTTCCTGATTTATTTCGACTTATCAACGAATACTAAAACTACATGACATGTGCTTGGGTTACCCCATTTCCAAAGGGTTTGCTAATCCCGGGAAAACGGTACAAAAATAAATCTCATCCCGATATGCCGGGAAATCCCGGGATAAAATTTAATCAAATTTAAAAAAATATATTATAAACTAAATTTACCGATACAAGAGTTGGTTTTTTGCTAATTACTTAGTTGTGATTGTCTATTAGGGAATAAACGATATGTGTCACTTGAGTTACTTGAGACATTTTTCCACTTGCCTCTAGCTGCTTCATTTTCCCACCTGCTGAATCCTAGTAATAGATAACTAGATAATGATGTGCTTTAAGGCGAAACATCGGATGTGATCACCACTCCAAATTAAATGATGTTTGCATTATTTAAATGTCACACTTTTTAGTTCAGAATCCGTCATGGAATATTTCCCAGCCAATATAACTATGCTACGGACAATCGTTTGTCTACTAAACCTTGTGCGGCGTCCCGTCGCCGTTTGAGAGATCATCATTTTAGACCCTAACTCCCCAGTGGACGCTGTCCCCCCCTCTTCTCACTCCGGTTAGTGACGGTTTAAAAAAAATTATAATTACAATTTAAAAAAAAAAAACATAATTGCCCCCCCCCCTCCCCCAGATGAGCTTCTTTACTTGACTAATGCGTCTATACCACCCGGTGGCCGCTCTGTCGTAACTGCATTCGTCTAAAGTGCATACTAACACGAGTCAGGGAGACCTTCCTAAAAATACCATTTAATACTTTTGTATGCCAAAAAAACCAGCCAAATGTTTTAGATACGACTTATTTAGCTATTCCAGACATTTGTCCTGGGTTCATCTTTCTGATTTACTTTACAATTATATCAAAATGATGGGTTAATAAGCCAAAGGATTATGTCAAAATATAAAGTAGCACCGGTTTCTTTCAAATAAATTCACTCTATCTAAATCGACTTGATAATATGCAAACAGTTAAGTACCGTTGTCAAATAGATCGTGACTTGTGTTCTTCTTTCACTGACAAGCATCTCAATCATTGAATTTCTAAACATCCCCACCATAGGCGTGCGGCCCCTACCTCCCCGTGTAGACACCTCTAAACCTCACAACTCCCTGTGTACTGTTTAGACGCCGCTACATTACCTACCTCCATGTGTAGACGCCATTACACCCCCACCTCCACGTGAAGACGTCCTTAAACCCCTACGTCCCCATGTAGCCTCTCTTAAACCTCCTACGTCCCCGTGTAGACGCCTTACACCCCTACCGCCGTGTAGACGCCCCTACACCTCCCTGTCTGTTCAGCCAGTGTTTGTCCATGACCTCACTGGGGCACACGACTCTAACACCCACCTCCTCCTATTTGATGCACGTGGCCCAGCCAAAGCCACCCCCGCTTCGTTGAGACACACACACGCCCTGCATCAAAACAAGGCATCCGCTGCTGACACAATCAGGAAGGACAACCTCTACCGACATCTCGTATGCTTCCCTCCCCTTCACAACAACCTTCAGCCTCTTCAGTGTCAAACCCTCAGTACCTAACACCACCTTCATTCAAAAAAAAAAGAAAAAAAAAAAAAGTTGACTACTCTAAAATCACATCCGATGCTTTGCTCGGCAGGTAAAAATATCGTCTCTTGCAGGTCAACTACTCGCCAACAATGACATTGTCAGATGGTATTGGCTTAGTTTTATGCCACAGAAAAACCCCTTGTTCTATATAATTAAAAATACTCTTGTTGCCATAAATTAACATACAAAGAAATATAGATATAAATATATCCTATTCTATGCCATTGAACACTATCAACAATTCCGTTATATGCGTATTGCCCCATTATTTAGAGAGCATACAGGGGTTCACGAGATAACGGCTTACACAATTTACGACCCACGCTGTTAAACCCCCGCGGCGACAAGTTAATACCACAGCCTCAAGGGGCATTTAAAAAGACGTTGAATTATGAAATCACCAATCGGTGTGTCCCAACCACCACACCCTTCCCTCTCCCACCTTTTTAACTGTCACCCCACCACACTTATACTTGAAAGCACCAACTCACCTCTTTCGGCTTTGATAAAGTCTAAGGCGTCTTTTTAGAACAGTGGATTTTTACAACTTTACTTACAATCGCCTCGCTGGTGTCATGACGCCAGCTAGGGTTAGTGGCGCCCCAGGGCGGGCGAAGAATTTTGCAACCCCCTTATCCGCGCAAAAACTCAACAGTTTTCCGAAAGAGCCGCCTCTCTAAATAAATAAATAAAAAAACTTGTCGTCCGGAACGTAGGACTCCCCTCCGCACCGATGAATCCATCCCGCCTTATTGCCCTAGCATCACATGGTCAAACCCCTCTGTAAGCTTCATTCAGACTTGCAGCTGGACAACCAAAGGTAGAAGGAAGACAACAACGAGCTAACGTAGCGAAGATCAACTTATAGTTCAATAATTAACATTTTTTTACATTGATTACTTCATTAGTGAAAATGTTTTACATTGATTACTTCAATAGTGAACATGTCTTACATTGATTGCTTCAATAGTGAACATGTTTTACATTGATTACTTCAATAGTGAACATGTCTTACATTGATTACTTCAATAGTGAACATGTTTTACATTGATTACTTCAATAGTGAACATGTTTTACATTGATTACTTCAATAGTGAACATGTTTTACATTGATTACTTCAATAGTGAACATGTTTTACATTGATTACTTCAATAGTGAACATGTCTTACATTGATTACTTCAATAGTGAACATGTTTTACATTGATTACTTCAATAGTGAACATGTTTTACATTGATTACTTCAATAGTGAACATGTTTTACATTGATTATTTCAATAGTGAACATGTTTTACATTGATTACTTCAATAGTGAACATGTTTTACATTGATTACTTCAATAGTGAACATGTTTTACATTGATTATTTCAATAGTGAACATGTTTTACATTGATTACTTCAATAGTGAACATGTTTTACTGTGATTACTTCAATTGTGAACATGCTTTACATTGATTACTTCAATAGTGAACATGTTTTACATTGATTACTTCAATAGTGAACATGTTTTACATTGATTATTTCAATAGTGAACATGTTTTATATTGATTACTTCAATAGTGAACATGTTTTACATTGATTACTTCAATAGTGAACATGTTTTACATTGATTATTTCAATAGTGAACATGTTTTACATTGATTACTTCAATAGTGAACATGCTTTACATTGATTACTTCAATAGTGAACATGCTTTACATTGATTACTTCAATAGTGAACATGTTTTACATTGATTACTTCAATAGTGAACATGTTTTACATTGATTACTTCAATAGTGAACATTTCTGAAGACATTCCAACGCCGCCACTCACTAGTAATAATAAAAAAACATGTTTAACTTTGATTAATTCAAAAATAAACTGATCAATTGAACGTGCTTCAGCGGCAGCTTTTCAAAGTTGTATGATTATATTAAGCACGATTATTAAGCCCGATTATTAGATGTTTATCCACATTCACCGAGTAGCATTTTAAACCTTCACCCATTCGTAACGTCAAATCTTGCCAATGTCGCATCTGCTACTTATCTTAAGGGTCGGTGAACAGCGGTTAAATTAACAAGTGGAGTAAAATACAATATAAGGAGTGGGGGGTGGGGTGTAATGAAGGCTCGATAAACTAAATTAAAATGCTATACTTTAAAAAGGTGCTTTACTTGTTACTAGTTCTGGCGATGCTGTACAACTGGCCAGTGTAATAGAAGAAACGCAACCAAAATGTTGTAGTTACTTGTGGCTCGGTAGTTAGCGAAACCCCTACATTCTTGTCTTTGATAGCATTATAGTTCCCTTTTGGCTTAGTCGCATATTCTGCCCTCTGTTTCAACTGCAGATGCGTTCACAATGGGCATAAAGAAACGTTAAGAGTATACGAGAGAAATTTGGTAAAAAAAGTAAAATAGTAGATTGAGGAGGCGAAATGGATTTCTACATTCCTTATCAAATCTGAAATTTTACTTATTATATTCCTATGAAGCATTAACTAGCAGAGGCGCAAAATAAACAAAAATGATAATGATTCATTTATGGTATTTTTTCCCCTAACATTTAATTTCTGTTTGACGCCTGCCTATTCACAAGCCTGCCTATTCACAAGCCTGCCTATTCACAAGCCTGCCTATTCACAAGCCTGCCTATTCACAAGCCTGCCTATTCACAAGCCTGCCTATTCTCAACCTTTAAGATAAGGAAAGATAGAATCAGTTCTAATTTTTTTAAATTTTTGTGTTGACCTTTTTTGGGGTATATTTTTGCTTTAAAATATCTGTGTCTTCGTACCCCCGGGCACAGCCAACCCCACCCCCAACCAACCCCGCAAACCCAGGGTTTTAATCTTTAAGATAAGGAAAGATAGAATCAGTTCTAATTTTTTTAAATTTTTGTGTTGACATTTTTTGGGGTATATTTTTGCTTTAAAATATCTGTGTCTTCGTACCCCCGGGCACAGCCAACCCCCCCCCCCCAACCAACCCCGCAAACCCAGGGTTTTAAGAACCCATGGTTTACTGATAGGAACGTTTTATCAATAAAGATAACACCCACTGCACCAGCTCACGTCGCAGCATTTTCTCCATAAACAGCCAAAAATAATATCTATTTCACGATATGAGAATTTCTGAGTGCATAGACTTTAGGGTGAATATTGGATCGTCAGATGGAAGTCTGGGCGTAAGTTGGAATATGACATGGAGCATGCATCGCTTGAGACCTGTGAGTACTTAACAGTGTGTTGATGTATAGTGTATACTACTGTATACTGTTGCTTGAGCGTACGTAGAAGCGGAGATTAACCACAGACAAGGGGTCGGCAAAATCATTTAGGAAGGAAAAATTACTTAATTTTCTAAGAAAATATTTTAGGTGCCCACGGCAGGGTTGGATTTGATAAATAGCACCATGGATTAGTAGAAAAAGAGCCTTATCTATTTCTTCAAAGCACCTTATCTATTTCTTCAAAGAGCCCTATCTATTTCTTCAAAGAGCCTTATCTATTTCTTCAAAGAGCCTTATCTATTTCTTCAAAGAGCCTTATCTATTTCTTCAAAGAGCCTTATCTATTTCTTCAAAGAGCCTTATCTATTTCTTCAAAGAGCCTTATCTATTTCTTCAAAGAGCCTTATCTATTTCTTCAAAGAGCCTTATCTATTTCTTCAAAGAGCCTTATCTATTTCTTCAAAGAGCCTTATCTATTTCTTCAAAGAGCCTTATCTATTTCTTCAAAGAGCCTTATCTATTTCTTCAAAGAGCCTTATCTATTTCTTCAAAGAGCCTTATCTATTTCTTCAAAGAGCCTTATCTATTTCTTCAAAGAGCCTTATCTATTTCTTCAAAGAGCCTTATCTATTTCTTCAAAGAGCCTTATCTATTTCTTCAAAGAGCCTTATCTATTTCTTCAAAGAGCCTTATCTATTTCTTCAAAGAGCCTTATCTATTTCTTCAAAGAGCCTTATCTATTTCTTCAAAGAGCCTTATCTATTTCTTCAAAGAGCCTTATCTATTTCTTCAAAGAGCCTTATCTATTTCTTCAAAGAGCCTTATCTATTTCTTCAAAGAGCCTTATCTATTTCTTCAAAGAGCCTTATCTATTTCTTCAAAGAGCCTTATCTATTTCTTCAAAGAGCCTTATCTATTTCTTCAAAGAGCCTTATCTATTTCTTCAAAGAGCCTTATCTATTTCTTCAAAGAGCCTTATCTATTTCTTCAAAGAGCCTTATCTATTTCTTCAAAGAGCCTTATCTATTTCTTCAAAGCACCTTATCTATTTCTTCAAAGAGCCTTATCTATTTCTTCAAAGAGCCTTATCTATTTCTTCAAAGAGCCTTATCTATTTCTTCAAAGAGCCTTATCTATTTCTTCAAAGAGCCGTATCTATTTCTTCAAAGAGCCTTATCTATTTCTTCAAAGAGCCTTATCTATTTCGTCAAAGAATAGCATGCGGCTCCATAGCCACTGGTGACCGCCCAATTCGCCGCGCATAGCCAATATGATAATATAACCAAGGCGTGTATACACATGTTTCATTGTTTCCAGTAACTATAATATAGGAGGTACACGATATTCGGATTGGCGGCCTGCTCGGTTCCCGTACTATCCATCTATATAAGGCCAATCTCGCCAAGACCTCGAATAAGCAACACGGTTTTCAAATTTTCAACCCAACCCCCCAACGCAACCCTCATTTTGTTTTGTTTTTCAAAAGGGAAGGTGAAAGAAATATGACACTGATTTCACGAAATAAAATTCCCGATAACTGCGCTAAACGAGATTCTTCATTTTTTAAAAGAAATCGCAAACACGTTTGGTGCGTAATATTATCTTTTGTTTTTCTGAAATTAATCTGCCATGTAAGTTTAAATAATCTGTATTATAGTTGAAATTTTACCTTTTGCCGGATATGACGTACACAAGAAAACCAACACAATCACGTGACTTCGTCCAATGATAAAGTTTGTGTTAAATCTGCTCATCGTAGCTGCTCTTATTTCGAAGACATCTCAAACTTAATATCAGCAGCTCTATCACCCTGTCGATGGGAACAGTCAAGAGCTTATCTTTAAATTTCACCTGTAATTATGAATGCAAAATTTAATAAATTACTTTTAATATAACACCATTCTTTTAAAGATTCAACAGAAAATTGTAACAGTGTTGATTCATGAAATTGGGGTGATGTTGTCTACCATCTTTTGCCAGCTAGCTACTATCTCCTAGATGTACGTTGGCTTGTGTTGTTTATAATTGAAAAGGATGAACTACTTTGAATGGGTAGGCTCGTTTGTAGTTTTTGTAGTGTTTTGATGTGGTAAAATATAGATTGTTTCATTTCTCTTTTAATTTGGCTGACTTTGTACCGCGCTTCGAGCCGTTGGGGATAAACCGTGATTTTTTTAAAAAATAAGCTTTATTATTAGTATTATTATTATTATTTTTATTAAATTGTAACAGTGTTGATTCATGAAATTTTAACAGTGTTGATTCATGAAGCAACCAAGACTAAATAAATGTAACACCGTTTATTTAAATTAGAATGCAACAGTAAGTATATCGGAAACGTTCCCCATTGAGACATGGTTAGAGAGAAAGGAAGCACTAAAGATCACATGAGGGAAAGAAGACGACAGATACCGTAAATACGATGACGTAATCGGTACAGCTCCTTATACGCGAAATCAAGAGTCAACATTTTATCATTAAATGAAGACACACTATGATAAAATATCTGTGCAAACAGTTAACACTACAAACATATTTTTTTACAAATAATTTTAAACCAACAAGGAAAAAACGGCAAAAGCAAAAATAAGTATTAAAAAACAAATTTAAAAAAAACTACAACAAGAACAACAACAAAAAAAAAAAAAAACAACAACCCATCATCAACAACAAAGGATCCCCCATCCCCCCACACACACCAACAAGATGGTCAAATAATGAGACAGACGACTTTGTTTAGCTATGATTACCGTGGGCTTATGTGAAAGCTTTCTACTTATACTATATCTTGTATTCCCATCATGCCTAGACTCTTTGTAACAGGCACTCAACTCTGTCTTCGCGTAACACTCACACCTCCCTTCTCAGACATTTGGCAGCATCGTTAGTAAAACTATTTTTTTTAAAACAAAACACTGGCTCTTGTGTTTCCAGGTAGGGCCGTTGTGTTCACGCACCCCATTAACCTAGCCGTTTCAGCTGACCACCTTCCAGGAAGGGGGGGGGGGGCACGTCGTTAATCTCATAATGGCCGGGTCAACATCTATGAAGCGACAATGACCCATATTGGAGGTCAAGCCACGCGAAATGTTTCAGTAGAAGTACTGGATGTATTCCCCTACAGTTGGGGGAGAGACAAGATGAGCATATCGATGCGGGACTAGCTTTCCGTTGCATTTGCCAAGTACTAGATAGGGCCTTTCAGTAGTTAGCAGAAATTGTATTTCCAGGAACTTAGACTTGTGTTAGTATTGCTTATATTACTGTGAGATTTAGATATTGCTAGTGTTAGACCTTTATTCATTTCTTCATATGTAGATTGTGTGTATCTTTGTTCACATTCTATTCCAAGTAATAAAGTATATTTATATAGAGCACTGATTTTCTTTATTTTAGCGAATAATGCGTCTAAAATCTACCTGTGTTAGCCCCCCTTTTTCAAAACCCCTAGACCACGAGCTTGTTCAAATTCACTGAACACAATAAGGGGGCGTAACACTTGCGAGAATGATTTTTTTTAAAAAAGTCACATTTTTTGTTTGCGTGTTTAAATAGTGTATACATTTTCAGGTACAGTGATATTCGTGTCAAATTTATATCGACTTTTTTTGATGAATGTGTCAGGTTCAGCGCGTCCCATGTATCAACAGAGATTAGGTACAGGACTCAAGGGAGGAAACTCTAACATGAACTGTATCATGTGATCTTTTACTATTATTTTTCTGCTGCGCAAAAGGTAACAAATTATATTTAAAAAAAAAGAATGCGCTGTCTTTTATCTGCAGTCACCACAGCTCTCAATGGATGGATTAATTATATTTTTAAGTAATTTTTTTAAAGGTTCTATTTTTTGTTTTTGGATAAAACTGTGATATATATTAAAATTTTTATTAAAATTTGTGGGGTGGGGAGGGAGTCATTTATAATTGGAGAAAAATAACGAATACTTAATAATTATTCTTATTTTAATATTTCTCTTTTTAATATGGTTGACTCTGTACCGCGCTTCGAGCTTATGGGGATGAAGCGTGTTTTTAAATAAACTTTATTATTATTATTATTGTATTTTCACCATAAAAGGTCATATTAATGAAATTATTAATAATTAGTTGATAATTGAGTTAAAAGTTAATCGTGAATCATGCAGGCGCGTAAACTTAAGTGTCAATAACATTAGCGCCGGCCACACTACGAAAATCTCAAACAGTGCGTGATCAGAGTTTCCATTGGGCAATGATTAGACAGTATCAACCAATTTAGGAGACCATGGGACTGCTGTTTAAATGTTGCCTCTCCCTCCCCCTCTCTCTCTCTCTCTCTCTCTCTCTCTCGCTGTTTTTTAAATTTATCTTTGTTGACATTAAACAAGGGGTCTTATCAATGTGACACAACAATTTTTTGTTTGTTTAACAAATTTAAAGATCAATTTATTTGTACAAACATTGTTGCTTGTGTTTGATCTGATTTCTCAGCTTGTAGTGGATTTATCTTAACAAATTGTACATATAACATTTTTTAAAGCTAGAAATGAATTTATAAATCGCTGGCCCTAAAACGATTGATTCCACAAATGACGGATAGTAGACGACAGAAGACGGTAGTAGACGACAGAAGACGATAGCAGATGCCAGTAGACGGCAGAAGACGGTAGTAGACGACAGAAGACGGTAGTAGACGACAGAAGACGGTATTAGACGACAGAAGACGGTAGTAGACGACAGAAGACGATAGCAGATGCCAGTAGACGACAGAAGACGACAGAAGACGCTAGTATACGACAGGAGACGGTAGTAGACGACAGAAGACGGTAGTAGACGACAGAAGACGGTAGTAGACGACAGTAGACGGTAGTAGACGACAGTAGACGGTAGTATATGAAAGTAGACGATAGTAGACGACTGAAGACGATAGCAGAGAAACAGTAGACGACAGTAGACGACAGTAGACGATATTAGACGACAGAAGACGATAGTATATGACAGTAGACGACACAAGACGATAGTAGACGACAGAAGTTGTTTGAGTAGCTGTAGCTTTTCTCCCCAAATAATTTCGTCAGGTTTGGTTTCTGACTTATCTTACGCCTAGATTGCTACGCCCATCGCACATCTAGCCAGTTGCGTAGGAAGGGAGTCGGAGTGGGGTTTCCGCCCCGGGCGGCACTTTTTTTTTCTTTATTGGGGAGGGGCCACATTATCAGCCAGCCGCAGTTTTTTTTATTCGCTGAAGGTGGGCGCCAACTATCTCGCCCCCCCTCCGACGGAGTTAACCCTAGCAACGCCACTGCTCAAAGCAACGCCACTGTTCATAGAAACGCCACTGCGCATAGCAACGCCGCTGCTCATAGGAACGCCACTGCTCATAGCAACGCCACTGCTCATGGCAACGCCACTGCTCATAGCAATATAACTTTTTTTTTGTTTAGCGTCAACCAGAACCAAGATTCCATGTCATGTCATTCTCATTTTGTTAATGTAGGCCAGCGGTTCTCAAAGTGGATGGTACAGCCCGACCCTGGGGCAGTGGAAGGGCCCAAAAGAGGGGAAGCTATGACTGCTTTGAGACGAAGGGAGCACAAAGAGGAAGGGGTGGGGCGCTGGCAAAGTAACAAAGAAAAACTTTTTTTTAAAATCAAAATTATATATATAAAAAAAGAATACTTATTAGACTGTCATAATTAATATGATAAAAGTATTTGATATACGAAGATAAACTATTTGTTCCGACACACAAGGAAATCCCTTCGATCTTTAGAGCCCCCGCAGCTGGCTATCAACAAAAATACCTATATTACCTTACAAGGCGGAATGAACAGACAACTCATGCAAAGGCTCAAACGAGATAAGTCCCCAACAGATATGTTAAACACATTCACCGGACGCATACAGACAAACAAGTTTGTCTACTCTGGCATCATAAATAAACATTTATTTTCCGGTTTATATTTTAAAGTTATGTAAGAGGTGGTCATCATAGTTCAAACACGTGAAACATTGTAAGAGGTGGTCATCATAGTTCAAACACGTGAAACATTACCTCTGGAAGTTTTATTTCCAGCTTGGACAATTAGCCAGATTCTCACATCAACAATTGGTTCTTAGTGTTTTCCTTTGCATTCTTTTTTTTTAGATATCGCCATTTAAATTTGTATTTCGTCACCAAAATCCGGTTGATTAAAACAACAACTCAGTCAACACATGCACAGATAATGTTACCGTCGGCGTTACGGCTAAAAGTAAAATTAACAACCACTGTACCGATGGTCTATTATTCCAGAAACTCTATGTGCTAAGAACTCTATGTGCTAAGAACTATATGTGCTAAGAACGCTATGTGCTCAGAACGCTATGTGCTCAGAACTCTATGTACTAAGAACTATATGTGCTAAGAACTATATGTGCTATGAACTCTGTGTGCTAAGAACTCTATGTGCTATGAACTGTATATACTAATAACTCTATGTGCTAAGAACTATATGTGCTAAGAACTCAATGTGCTAAGCACGCTATGTGCTCAGAATTCTATGTGGTAAGAACTCTATGTGCTAAGAACTCTATGTGCTCAGAACTCTATGTACTCAGAACTCTATGTTCTAAGAACTCTATGTCACTTCCGCCATTTTTGTAAACTTCCGCTACGCAAACAAAAAATGGCGACCAATTCACGAATGAGACGAAGAAAGCGGGGCAGAAGGGGAGGCATTCGTGTGAAATGCAGAAACAGAGGCTTTCTTCCACCTGTTATTTTGGGAACGTTGGATCACTATGTAACAAGATGGATGAACTGGATTGTTGCTGTAAGCATTTCTATCAATTTCGCGAAAGCTCTTTAAGTTAAATAAACAAGCAAAATCGGGGGAGGGGGGGGGGGCTAATGCCCAAATGCCCTACCCAAATGATGTCCCTGATGCCCATTCTTACGATACAGCAACACCTGGCTACTCCATGGGAAGATGATAACAGATAGAAACTATACTATAATTGTAAGCTATACTGACAATAATCATATTTATACTTCCACAAACAATGATATTTAGTCATCAACCTATTCATTGATTCTGCATTATGAAATTTAAGTGTAAAAACTCTTTAACTTGTTGATTAACAAGCTAAACATGTAATAAAATGATTTCCCTACAACTTCCTCTGTCATTTAAATAGATCTGCTCAAAGTAAAATGTATTTATAAATTTATTTATATTAAAATTCATTTGTGTGTGTGTGTGTGTGTGGGGGAGGGGGGGGGGATAAAAAAATGTTGACATAATTAAATAGGGAGGTCATCGAAAGTTTAACAGTTGTTGACAAAGGGGGGGGGGTCAAAAATGCGTAAAAATTGTTGACGTAAGTAGTGGACGACCCCAAAGGTGGGAGGGGGGTGGAAAAGGAATAATGTTGTGCCATCAAGGGAGCGATGGCCAAAAAAAGTTTCAAAACCACTGATGTGTAGACGAAACACTTTGGTCAAAAGGGTTATATTAGTTCATTTCAACATATTAAAATATTTACGTATAGTTTAAATAGAGTTGTCAGAGAGATCGTCCCCTAAATATATAATTTAGGCATCTACCATAGTTTTTCACAGTCTCTTTGGCGAAGCCTGAAGACTTTTATGAAAATTGAAATGTCGCATATGAACCAGACTTCAAATCACGATGACTTAAATTTAAATATATATATATATATATATATATATATATATATATATATACTAGAATAAATGACCCCATGTTATCGTGGTAATAATAGGTCCTTTGCATTAATGTAGACCTGCTATTACAAAAAACTCGTTTCAATTCCTAACTTTAAAAAGAAGTATCTTTGTAATGATNTCCCCCCCCCCCCCTCTAAACATGACCTTAAATTACCCAATCTAAATTATCACTATATATATATCACTTTTGTCACTAAAGAAGTTAATTGGGGACGATTTCTACGCTAGAGAAATACTTAGAGTTCCCCCTTTTCGTGCCCTTGAATAACAACTTTTTTTTCTCTAAAAAATGTTAAAAAACATAATCTTAAATTTACAACAAAAACTCTATATATGATATAAATATATTTCATATTTAATGAATTTGATATATTGATATTTCCTCAAAAATTTAAACACACTATTGCCTTGTTTTTTTATTTATACGTTATCAGGAAATCGTAAAACAAAGAATTCTTTTATCTAAAGAAGAATCTCGCAACCCTTGTTCACGTTTATAACAGACTTGAGGGTCTTTTTTAAAAAAAATTGTTAATCTCATCAAATTACAGACCAACTTTACTTTTCGCAAAGTAAAAACAAAAATATATTTTAATTTAAAAAAAATAAAAAATAACCCATTTCCATTTTTCAAAATTTAAATTTCAAGTGTGTAAAATAGTTTGGTTTTGATATTCATGGGTATACTTATATAAATGTACCCAAGGTTTGTTAAAGCCATTGATCTTCATAATTGGTAAACATATGTTTAGACTATTTGTAAAAAGAGAATTTAACATCTCTTTTTTTTCACAAATGTAATACCATGGGATTTAAATATTTTGCCATCCACGTAAAAATGAACACATCCTATTTCCTACCTCCTATATGTATATACCCAAGAAGGTTAATTATTTATCAAATTCATTCCTTTATTGTGAGTCGTATCTTGTGCTGCCTGTGGCAAATGCCCACCCCCCCCCCCGTTTTAAACCAAAGTAAAAAAATTTATTTATCAAATTCATTCCTTTATTGTTAGTTGTATATTGTGCTGCCTGTGGCAAATCCCCCCCCCCCCCAGTTTTAAACGAAAGTAATAAAATCTTCCACTGGATTGTAGTCCCTTCCATACCCGAACTAACTTATTTTGCACTTCTTATGGTTTCTTCTTATTTGTATGAGTTATAAGTGGATTAGTGAATGCTATTCGGCTATGGAGTTTCGCTCCACTGATTGATTTAAACGGGATTTTCTTTATTAGAAGTGGATTTAAAGGTTACGTTTTTATTACGTTATAAATTTAATTAAAGTGTATATTTTTGGAATTTAAAAAAGTAAAATCTTATAATATGTTAAAAATACAAAGATAATATTTTTGTTAGTTTTTTTACCAATTTAAAAAGCAATCAATTATATTTATTCATTTTACTTTTAAGAAGGGGAAAATACATTATCAGTTTTGTAACGCGTGGTTATTATATATCAAAGAAAGTTAAGGGATTTGGCTAAAATAGGTGATTCGCGCTATGACGTCATTTGCGTGTTTAATTAGACCAAATTAATTTTATTTTATTTCGCAATATTAACAACGCTCTTAAAAACGCACTAAAAACAAATGTTAGGGTTTTCCAGATAAAAGTGATTACGGTGTAAGTCTTTGATCATATATTTTTTATTTTAATTTTTTTCATAACTTTCAAACGCATATAAAATGCTTAAGATAGTTCCTTAGTTGTTACTTTAAATGTATTTGTAATTTTTAATACTAATACTTAAACTTTTACAAAAATAAAAGCTGATACATAATATTTTTTGCGCATTTAAATTTATTCGTTTTCCTTAAAATAATAGAAAATAACTATGATTGTTTTTATGAATCCGAACGTATCTAAATGGGGTTGAAATGGCTAGAAAGACTCTGCAATTGTATGCTAGTAATTAGTTTTTGTAGTGTTGCGTTTGTTTTAAATGTGGTAAATTATAGATTTGTATTTCGTTGACTTTGTACCGCGCTTCGAGCCTTTGGGGATGAAGCGTGTTTTTGAAATGAACTTTATTATTATTATTAAATATTTTCGATTCTTTGGCGTTACGGTCAGCATAGCTCATTGTTATATAAAATATATAATATATATATATTTGCATTCAACATGCCTGGCATCTATATTTTAGATTAATAAAAAATTATTAAAGAATTACAAATTATGAAACCGTTGTATCATATCATTTACCTGTGATCACAAGATAAGCGTACTGTTTTTTACGTCACACCGGTCACAAATATGGTGCTAAATGAAGCTTCTCCAATCACTGAATCAGTACCACTGATTGGACTCACACAACGTCATCGATGTGTTTACCAACTACATTAATCAACGTTAAGCTATATGCGTGTAAGATTATATTACACTGACACTCTACAATACAATCTGTTTTTCCAGATATTTAAAAATCAAAATTACACATGTGTTAAGGTATGGCATTAAAAAAAAATTACTTTTTACCTGCTTCTACAAACACGACTTCAAAATTTCTAACGCTATAACTCGTGTAACCTCTTAATTAAATTTAAAAATAAATTTCACCAGTTTTAGGTCCTTGAAATATACGTACACGCGTTTGAAATTTATTTAAAGGAATGATTTTCCTGTACCTTATTTAATATATTTTATGTGGACAACCTATTGAAAGCCGCGCAGTGCAGTGCGATCTGAGAAAATAGAATCGGTGCACTGAACAGGCAAACAATATCTAAGCACTTTTATCATGACAGAAATTAAATCCCCAGCTATTATTGGAGAGTCCTCTTCTAGTTACACCCCGTCGCACATATTAAAAACATGGATCCTATAAATAATGGCTACGGGTCGCTTTCGATCAACAGAAATCACAACCACCGAGTTCCCGAACGTTTCCTATCTGAAGACGTGGGGGTTGGCGGTGACCTATCTTTCACCACAAGTATCGCGGGGGGGGGGGGGGGGGGGGGGGGCGCCTGGCCTGTACAATGGCTGTTGACGTGCCACGTGGTACCCTCTTTCCGTGTCGTTCCTCGGTGCCGCACGGTGCCCGACTTATTGCAAGATTTTCGTGATTGTCTCTTGCTACCTGATGGACATTTCAATTCGTTTGTTTTGGTGGTTTAGAGCAGGTAGCCGATAAAGCCACCCCTCAATACTAAATTGACAAAATGAGAACTGGCCGACAGAAATCTTGCCTCTGTTGGACGCTAAACAAATCAAAACCATCATGTCCCTTCTGCGCCCCCCCCCCCTTTTCCACTTTGTCCTGCGCCACTGGGTTATACGAATTTAGATTGACCGTGTGAGTGTAAGCGCTTGTATGAGTAACATCAGTCATAATGAAATTATCAAATTTATCAAGTCAAGTTGTTTTCTACAAAACTATAATCCATATTCTTACTTTCAAAATGACACACTCCCAAAATAAATAAAAAATAAAAATTATAAAATTGTTAATCATTTAAAAACTCGAAACAAAGCAGCTCATACATATTTCACCATCAAGTTAAATAATTCATAAACTATATCCGTCCCCTTCAAAACCCCTTGGGGCAGTGGTTCTCATCCTTCCTAATGCCGCGACCCTTTAATACAGTTCATCATGTTGTGGTAACCCCTATTATAAATTTATTTTCGTTGCTGCTTCATAAATATGTGTTTTCGCGACCCATAGGTTGAGAACCGCTGTCATAGGGTTGTATAAAAAAGAGCACTCAATTTCTTAATGATAAAAATGAACAATGACCTTCTCCACGGCAACAATCTGTAATGGCCGATGATGGATGTTATTACTTTCATCTTTTCTTCCGTTTTTTAGTTCTTGTTGTTTTTCATCATCATTCCATACCGCTCAATCAATAACGACCCAGTTTATTGAAAAACTCTTAAAACACATTTAAAAAAAAGAAAAAAAGTTAAGACTTAATTGATGACTCAATTGCGTGCTCTAAGGTCGCATCGATATTTAATTTGAAGTCTTTGTTTTGGTCGGGGTTTGCTTGGGTGTGTGTGAGTGTCAATGTGTACGTTCGAGCACTGGCTTCTGCTTGGCCCCTCTGGGTCACGTGACACGTGAAAGAGTATAGCTGCGTTACTTTAACACCATTCGTAACATTTGCCAACACATGCAACATATTGACCAACTTTTGTAAAGTATTTGACAAGATTTGTAACATTTACTAACATTTGTAACATATTTACTGACATTTGTAACTTATTTACTAACATTTGTAACATATTTACTAACATTTGTAACATATTTACTAACATTTGTAACTTATTTACTAACATTTGTAACATATTGACTAACATTTTTAACATATTTACTAAAATTTGTAACCTTCTTACCAACATTTGTACGTTTGATATCATCATTTGCACATACATTCTTTGCCTTTTCAACTTCCAACTGAGCATATGCCATTAACAATTCTTTCCAAGACTTCCGGTCTCTCTTCTTCATGTCTATTACCATAATTTATGGTGTATTAAACATCAAGGCCCTGGCCTGCTCCGACACATCATTCCGTTCGGATCGATCCAACTGCTGCAAGTCCTTCTCTACATATCGATCCCAGGAAATTATAAATATACGTGACTTTTGGAAAAAAGTCATCCTTAGATGGAAATTAACTTTTTTTTGTTTTGAAGTAGACTGTTTATTGTCTATTTATTTGTCTATCTCGAGATACTAAAAGACTCTTTGAAATCTTAACATGAAATAACCCTTTAAAAAATGTTCCTATAAGTCCTTTTTAAAATGTAATATCGAGCAGGGGTGGGTGGGTGGGGGTGTGGGGGGCTGAAACTTTGACATAACATGGATACAAATAACGCACTTCATAAAAATCTCAACGAGTCGTCCCCAACCAAAAAAAAAAAAAAAAAAAAAAAGGC
>CAXITT010000234.1:353933-380992 GCA_964033795.1 Lymnaea stagnalis | reverse complement strand
ATCCACCCGCCTGTACACCGCACTCTATTGATACTCTACTGATCCACCCGCCTGTACACCGCACTCTATTGATACTCTACTGATCCACCCGCCTGTACACCGCACTCTATTGATACTCTACTGATCCACCCGCCTGTACACCGCAGATTTATTTCAACAATATTTTTAGAAAAAACAAAATATAATATTAGGCACCAAACGCACTTGTGATATTTAAAAAAAAAAAGAAAAGTAAAGAAAAGAAAAGAAACTCATTCAGCGCAGTTATCGGGAATTTACTTTTATGCTCCCCTTGAAAAAGTAATTTTTTTGGGGTTGGTGTTGTGAGGTGGGGCTGAGGTGTGAAAGAATCTGTTGTCATCGGCAACGAGTCTATGTGCCAAGTTTCAACTCGATAGGTTAATGGCAAGTGGGTCAATTAGCCGTCCGAAGATTTTAACCGCCAGCGAGCAAGCGAGCCACCCACTAACAAAAGCGGAGTGAATGTCAAGGATTTACTAATATGCACTCAACTTTAAAGGATAATAAATGAAGGACTGCGTTGAAGCTGTGTGAAGGAAAGAGTGAGGCAAGGCATGGGGAAGCTTGAACTATAAAGACAGGATAATAGAAAGAGAACATTTCGGCTAAGAGCCTGATTCAGAAGACGGAACAAATGAACAAAA
Source organism: Lymnaea stagnalis (assembly GCA_964033795.1). Taxonomy (NCBI): domain Eukaryota; kingdom Metazoa; phylum Mollusca; class Gastropoda; family Lymnaeidae; genus Lymnaea; species Lymnaea stagnalis. Next base: position 380,327 of record CAXITT010000234.1, on the reverse strand, counting down.
CCCCAAGAAATAGAAAATAGTTCAAAAAAGGTAAGCATTTTGGAGCTTGACATTAATTTTAATGCCGGAAGTTGGATTTTCCAAAACCAAGATTACAGGAAGTTTGTTAGATATAGGGGTGCTATATTTTTACTCCCATTTAATCCTTTCCTAGTGAACGACCTTAAGCTGACTCAAATTCACCTGCTTTAGTATTAGACGTGGCTTACTCCCTTTCATCTTCTTTACCACAAACCAATCTATCGTATGTTTTCTTGATTCGAATTCGATAGAAAATTGTAGAACGTTTGAGTCACTAATATAATGCGTAATACGTCTGGAATTTTCTATGGAATAGACTATAAATACGGCGAGTGGTTGAATGACACAGCATACTGCAGCGAGCAGAGACGCAGACAGCGTGAGAGAGTTAATTTGGAACGTGTGAGTGCTTTTTTTTTACAGTAGACTTCCATTTATTATTTGTACCTTTTTGCACATTGTGTTTTATTTCGACATTGTCCTGGTACCAGCCACACAATATACTGTAAGTTAATAGTTTTTAATTATATTTCTTTTTTTACTTTTATGCCATTTTACTAACTTAATAAAACGTTTTGTAATTTGTAATTAGCCCTGTTTCGATTATCATATTCTCTGTTATTTTTTTTTATCATTTGGTATCGTCTTTTGTTATACACTGTTTTGGAACGAGACAGATATGTAAATAGAAGATTAATTTCTCCCTACGGACAACGGTGCGTAACAAAGTTAAAGAATGTACGAATCATTACTGTGAAAAAATACGATTTTAAAATGTGCAAAAATATTTTGGAGATATGTAAAATGTAAAAAAAAATACGAAAAGAAATACGGGGCAGTTGAGGATCACTAGTAGAAGAGTGTTTGATTGCTTCCATAAGGTGATATTGTGCCAAAAGGCTGAATTAATTTGTTTTCCCTTCTAACTCTCGCTATCATGTTAGTGCAGGAAATCTCTTTCATTCTCTACGACCATGATAGTGTTTGTTTTCTTAACGCATATTTTTTTAAATCTTATTATATTGAAATAACAGACTTATATTTCTGAACAATCGATTTGCTTATAATCTAGTTATAAGTTATAATATTATTGGTTCCTTCGCGAGTCAACGATAAATGTTTTGTAATCTTCTTAATTTTGTTTGAGACCCGCGCATGGTCCCACTCTCCAGTTTGAGAATAACATAAGCAACAACAAATTTAATATAATCTGCTTTATTTAAACACATTTAAACGCTGAAACTATTTATCATGGTTTGCTTTCAGTTGTCCCCACATGGTACTTTTTGACTTGTACATCAAGGTACGTTTTCACTTGTACATCAAGGTACGTTTTCAATTGTACATCATGGTACGTTTTCCTTTGTACATCATGGTACGTTTTCCTTTGTACATCATGTTACGTTTTCACTTGTACATCATGGTACGTTTTCCTTTGTACATCATGGTACGTTTTCCTTTGTACATCATGTTACGTTTTCCTTTGTACATCAAGGTACGTTTTCCTTTGTACATCAAGGTAAGTTTTCCTTTGTACATCAAGGTAAGTTTTCCTTTGTACATCATGGTACGTTTTCACTTGTACATCATGGTACGTTTTCCTTTGTACATCATGGTACGTTTTCCTTTGTACATCATGTTACGTTTTCACTTGTACATCATGGTACGTTTTCCTTTGTACATCATGTTACGTTTTCACTTGTACATCAAGGTACGTTTTCCTTTGTACATCATGGTACCTTTTCCTTTGTACATCATGGTACGTTTTCCTTTGTACATCATGGTACGTTTTCCTTTGTACATCATGTTACGTTTTCACTTGTACATCATGGTACGTTTTCCTTTGTACATCAAGGTACGTTTTCACTTGTACATCATGGTACGTTTTCCTTTGTACATCATGGTACGTTTTCCTTTGTACATCATGTTACGTTTTCACTTGTACATCATGGTACGTTTTCCTTTGTACATCATGTTACGTTTTCACTTGTACATCAAGGTACGTTTTCCTTTGTACATCATGGTACCTTTTCCTTTGTACATCATGGTACGTTTTCCTTTGTACATCATGGTACGTTTTCCTTTGTACATCATGGTACGTTTTCCTTTGTACATCAAGGTACGTTTTCACTTGTACATCATGGTACGTTTTCCTTTGTACATCAAGGTACGTTTTCACTTGTACATCAATGTACGTTTTCACTTGTACATCAATGTACGTTTTCCTTTGTACATCATGGTACGTTTTCCTTTGTACATCATGGTACGTTTTCCTTTGTACATCATGGTACGTTTTCCTTTGTACATCAAGGTAAGTTGTCCTTTGTACATCTAGGTACGTTTTCACTTGTACATCAAGGTACTTTTTACCTTGTACATCAAGAGACATTTCCCTTTGTACACCAAGGTACTTTTTACCTTGTACATCAAGAGACATTTCCCTTTGTACACCAAGGTACGTTTTCCTTTGTACATCAAGGTACGTTTTCCTTTGTACATCAAGGTACGTTTTCATGTGTACATCAAGGTATGTTTTGACTTGTACAACAAGGTACGTTTTTACTTGTACATAAAGTTACGTTTTTACTTGTACATAAAGGTACGTTTTCACTTGTACATCAAGGTACGTTCTGACTTGTACATCAATGTACGTTTTCACTTGTACATCACGACTCTATAAAATGTAAAAAAAAAAACAACAACTCATGTTTACATTGGGTATATTATAATTCCAATAATCACATTTGTTACGTAGTTGAATGGGCCATTACCATGGTTGAATGCACCTGAGCGGCCTTCCTCAAACTATTGTAACAGAAGAACACAACATGTTACAATTCAGATACATAGCTACGTAGTCTTTGGTTTATTTATTGTAGTTTGTTTTTTTTAAAAATCACAAAAATCAGTTGTTGTTTTTTTTTTTTTAATACAAGAATATTCTTTGCAATATGTGAACTTTTTCTATTTAAAATGATTTTTTATAGAAAAGTTTTGCTCACAACTTTTAAAACAGAACATCAATCAATGGAGTCATGGCGGTACTGCTGAACAGCACATGAAATAACTGAACAGCATTAGATGTAGTTGCAACGGATTAAGCAGCTTTGCCGTCCCTACCATGGTTTGCCTAAGGAGTAGAATCAGATGAAGAGTTGTTACCATAAGGCGCAGCAACGTGGGAGTAAAGTCGTGCGTTTGTCGTTGATTCACAACACATTCCTAAAACATAAAACAATGTTTTGAATATCATTTTCATTGCCAAGTGGATGGAGCAGTGATTTAATATTATTCTTTTGCATCCATCTATCTCAAAATGGCTAAGGTTTAATAACGCTAAAAATCTCTCCAGTTAGTTTCAATACAGTTTTGCACCTTGTCGCGGGAGTTGTCTGTACATCAATGAGTTCAAGTTCTAATCAGTGTTGCAAGGCGGTGGAAGATTGTTGTACCGATTTCCTTCATTAAGTTGAACCACCATCTGAGGTTGAGGGGTCCCATCTACTCTGAAGTGCTTGCTCTTGTGTTGATTTCTTGTCTGGCAATCATTGGGTTTGAACTCCAGACCAGGAATATTTAAGTCATGTCATCGCTGTCGACACATCTGACAAGACAAGCCAGACAGAAATATAACAGTGCTTCCGGCATTTCAACAAAGACTGCAACTTAGCATGAAGGTGTAGTACACATAAGTAGGGCAAATGGATATTTGTCAATACATTAAGTTTTGACGATAAACAATTGTTAATCAATAGTGGGTGATTATTTTCAGAGTTACTTTGACAATCCCGTCTAGTTAGACCAAGTCCTCAAAATATCTACTCCACAATTAATTTTTCAAAGTAATTCTTTAAATGCTAAAGCCTTCACCAAAAACATTATAATATAATCCCCTGGGATTTTTTTTGTTCTCTCTCAAACATTTTGGCTTTCACACAGAGCAATGAGTGTGGCTAAAATTTCCGGTTAACCCTTCTCAAAGCAGTTACCGCCCTTTGTTTTTTTCCTGTGAATTTGACTGCACTTGGCCAACAAGAAACAGCTCAAACAAGACAAAACGAGGTCAAAGCCCTTTGTCACCACTTTGGTATGGAGTCAGTAAGTATTTTGCTGCACTGTGTTATTATTTCAGCATTTCTCAAACAGTTTTTCAAATGGGTTTTAAAATCATATATGCTGGTGGTTTGAGACCCCATGTGGTGGTGTGCACCGCCAATGTTTGCGATTTGGAAAGTCGTGATAATCTTGTTGATACTACCAAACTTAATCCAATGTCCACCTGCAAGGACCCAACATTAACCCCTTTGCACCACTGACATTTACTATTTATCAATCGTGCACAATAATTCATTCATTTCATTTCACACAATAACACATTTTTTTTAACATGAAATTTTCCACACACTCCGATTGGTCCTGATACGCATTAATGCGGCTGACGTCGCCGCCAAGTCTGAACGCGTCGAAAGCATAATCGTAAGTCAAGGTCGCCTCAAACATGGCGTCCCCCGGGACGGTCGTCAAGATGACCTGGTAAACAATGGGTGCCTCAGATCTGTCACCGTAGACCACCGTTTGGTTGATGACATCGTGGAAGCTGTCGGTGAAGCGAAGGACCCGCTCGTTTGACTCCATCTGGACCACGTCGTTGATGACGCCGAGTTTCAGATAGGCGCAGACGTGAGACATCGGACGAAGCATGTCGTTGATTTGGCGCACCACCGCCCTGCCGATCTTGAAGGCCAGTTTGCTGGCGACGTCGATTCTCTTCTGCTCCAGGCACAGACACCAGTGGGGTAAAATCCCGGCGTGGCCGCAGGTTCTTTCTTTCGGGATTTCCCGGAGCCAGCTGATCCCACGGTCGCCGACATCGGCCTTCCGGTTGGCGCCGTCGAAATACAAGATATCCTTTAAGGTTTCGTATACGTCGAACGGCGTCGTGAGTCTTAGCTCGTTCGTTCGTAGGTTTTCAACCAGCTCCGGATACTTGTCGTGAAAACTCCGCGGGAAGACCAAATACATAAACGGTAAGCGTTCTTCCACTTTGCCGACATACGACGTGCGCATGTCGCCGAAACGGTAGCCGTGGTCGCTATAAAAAATAAGGACTGTGTTGTTGAAATGGCCCTCCTCCTTGAACTGTTTCAGAAAATTGACGTAAGCGTAGTCTGCGGACCCGGCCAAGTTGAGGCTGTCGTGGGTGAGCCTCGTGATGAACGTAAACCCGAAATGGGGCTTCTTCCGGAAGACGCGGGAGAAGTCCGTGACGTAGTTCAGCAGCATGGTGGTCTCCAGACGATCCACGATGCAGTGGTGGTTCTTGGTCCACGCACTCCTCTCCCTCTCCATCGCCAGGGACAGCGGCCTGTTGTAGTAATCGGCCGGCGGCTCGTGGAACCCTTCTTTATCGTAAACAAAAATGGCGATCTTCGGCGCGTCCTCGGCGTACAGAGTCCGATACCCTGCGTTGGAAAAATTCTTCCAGAAGAACGGGTATTCGTCGAAGGGATGCCGGAGCATCGTCTCGTTCCAGCCGATCTCGTGCACGAATTTACCCATCATCATAGGTACAATGTTGACGAATGTGTTGTCCGCCACCTTATTGTACCCGGCCATCTCGAACGCCTTCAGCTCCCTTTGCAGAAACTCCCTCGTCTGGGGCATCTGCCGAATAAAGTTCAATCTGGACACTGAGTCCACGCCCACCATGTGGACGTTGTACGTTTCCTTGGGGTGGTGCTTCTTCTTGTGCTGCTCGAACCTGTAGTTGCACCGCTGCTCGACGCCGTCTTTCGGGGCGACCGTCGCGTGAAAGTTTGTGGACAGCTTGCCCTCGCTTTGGCTGAAACAGTAGACCCTCAGAAACTCGTGCTCCGGGGGTATCAGGATGTCGTGGTCGAATTTGGGGCTGAAATCGTCGTAGGCGAACTCGAAGTCGTATTTTTTCGGCCTCCTGACCGGCTGGTACTGACAGTACTTGAAGTCGCCCCCGAGGTCTTGTTCGATCTTGGTTCTGTTTAACTTGAGCACCGACCCGTGGGTGTACGTCAGCGACAGTTTCGTTGTGCAAGGGATCTCTCCGTGACGACGGATGTTTTGCATGACCACGGGGTCGAAAGGGTCAATGTCCGGAATCTTGCAGTGGGGCGTGTCCAGTAAGAAGCCCCGTTTCGGAGAGAACTGAAAAGCTGCGTCAGTCAGGTGGGCCGCCTGGCCGAATGGGTTGAGCCTGATCTGCTGGTAGACCAGGCGTGGGTCGGTCCAGTTGGTCAAGAGCAGGCACAGCCCCGTCACGAGAGACAGCAGTACGAGTGCCTGGCCAGTTTTTCTGGGCACCATCTTTGGAGATTATCTCTGGGTCACTGTCAGCTCCTGAACGAGATGATAAAAAAATAAATCGTTACTGATGTAGACAACATTGAAAAAATTAAGACAAAGCCTTAAGAGAAACGCCAAGGAAACAAATGAATTTGGGGAATGACTGTTAAGACATATATAGTGAAAATAATAGGGGCAGAATGAGAAGAATGTGGAGAATGACTGTTAAGACATATATAGTGAAAATAATAGGGGCAGAATGAGAAGAATTTGGAAATGACATGTTTGTCCAGAGTCAATCTCCGCCGTGAATATTGGGCCGTTGTTTTTGCTCACGAACCCAAATGTTTACACTGAAGGGTACGCCCTCCCCATTCAGTTAAGCTTAACTGTAACTCCTTACAAGAGCTGACTTATATTATCCCCAAAGAGGGATTTCGCGCCATCGACTTATAACCCCTGTTTTGAAATTAAACAAAATAACAACAAAAATTACTTTTTAAAAAAACACGCTTTTTTTTCAAAAAAATGTACTGAATGGTATAAAATAAATGCCCCCCCCCCCAAAAAAAAAAAACACCAACAAAAAAAAAACAAAAAAACAAAAAAAAAAAAAAAAAAAAAAATTTTTAAAATTAAACAAAAAAACAAAAAAAATTACTTTTAAAAAAAACACGCTTTTTTTTCAAAAAAATGTACTGAATGGTATAAAAAAAAGGCCCCCCCCCCCAAAAAAAAAAAACACCAACAACAACAAAACAACAAAACAAAACAAACATAAACAACAAAAAGCTTGGGACTCCCATGAACTACAATGATGTCATATGACTTGATGAATACAATGTGGCACACATGTATACGTTTGCATTGCTGCCAGTTAATGGAATTTTAAAAAAATTGCGGTACCGCTGCGTGCATGGCTTTGCGATTAGCGGCCCGGCAACTTTTTAGGACATGTTTCGAAAAAGCATTTTTTGATATAAAAGAATTTTTATAATGTTTTATTTTGTGCGTTTCAGTCTTTATTATCATTTATTTATCGTCACATATCGTCTGGTTCAGTAGTTCTCAACCTTCCTAATGCCACAACCCTTTAATGCAGTTTCCCATGTTTTTAACGACCCCAACCATAAAATTATTTTGGCTGATGCTTCATTAATATGTGTTTTCCGATGGTCTTAGGCGACCCCTGTGTAAGGGACGTTCGACCGCAAATGGTTGAGAAACGATGGTCTAGTTAAATTGTCGTTGGATAAGTGTACATAGTTTCATTTCAATTGGTGATCAGGAAGTGGGTCAACATAGAGATGCAAGATTTGACCGGCAGAGTCCACCGTAGGGTCATTGGAGATCCCTGGTGACCCGATGATCATTTAGGGTTGTGCCATCACCGGTATTAAAAAACATTGAATTCAAGTCCATCGGATGAAGGAAACAGCTCGGACATTGAGTTACAAGATTTGACCCAGTCAAACAGTCAAAATCGCAAGCTAAATAAAAGCGTGCAATGACAACTTTAAAACAAAAAAAATTAAATATTTTTTTTTTAGGTTTCAATTCTGCGCTAAACACTATTTCGTATAACATTTTGCCATGAAAATTTACGACAGTAATTTGATTTTACTTCGAAATTCTAAGACCTTGAATTGACGCTTTCCCTTCGCTGTTGAATTGATGTTTTAAAAAAATTAAAATTAATCGCCCTGATGATTTAGCGTGTAATCTGGAATACAACAGGAATACATTGTTATTGCACAGCAACTGGAAGCAGGGAGAGTCATGTATCATGTACCACAGAATGTCACACGTTAACCTGAATTTGGTGTGAGTCTTCACCCCTGGTCGTGTAGTTGTTTCACCTCAGCGTGATCCATGGCAACGTAACGGACCAGTATTTCCTGTGAGCAAACACTTGCTTTGTCTCCCCCTGGCTCCCGTGGGACAACTCGCAGCACTCGTTCTCAGCTCGTGCAACACGGGGCCAGTCTTTGATGTGTTGTAGGTGCACGCGAATCCGTGAGTACGCCGACGCGTTCGGCTGTGTTTCTTCTGGTGTACACCTTGTGTACGGGTCGTGTCAGGGTCTAATCTATTTATAGATATGATCAAGGGGGTGGGGCACCTATAGGTATGGGGGATGAAGTTGATAGGAGAACCTGGTACGTCCACCCGTTTTCCCCCATGGATTTTTTCGGAGAGCTAATTTTAAAAATCTGGAAACATTGTTAAAGTAAATTACACAGGCATTCATTCACTAGGCTTTCATTTATCAGGCATCTATTCATTAGGAATTCATTAATTAGGCATTCATTTGTTAGGCATTCAATGTATTCATTAATTAGGAATTCATTTATTAGGTATTTCCTTCACTCAGTCATATGATTCAGTGTCGTTTGGTATGGTCTACCCCAGTGGCGTAGCTAAGGCTACATCCATACCCCAGTGGCGTAGCTAAGGCTACATCCCTACCCCAGTGGCGTAGCTAAGGCTACATCCATACCCCAGTGGCGTAGCTAAGGCTACATCCATACCCCAGTGGCGTAGCTAAGGCTACATCCATCCCGGGCATGAGTTTTGCTACCACCATCCTCAAAAAAACAACCACATGCAGTTGGCATCTTGGGTTGACAGAGAGATGGGGTGTCCCTTTTTACAGAACAATTTCCGCCCCCATCCAACCGCCCCCACCCTACCGCCCCCACCCTACCGCCCCCATCCAACCGCCCCCACCCNTCAGTGTGTGATATACTTGTGTTTGGAGATATCGGTGTGTGCGGCCTATTCCACCCTACCGCCCCCACCCTACCGCCCCCACCCTACGACACTGGTGAAAAAATCGTCTATTAGTAAATCTATCGTACCAAAAAAGCACAATCAGCAAATGCCTTGAACGTACATTGAGCCAAGTGGAGTCAGTCTTTTCTAGCATACAGGATTTAGCTGCATTGTTTTATAGTTCCTATCTCTAAGAACACATTTTCTGTACAAGAGAATGAACACTTGCCACATGCGGGGCAGTACAGAGGCGCTAAGAACTTACAGTGAACATTAGAAAACTTAAAGGTTAAAGCATTCTTTACACACACAAAAAAAGATGCATTCCCGAGTCCACCCCTCCAGTGTTAATTATCGTCAACGAATTCCCTTTATGATCTTATCTTTAACGACCAACTCCAATGAAAACGTCCAGCAATCTCAATAAAAAGAGCCCTCAGTCAGGCACCGATGTGGATAACTGGTAAATGTATTTTGGTTTATCTTGCACAAGATACAAAACTATTTTTGACATCATAGATCATACATTATAGAGAGTGACTTAAGGGGCTATCTAGGGTGACGTAAGTGTTTTCTCTACATGGATCCCCAGTGGTGCATAGATCATTTATATTCAACGCCTTTCTTTCTCTTCTGAGCTATTTTTTTGTCCATCTCTTTCCACTTCTCTCTCTCTCTTTCTCTCCCTCACTCTCTCTCTCTCACTATCTCACTTCCGCTCTCACTCTCTCTATCGCTTACTCTCTCTCTCTCTCACCTTCACTGTCTATCCCTTTAACTCACTCTCTCTCACTCTCTTTCACTCTCTCTCTCACTCTCGATTTCACTATCTTACTCGCTCTCTCACTTTTACCCACTCTCTGTTATCTTTCAAGCCCTATATCTCACACTCTCAAACTCTTAATCTCTCACTCTTTCTCTCTCTAACTCTCCCTCAATCTCTCTCTCACAGACTCTCTCACTATTCACTTCGTCTCTCGCACTCTCTCTCTCACTTTTCCTCAATCTCACTCTCTCACTTACTCTCTCACACGCTCTCTCACTATGTCACTTCCTCTCTCTCACTCTCTCATGTACTCTCTCTCCCTCCCTCTCACTGGTACTCTCTCACATCTGTCTCCCTCACTCTCTCAGTTACTCTCTTTCTCTATCATTCTCCCTCTTTCACTTTCACTCTCTCTCACTCTCTCACTCACTAACTCTCTCCCTCTCACTCACTCTCTCATTCTCTCACTGTCACTCTCTCACTCTTAATCTCTCACTCTCTCTCTCTCTCTCTCTCTCTTAATCGCTCACTCACTCTCTCACTCTCTCACTGTCACTCTCTCTCTCACCCTCTCTTTCTCTCTCGCTTTCTCAGGTACTCTCTCCACTCTCTCTCTAATTCTCTCTCACTCAATCTCTCACTCTCTGACTTTCTCACTCTCTGATTCTCTCACTGTGTTTCTTCCTCTCTGTCACACTCTTAGGTACTCTGTCTCTCTCTTTTTCAATCTCATTCTTTTTATCACTTTCTAACTCTCTAAATATCACTCTCTAGCTCTCACTCCCTAACTCCCATTCCCTCTCTTTCACTATTCTCTCACTCTCTCTTTACTCTCTCTCTCACTCTCTCCCATCCTCTCTCTATAAATCTCTCTCACTATGTCACTTTCTCTTTCACTCTCTCTTTCTCTCTCTCTCTCTCTTACTGTCTCTCTCAATTTCTTAGGTACTCTATCGCACTCTCTCTTTTTCTCTCACTTTCTCAGGTACTCTCTCTCACTCTCTCTTACCCTTCCTCTCTCTAAATATCTCACTCTCTAACTCTCACTATCTTACTCCATAACTCTCACTCCCTCTCTTTCACTCATTCTCTCCCTCTCTCTCACTCTCTCTTTTTCAGTTTCTCTCTCTCACTCTCTCTCATTATTAATCTCTCACTCGTACTATCTCACTCTCTCTCATTATTAATCTCTCACTCGTACTATCTCACTCTCTCTCATTATTAATCTCTCACTCGTACTATCTCACTCTCTCTCATTATTAATCTCTCACTCGTACTATCTCACTCTCTCTCATTATTAATCTCTCACTCGTACTATCTCACTCTCTCTCATTATTAATCTCTCACTCGTACTATCTCACTCTCTCTCATTATTAATCTCTCACTCGTACTATCTCACTCTCTCTCATTATTAATCTCTCACTCGTACTATCTCACTCTCTCTCATTATTAATCTCTCACTCGTACTATCTCACTCTCTCTCATTATTAATCTCTCACTCGTACTATCTCACTCTCTGTCTTTCTAACTCTTTCTCTCTCTCCCTAAATCTCACACTCTCTCACTCTCTGACTCTCTTACTATGTCACTTCCTCTCTTTCACTCTCACTCTCTCAGGTACTCTCTCACTATCTTTCATCCTCCCTCTTTCACTCTCACTCTCTAACTATCTCTTTTTTACTCACTCTTCCTTAATCTCTCTCACTCTCTCTGACTCACATTCTGTCATTCTATCTCTTTCTTTCTCTCTCTCCATTTCAAGCTCTTACTCTCTCTCTCACTCTCTCCTACTCTCACTCTCTGTCTATCTCCCTCATTCTCTCTCTTTCTCTTTCACTCTCACTCTCTCTTTCTTATTCTCTCTCCCTCTAAATCTCCCACTCTCTCATTCTCTTTCTTCCTCTCACGCATTCTCTCTCAATCCCTCTTACTCTCTCACTCTCTCTGTCACTCTCTATCATCTCCTTCTTTCACTCTCTCATTCCCTCTCTCTTACTTTCTTAATCTCTCTTACTTTTTATGCACTCTCTCTCTCTCTCTCTCTCTCATTCTTTCACTCTATCTCACTCCGTCACTCTATATCTCTCTTTCTCTCATACTCACTTTCTCTTCAACTCTCTCTCTCTCACTCTCGCTCACACTGCTATTCTCTCTCTCTCTCTCTCTCTGTCTATCTCTCTCTCTCTCTCACACTCTCTCTCTCTCTCTGTCTATCTCTCTCTCTCTCTCTCTCTCTCTCTCTCTCTTTCTCTCTCCTACTCTCTCTTCTGTTTTCTCTTTCTTTTTCAAAACACTTCCCCCTCTCTCTCTCTCTCCCTCACTCTATATCTCTCTCTCTCTCATACTCACTCTCTCTTCAACTCTCTCTCTCTCTCTCTCGCTCACACTGCTATTCTCTCTCTCTCTCTCTCTCTGTCTATCTCTCTCTCTCTCTCACACTCTCTCTCTCTCTCTGTCTATCTCTCTCTCTCTCTCTCTCTCTCTCTCTCTCTCTTTCTCTCTCCTACTCTCTGTTCTGGTTTCTATTTCAATTTCAAAACACTTCCCCCTCCTTACAAATTAAACAATTGTTCTAATACAATAAATAAAAATAAAATTCCGGGCTCTCCCCGCAACCTTGATCACTCCCCACCCCCCACCCCGGCACGCCCTGGTGAAAAAAAAACACACCTGGACTGAGGTATTCAACAAAGTGGTAAAAATAGCCCCATTGAAAGAAAAACTTAGTTACTGTACTCATTCTTTTATTACAGCCCGAGACACAAAAAAATGAACTGTTAAACGTAAACTTGAGCTACTCAGCCTCATTCAACAACTTTTGAGGGATTGCCTAATGCGGTGTTTCCCAACGAGGGGCCCACGCCCAACAGGGTGGGGGGGTGGGGAGGGACGACAATTTGATTGTTTAGGGGGGCAATTTGAAAATGAGCTGTCTAGAATTTGAAAACCAACCGTCTACTATGATTTAGCGGGTACCGTATTTTGAAAGAAAAAACAACAACATTAAATTCTCTATTTACTTCTCATACTGCAACTGTCTATCGTACTCTTGAGGCGAGTTATGACATTTCCCTACTCGTTGCTAAATCTTGGGAAAAATAATAATATAGGAGAGAATTTAATCAAGCCATAAATATCAGCATTTCTTATAACGGTTCTGGAAAAAGATGACAAAGACGTGAAAGCTATGCCACTCAGTAGCAATACTGAAGAAGAAATGAAATGAGTGAAGATATTGAAATACAACTTGTTGAAAAGCTGATAACAATAAAATTTTCACTGCAAACGGATGAATCAACTTTGAGAGACAGTGAGGCTGTATGATGGGATGATAAGTTACGTAAGATATATTAAATAAAGGATATTTGCTGATTTGTTCTATAAATCATTAGAAAGCACCACTACCGCCAAAGATATATATAATAAGCTAAAAATTAATTAGATTTCAATAATATACCAATGAAAAATATAACATCTTGTGCTGCAGATGGGGCTCCTAATATGATGGGCAAGAAAAATGCCTGCTTAAAATTGATGACAGATGAGAATCCAGACATACCACTTGTGCATTGTTTTATTCATAGGGAAAACTTGGTAGCTAAAAACATTTCCCCTGTTCTAAAGAATGACTGAATTCAGTTACAAAGTGTAGCAATGCTAATAAAGCTAATGCCAAATGTGAACGTCTCTTCAAGCTATTTTGTGAAGAACAAAACGCAGACTATGGGAGACATTTCCCTCACACTGAAATGAGATGGCTGCCGAGGGGGAATAGCTTGAAAAGATTGATACTCTTGTGATTTTTTAAAGTGACCAACCTGATATGAAGTATCTGTTCACGGTCGATGGTAAAGCATTTGTGAGTTATTTAGCTGATATCTTTAAAAAAAACTAAATATATTATATAACCAACTTGAGGGAACAAATAAAACTCTTCTCGATGCAAAAGGACGATATTTGGTTTCATTACCTTTATTAAATTATGTCAGAAAAATTTTAGAACAAATATTTTGAAAAGTTTCATTGGCTCCAAAAATGTGTAGTGACTAAGTGACTGATAACGCCATATAAGTGGTTCTTAACCTTGTTGGAGGTACCCCACCAGTTTCACATGCGCATTTAACCGAACCCTTCTTAATAAGAAAAATAAGAAATGATTTTTTTTCTTTTTTTTTTTTGGACCTCCGCCGAACCTCTGAGACTGACTCACCGAACCCTTGGGGTTCAATCGAATCCAGGTTAAGAACCACTGCGCTATATACTTGTTATCGTCGATCATCTAAAAATTCTATCGGGTGATTTAAAAGAAAATAATATTTTTTTATTTGAAACAAATTGATTTTCCAACGTGTATGATGCAGATAATTTCAGTGGATTTGTCTGATATTTAAAATACACACACACATACAAAAAAGAAATCTGCTGGACATAACACAACAAGGAGACTTGAGACTGAGGCTTACTAAAGTGGAAGCTAACATAAAATCTCTTTGCAGCAAGCATCAAGCACAAACATCTCGCTAAATTTAAGTAATAAACAATTATTAATAATTAAAATAATATAGAAAAATCTTTCATGAAAATTATTTCGTATGAATTTCAGTTCTCCATTCAGTGAATAATCCTATTTTTGAAAATTAAAAATTATATATATGATAAATGGTGGGGGGGGGGGGCATAAGAATTTTAGAAAGGCTTAGTTGGGGCATGGCCCCAAAAAAAAAAAAGTTTGGAAACACTGGCCTAATGAGATAGACAAGTTATGGGATAGACAATTGACATACTCACACGCACATACTTATTTACACCCATCTTACACATACCAGCTGCAACCGCCATAATTCCATTTTATGCTCTGGAATGACGAGAGGGCGTCTCCCGTGATTGCTCTATCACACTTAAGACGCCCTAAGCTGCCGGCGCCCCCCACTGAGAGCCACTTACTCCGAAGTCGGGTTTCATCATTAGCTTAGCTAAATCCTGGGCTAGGTTTTCTTATTGAGAGTTCCTCTTAAGAAAAAACACATGCCTTTTTGTGCGTGCGTGCAGTGCTGTGAGAGGGAGTGGGGCGGTGCGAAGGTATTTATCGCCGCCAAAAGAATTGTGTGGGGAGGTAATAACTTCTACGTGTTAACAATGTTAAACAGATTCGTTTCTGTTAAGCATAGTTTTATTGTCATTGTTTCTAAACAAAAATTTCTATTTCAACAAACTTTAATTAGCATTTATCTAAAGTCAATGAAGGCAGCCAGGCTTTGATTTGTTATTAGAGATTTGTGTTAGATTTTCAGAACGTTGTAGTGATATATTACGTTATGTCTGAAAATACTGCGTGCATTGTATGGTATGCTGCAGTGCATTGTATGGTATGCTGCAGTGCATTGTATGGTATGCTGCAGTGCATTGTATGGTATGCTGCAGTGCATTGTATGGTATGCTGCAGTGCATTGTATGGTATGCTGCAGAGATGTCTAAATGACATGACGAAAGTCATTCATTTGCGTTTGTTTTGTTCTGTAAGACGTAGATCACATCCCTTTATATGATGTAGATATAGAACACACCCCTTGTTGAGCACACCCAAAAGAGAACACGCCCCTGTGAGCTCAACGTAATAAAATAGAGCCCGCCACATTTAGAACGCACTGTGTATCGTACATACTCCAGTTGGAACACAACACAGCCCACAAAGAGCACAATACGCCCCATTATTGAGCACAACACGCCCCACTATTGAGCACAACAAAACCCCACATAGAGTACATCACCCCCCCCCACATAGAGTACAACACGCCCCCCACAAAGAGCACACCATGCATAAAATACATACTCCAGTTGGAACACAACACAGCCCACAAAGAGCACAATACGCCCCATTATTGAGCACAACACGCCCCACTATTGAGCACAACAAAACCCCACATAGAGTACATCACCCCCCCCCCACATAGAGTACAACACGCCCCCCACAAAGAGCACACCATGCATAAAACACAACATATCCCGACTTGGAAGACGAATGTGTTAACCTGCATGCAACCGAGACACGAACACGCTTATGCTGAGATGTCAAGATATACGAGATACAACGTGCAACATACCCTGGAACTTTTAGCTCTTTATCTGTGATCGGATACGGGATACATATTTCAGTGTGGGGAAGTGGTACTTGGAGGATGAGAGAGTAGAATTAGAAATTGAGCTCAGAGGGGAGGAGAAGAGAAATAGCATTGGTGCTGGGAAAAGGGGGAGGGTGAGGGAATACATAGTAGTGGTGCTTGGAGACTTAGGGGAGAATTGCGAAATGATGATAGAAGGACGAGAGGCAAGGTGGTACTGGGAGGATGAGATAGAAAGAAAAGTGGGTCTGGAAGGATGAAAGAGGAGAAGGAGACATGGTTCTGGGAGTTGATAAAGAAACCTAGTTTAAACTTAGAAGAAAATAAAAACAATGCAGAGACTACCCCCGCCCCCACACACTTTTAAAAAACCATCAGTAAATAACCAGGGTATCTCAAATAATAACTTTACTTGACCCAAAACACTCGCGTGTTCAGTGTAATAAATAAACAGGGTAAGATGTTGGCTTCCTTTAAAGATGGTGGCATCCTTTAAAGATGGCGGCATCCTTTAAAGATGGTGGCATCCTTTAAAGATGGCGGCTTCCTTTAAAGATGGTGGCATCCTTTAAAGATGGCGGCTTCCTTTAAAGATGGTGGCATCCTTTAAAGATGGTGGCTTCCTTTAAAGATGGTGCCATCCTTTAAATAATATGTTAATCTTAAATAGTACTAGAATAAATGATCCGATGTTATCGGGATAATAATGATAGGTCCTTTGCGATAATTTTTAACTGCTATTGCAAGAATTCGTCCCAATTCCTAACTTTTAAAATCTAATGATATTTAAGTTTCTAACATCATTAAGTTTTGTGAAGTGTTTATCTGCCCTATATGATGCGCGCATCCTAAACCTTTTCACCCTCCTAAACTACTTTTCCCCCTATAAACATGGCCTTATATTACCCAGTCTAAATTATCACTAATTATATCATGTTTGTCTCTAAAGAAATTAATTGAGTGACAATTACTACGCTAGAGAAATACTTTGATTTACCCCTTTTCGTGCCCTTGAATTACAACTTTTTTCTCTCAAAATTTTTTAAAAACCTAATCTTAAATTTAAAACAAAAGTAATTATTATTATTATTATTATTATTACCGTATATATGATATATATATATTTGTATTACAGGAATTCGATATATATTATATATATTGATATCTTCATAAAAAAATTTACACATATTTTTGCATTTTTTTAAAATTATACATTATCAGAAAATCGTAAAACAAAGAATTCTTTATCTAAGACGAATCTCGCAACTGTTTTTCACGCCTATATCAGATTTGACTGTCTCTTTAAAAAAATAAATTGTTAATCTCATAAGAATACACAACTCTTTACTTTTTGCAACATAACAACAACAAAAAATATTTTCATTAAAAAAAAAACAACAAAAAACCCAGGAAATATTTACCCATCTTCATTTGTCAAAATTTATTTTTCAAGTGTGTAAAATTATTGGGTTTTGATATTCATGGGTATACTTATATAAATGTACCCAAGGTTTGTTAAGGCCATTGATTATCTTAATTGGTAAACATATGTTTAGACTATTTGTAAAAAGAGAATTTAACATCTCTTTTTTCACAAATGTAATACCATAGGATTTAAATATATTGTCATCCACGTAAAAATATACACATCCTTTTTCCTATTTCCAATATGTATGTATCCAAGAAGGTTAATTATTAATCAAATTAATTCCTTTATTTTGGGACTATCTTGTATTGCCTTGGGCAAAATGAACACGCCAATATTTGTAAAAAGAGAATGCACAATCTTTTTTTTTCACAAATGTAATACCATAAGATTTAAACATATTTTAATCTACGTAAAAATGTACACATCCTATTTCCTACCTCCGATATGTATGTACCCAAGAAGGTTAATTATTTATTATAATTATTCCTTCCATACCCCAAATTTATCCCTTCCATACCCAAACTAACATCTTTAGCACTTCATATGGTTCGTTTTTATTTTTATGAGGTATAAGTGGATTAGTGAATGCTATTTAGCTATGGAGTTGCGCTGTACTGATTGTCTTAAACCACATTTTCTTATTAGAATTATAGTCAAATGTAATTTTTATTACGTTATAAATTTAATAAAAGTATATTTTTGGAATCAAAACAGGCAAAACTTTTTAAATGTCAAAATATACAAAGCAAAAATGTGTGTGTGTCTTATAAACCATTTAAAATGCAATCAATTGTATTCATATAATTTTACTTTTAAGAAGGGAATATACTACATTATCAGTTTGTCACGCACTGTTATTAAATATAAAGAAACCTAAGAGTTTTTGCGAAATAGGCTATACGCGCTATGACGGCATTTGCATGATTATTTAGAACAAAATAATTTTTATTTTAATTCGCAATATTATCAAAGCACTAAAAGACGCACTGAAAACGACTGATGCTTGGATTTTCCCGATAAATGTGATTTCGGTGTAATTCTTTGATCATGTTTGTTTTATTATTTTTATTTTTTCATAACTTTCAAACACATATAAAAGGCTAAAATAGTTCCTTTGTTGATAATTTAAATGTATTTGTAATTTATAATAATAATATTTAAATTTTTACTAAAATAAAAGCGGATTTAGAATATTTTTTGCGCACTTAAATTTATTCGCTTTCCTTAAAATAATAGAAAATAGCTATGATTGTTTTTCGGAATCCGAATGCACTTAAATCATATCTCCCTTTTGGCGTTATGTGCCTCTAGCTCATTCTTATTTATATATCATTGAAACTTTACATCAGTTGGGGCATGTTAAGGTATGTTGGGGTATCGGTATGTAGGGATATTTTATGGTATATTGGGCATGTGGGGATATGTTTGGGTATGTTGGGACATTTTAGGGTATGTTACGCATCTGCGGATATGTGCGGATATGTTGGGGTATGTTGGTTTATTCTGCATTCATTAAAATACGCTCCAGGACTCGAGGTATCTAGTTTTTGAGCAGCTTCACGTGTCAATTATATTATTAATTATCGAAATTGTAATGCCCTAAAAAGGACTTGGGACAAATATATGCTTGATTCAGAGGTGTAGTGAAAGGGGGGCAGGGGGACAGATGTCCTCGAGCGCCAAATAGTCTCGCTACGACTCTGGATTTATTTCAAAGTTTTTGTAACGTGACGATCTGTAAAGATGACACCCATTATGGACATGGCGCTTGTGTTGTGAGATTGATAAACACCAGTCTAAGTTAAGCACACAGTTCTTACAATATGATAAAATAAAACTCTTAGCATCTACAACTTATTGTTCGCTTCTTGAGGCAGTGGTTCTCAACCTGTGGGCGGGATCCCTTTGAAGGTCAAACGACCCATACACAGCGGTCGCCTAAGACCATAGGAAAACATATTTATGAAGTAGCAACGAAAGTAATTCTATGGTCGGGGTCGCCACAACACGTGGAACTGTATTAAAGGGTCGTGGCATTGGAAAGGTTGAGAACCATTGGCTTGAGGTAAACAAAGAAAAAAGAATTCTCGCAATGTATTACATTGATAAGCCTATAGTACTAAGAAGTTTCTATAATATAGGCCTCTACGCACGAGGGGTGAGCATGAGAATATGCACTTATAACTTGTACCGACATACAACTCTAACAGACTTTGGTGGATTCACAATCAAACAGTTCTTACAACACAACACTAGCAACCTTTTGTTGCATCCTTAAACAGTTCTTACAACACAACACTAGCAACCTTTTGTTGCATCCTTAAACAGTTCTTACAACACAACACTAGCTACCTTTTGTTACATCCTTAAACAGTTCTTACAACACAACACTAGCAATCTTTTGTTACATCCTTAAACAGTTCTTACAACACAACACTAGCAATCTTTTGTTACATCCTTAAACAGTTCTTACAACACAACACTAGCAACCTTTTTTTGCATCCTTAAACAGTTCTTACAACACAACACTAGCTACCTTTTGTTACATCCTTAAACAGTTCTTACAACACAACACTAGCTACCTTTTGTTACATCCTTAAACAGTTCTTACAACACAACACTAGCAATCTTTTGTTACATCCTTAAACAGTTCTTACAACACAACACTAGCAATCTTTTGTTACACCCTTTAACAGTTCTTGCAACACAACACTAGCAACCTTTGTTATATCCTTAAACAGTTCTTGCAACACAACACTAGCAACCTTTCTTATATCCTTAAACAGTTCTTGCAACCGAGCCACCGAAAAGCAACGTTGGCAACATTGTTGGAGCAGTCGCAAACAGTTCTTGCAACTTTCATCAAAACAAGTCAAGCAGCCTTTGTGCCATTTGGTACACATACAATGAAGTACTCTACAATTCAGCCACCTAAAAAAAATAAAATGGCAACATCACAGGACACCCTCAACTCCGCAACACCCAGGCTACACAGAAACACCCTTTAAACTCGTCTAAACAAAAGAAGCACGGAGCCACTTCTCATATTTACATTCGCAGCCTTGTTCCATGCTTTGTTTACGGACTTGCAGCCGCGTACAGAAGTGAAGTTAATGAACTAACAGCTGGGGCTAATTGGTGACGTACTTGCTCGCAGACGATACATTACGGTTTGACGGGGTGGCGCGTTCCCCCCCCCCCCTTTTTTTCAGTTTTTATTATTATTGGTATGCGTGAGCGTTTTCTTTCGGATAATCCACTAAGTAACGAGCAGTTAAGCAAAGACACATTAGCACATACCTGTGGCTGGAGCAGTCTCGCCGTGAAGTTCATCAAAATCTGATTATTGACAGGGCCAGCCAGAAAATGCGTGCCATTAACAGCCAGATTCAATTTTCAACAAACGGAACATGCTCCATCAACGCAGACGTGAAGAGCCTGTCAAAACTGGGGGCTCCGTGGTTAGAAAGATCACCGCTGATGAAGACCTGGCTTTGAACGGGCTTTAGGGTCTTTTCAACCGTTGCGATTTTTTTTGGCTCGGAGTAAAAAGGTAGATTCATAAAAAATACGTTTTATTTATTTGAAAGAAATAAAATATTCTCTGGAACAATTGTTATTTTAAAAAAAAACACTCCAGAAAATAT
This sequence comes from Lymnaea stagnalis, assembly GCA_964033795.1. Classification (NCBI taxonomy): domain Eukaryota; kingdom Metazoa; phylum Mollusca; class Gastropoda; family Lymnaeidae; genus Lymnaea; species Lymnaea stagnalis. Next base: position 359,252 of record CAXITT010000234.1, on the reverse strand, counting down.
AAATTAAAAGTGTGACAGATAATTTTTGCACATGTGTTTAATAACCATGAAATTTATAGTATCCTCAAAGTTTCTAATATCAGAACCGCGCAGGTGAGGAGCTGCCTTAAACGGGCGCCACACTCACCCTTTCACAGTTTACACAGCCCCGCGCTGTTGGGCCAGCAAACGGAACGTCTGCTCCCAGCCAGGAGCTTGCAGGGGGCTTCCGGGGCAGACCAGACGATGCCGTGGTGAGCTTATCTTGGCCAGGTGCTATCAGGTTTCCGACAAACACATGGGTAGATTAAGAAGAGGTTTAGGAATGTGTGCGGAAGAATGGTTTAGCGAAGTGCTCACTGTAGCGAACTCAACCATTTGTAATTTAGGGAAACCCTGGTGGAGTGGGGTGGGGGAAGGGGGATTTTTTTTTTGAGGGGGGGGGGGGGGGAACATACGGACGGATAAAAATGGGAACCTGGAAAAAAAAAAGAAAGCAAGGTTGCAAGGCGGAATGTGACTGAAAATTCTGGCACATTTGTAAGGGCTTTAGTATTTTATTTTTACGTTGAATTTCAGCGTTAGTCTAGTATAGTAAAATGGTTTGTCTGCAAAGTGTGTGCTTAAAACAATTGCGCAACAGGACCTCTCCAAGAGGTTGTGTGTTAATGTTAACCATTGACGACATTTAGTGATGGGCTCAGATGGGGGTACTTAAAGGGGGTGGAAATTGTCAGACATATTAAAAGATTTGCCTGGGCTTTACTAAAAGCATATCAAGACTTTCGTTGGGCATATTCCGAAAATGCTACCTTTTGTCTGCAGCGGCCTAGCACTGAAGCAATATCTCTGTGTATTGTCCTCGCCCTAATTTGTTATTTTGATTATTTTGTATTGGAACGGTGGCAATTCTTTAAAGTTGTAAATTTTTTTACTCGAAACTGTATGGCCAGGGCCGGATTTATCTTACGAGAGCCTCTAAGCTATTTTAACCTTGACCTTGAGGCCCCTTGCAATTCTCACCCAGACCCATTTTTCAAAGAAGAAAAAATCCTATTAAAATTGTAATAAATGTTTGCACTTGTTAGGTTGCATTTGTTAGGTTGCATTTTTTAGGCTGCATTTTTTAGTCAGCATTTGTTAGTCAGCATTTGTTAGTCAGCATTTGTTAGTCAGCATTTGGTAGTCAGCATTTGTTAGTCAGCATTTGTTAGACAGCATTTGTTAGTCAGCATTTGTTTGTCAGCATTTGTTAATCAGCATTTGTTAGTCAGCATTTGTTAGTCAGCATTTGTTAGTCAGCATTTGTTAGTCAGCATTGGTTTTTGAGCGCTTGTTTGTTATCACTTATTAGGTAGCACTTGCAAATACAATTGTAAGTATATTGCCACGTCATACCAAATATACCAAACATACTTTATTTTTTGTATCACATCATTTATTCTTTTATTTATCAAAAACATTTGTTCTCAAGATGGTATTGTCTACCTGACAGTGCAGCACTAACTAGAACTTATCAAAAACATTAAGAAACACATTTGAACCCCAATATAACTTAAACCGCTGTAACGCGATTTCGGATCAACTGGGCTTGTTTAATTGAAGTTATTCTGGTTTTCTCTAAAACGCTCTCCGAGGCGATGACCTTTCTCTCCTGCTTATGATTTTCCACACTATTTAAAAAGGATGGTGTAAATGATGTTGCGACACGTGCAAGTAAAACCGTCTTTGATTCTGAATATTTCCAGAGGGAAATTGATCTTCTCAACGTCAATCATATTCGGACATCTGTTACAAAAGGTGCAACCGTAACCGCTGTCTGCGTCAGACCCTGTTCATGACGTAAATCAGCGCTGGGTTTGAGTTAGCGCATTAGCCATAGACGCTATTTCAGGGTTAGCTATTCACAGGTTTCAAAGTAGTCCAAATGTTAAAACTCTTAAGTTCCGGTATAAAAATATTTTTGGTGATCTTTGTGACACCCTTTTTTTGTTTAAACTGCAACGTCGTAGACTTTCTCGCTTTTCGACCGAATGGCTAAGATTAGCGATCCTCAATCCGTGGGCCGGACGCAGCCAGGGGTTCATTAATTTAATTAATCAATACCATTCTTTATTTACAAATTCAGGATCAACATGAATGAGCATGTGTGAGAAACCCCGTTTTTATGTCATAATTCACTCAATTGAACAAGGCAGAGTCTGCTTCTTGCATTTCTGCAATGAAAAATTATTATGCATGTATTTATAAATAAAATGGGGGAAAATGTGGAATTTAAATTTTAAGTCAATCTTATAAAGAGTTGGATATGCTTCACTCACTTTCTTGCTGTTTGCGTAAGAAGCAATAGGTCCATTCCCACGTGACTTTTGAGCAAGTTGTGCTTTCTAGCTTGAGATTGCATTTTGAGGTTCTTTTTTTCACGATATCAATGCCAGTTGAAAAAATATATATTTAAAAACTGATTTTATTGTGTTTTTGTTGAGATTCAATCTGAGTTTCAACCTAAGCTTCAATCTGAGTTTCAACCTAAGCTTCAATCTGAGTTTCCAGCTCAGCTTCAAGCTGAACGTCAATATGAGTTTCAACCTAAGCTTCAATCTGAGTTTCAATCTGAGCTTCAATCTGAGCATCCAACTGAAATGATCGATCTGCAATCCAAAATATGTTGCAAAATTGATAGGTACAAAAAATGAAAACTGATCGACTTTAGGTACAAAAAATGAAAACTGATCGACTTATATAACAGTTTCACGAAAAAATATGAATGTAAAATCATGTACTGGTAAATTTTAGTTTTAGAACTACCTACCTGTGCGATATGGCATTTTGAACAACTAAATATGTAATATTGTAAGGAAACCTTGCTTACTATCTGACAACTTCATCTAGATCTGGTACTCAATAAGGAAACAACTCCAGTGATACATTTGCTGATTAAACTCGTGTTCTTTATTTGGTCTGTCACTTGCTTACACTTTCACTCATCTCCCAACTCTGACTTCTCCCTGCTATCTAGTTCACAGTCCGGCCGCCTTCTCTGCTAACCATCCGGTCGCGCTCTCCCTCGTCCCGTCCAGAGTTCCTTATTTATACCTCCCCGTCCCATAGTTCCTCTCCCAGTCCAGATTATACCCCGCCCCCTTTTTCTCAATTGTCGGTCTAGACATCCCAGGTAAATGCCCTGGTCAGATGGATGGTCGTGTCTGGGTGTCAGAGGCCGTAATTGGTCAGGCGTTTGATCCTAGGGTCTGTCGTGCTCCACAAGCTTGATCCTTCGGTCAGACGAATTACGTCAGGCGCCGTCGTGGTCCGGCGCTCGTGCGTGGTCCGACTCTCCACAAGCTTGGGTGGCGACTCTCCACAAGCTTGATCCTTCGGTCAGACGGATTACGTCCGACGCCGTCGTGGTCCGAACTCTCCACAATATCTAGTTACAGATCAGTCCTATCTAGCCACAGATCAGTCTTATCTAGCTACAGATCAGTCTTATCTAGCTACAGATCAGTCTTATCTAGCCACAGATCAGTCTTATATAGCCACAGATCAGTCTTATCTAGCTACAGATAAGTCTTATCTAGCCACAGATCAGTTTTATCTAGCTACAGATCAGTCTTATCTAGCCACAGATCAGTCTTATCTAGCTACAGATCAGTCTTATCTAGCTACATATAAGTCTTATCTAGCCACAGATCAGTTTTATCTAGCTACATATCAGTCTTATCTAGCCACAGATCAGTCTTATCTAGCTACAGATCAGTCTTATCTAGCCACAGATCAGTCTTATCTAGCCACAGATCAGTCTTATCTAGCCACAGACCAGTTTTATCTAGCTACAGATCAGTCTTATCTAGCTACAGATCAGTCTTATCTAGCCACAGATCAGTCTTATCTAGCTACATATCAGTCTTATCTAGCTACAGATAAGTCTTATCTAGCTACAGATCAGTTTTATCTAGCTACAGAGCAGTCTTATCTAGCTACAGATAAGTCTTATCTAGCTACAGATAAGTCTTATCTAGCTACAGATAAGTCTTATCTAGATACAGATCAGTCTTATCTAGCTACAGATCAGTTTTATCTAGCTACAGAGCAGTCTTATCTAGCTACAGATAAGTCTTATCTAGCTACAGATAAGTCTTATCTAGCTACAGATAAGTCTTATCTAGCTACAGATCAGTTTTATCTAGCTACAGAGCAGTCTTATTTAGCTACAGGGCAGTTTTATTTAGCTACAAATCAGCCTTATCTAGCTACAGAGCAGTTTTATGTAGCTACAGATCAGTCTTATCTATCTACAGATCCGTTTTATCTAGTTACAGATCAGTCTTATCCAGCTACAAATCAGCCTTATCAAGCTACAGAGAAGTCTTATCTCGCTACAGAGCAGTTTTATCTAGCTACAGAGCAGTCTTATCTAGCTACAAATCAGCCTTATCTAGCTACAGAGCAGTCTTATCTAGCTACAGATCAATCTTTTCTAGCTACAAATCAGCCTTATCTAGCTACAGATAAGTTTTATTTAGCTACAGATCAGCCTTATCTAGCTACAGAGCAGTCTTATCTATCTACAGATCAGTTTTATCTAGCTACAGAGAAGTCTTATCTCGCTACAGAGCAGTTTTATCTAGCTACAGATCAGACTTTTCAGAAGAGCACCTGCAAACAATTGTGATTAGTGAGCATGGATTAAGTCTAAATGAAATATTTGAACGCCTAAACCCTTATCGTTTTAAAAAGTATTTTCTTCAAATCATTATTACAATTGTTAGTTAATTATAATTGTTAGCAATATTTTGTAATATTCATTGTCGGGGGGGGGGGGGGGGGGGGGGGGGGGGGGGGTGGACATTTTAGTAACGAACATATCTGTGAGAATTAAAAGTAAAAGATTTTTTTTTTTAAGAAATGGAACGTTAAAAAGAAAAAGGAAAGAAAAAAAGGTATGGCCTGTGATGAGTTGCAAGAGATAAGACTCTACTGGTGAGTCAGGATCTGGGGCAGGAGTGTGCTTGCGTAAGGCACGTATTCGCGTATTCATAAAATAAATTATATGAAATTTGTAAAAAAGTCAAATGTGTATTGGCCTCTTGGTTTTGATCGAAGTAATTTTCCCGTCAGTTGACCAAACATGTATGGTTTATCGTGACGTGTCATATTTGTGTTTGACCATAGCCGAGAAGATCAGTGTAAAGTAGGCCTGCACCTACTTTGCGGCCCGCGAATTAACGAAAACTTTGTTATTATTATTATTTTCCTTATAGCTTTATATATATTACATATATATTACATATACATGGGCGCCCGCAGAAAACCTTCTAGGGGGGGGGGGGGGGAAAA
>CAXITT010000234.1:324013-340686 GCA_964033795.1 Lymnaea stagnalis | reverse complement strand
CCCCCCCCCCCCCAATTTTCCTTATGCTGCTTCTAATATTGTCGTAGCGATGATATCAAGTCGTGACTCATTTTATCAATTTCCAGACAACTTTTAAACTGTCTAGTGTCACACGTGACAGACGGGAGGGGGGGATGTTTAAAATGTCATTCTCGCCTAACGAAACAGGAAATTTATATTTATACTTGGACTAATTTATATTTTGTATATTTTTTATAGGGATCATACGAATTTTAAAAAAAAATCTAGTCCCGTCCAAGAAATTGTCAATGGAATTCGGATTAAATCTAAATCTGCTCTCAAATTAACTCTTATCAGTGTATACCAGGTTGTTTACTAGTTTATTTGAAATTTGTCATGAACAAAGGCCATACTACACCGTACAAGAGTTTTATCGCGATATTTATGCGATCCTTACGTCACACCAAGAACATAAACTCTGTTTAATAAATGATCATTAAGTCCCCTTTGTTTACCTACAGTCACTTCAAGATAGGGCGTGGGTGAAACACTGGGCTGTGGGTTAAACACTGGGCTGTGGGTGAAACACTGGGCTGTGGGTGAAACACTGGGCTGTGGGTGAAACATTGGGCGTTGGGCTGTGGGTGAAACACTGGGCTGTGGGTGAAACGCTGGGCTGTTTATGAAACGCTGGGCTGTTGGTGAAAGACTGTGCTGTTGGTGAAAGGCTGGGCTGTTTATGAAACGCTGGGCTGTTGGTGAAACACTGGGCTGTGGGACTCTGACACGGGCCACAAGCAGAATTTAACCAATTCAAATTAAGTCACTCCAGTCAGTAAGTACACAGGATTTCTCTTTTCAAAGGTGTGTATTTGTTTTAGACACGCGAAGTTCTTTTACTTCAAGAAAGAAAAAAGTACAATATGGTGGGAACTCTTTGATTTTGATTTCCGAGTCTTCCACATATTACATTTTTACTTCCACTCTTAGTTTTGTGGCTTTTAGTCAATTTTGTGAAGTGCGGTCAGTCACGTGACTTCCATAGTATTTGACCGCCTGTCAGTTTTTTTTAAATTTCAGTCAGAATTTGACTTCCAGTTAATTTCGTGATTTCTAGCTAGCCTGTTACTTCCAGTCAGTTTTGTGACTTCTAGCCAGTCTTTGACTTCCAGTCAGTTTTGTGACTTCTAGCTAGTCTTTGACTTCCAGTCACTCTACTCTTAGAATTCCCAGTTAATTTTGTGACTTTGAGCCAGTTTTTTTTTTTTTTTTTTTTTTTACATCCAGTCATTCTTTGACTTCTAGCCAGTCATTGACTTCCCATCAGTCTGTAGAGTTTGTAGAAGAGTGCAAAAAATTAAAAATAAATTTCTTTTCTTCTCCAGATTCCACAAACGATTTTAAGCAATTATGATTTATTTCATAAGTCTTACATAAGAAAGAAAAATCACAATAATAATACATGTATATTTGGTCTGGGTTAATATGGCAACATAGACGGCAGTGATAATCATTGGTTATTTTCAAATTACATTGAAAAAACACACCAAATAACAGCCAAATTATACCATCTTTAACAGCTGTAAGCATTTAAAAACAGTAAGCATTGTGATCAATTATTTCATTACATTACATTTTTTCATTAGACACCTGATATAAGTTTTTAATAATTTTTTTTATTGATAATGAATTAATTTAAATAGTCCTCCACAATTCCTAATGCAGAATTTTAATTCACATGGCTCTAAGTACTTGCATCTTATTTCATTTTTAAAAACTTTATTTATTGATTACTGTTCAACACAATATTTTCATTATAAAATATTTATGCCCAATCCCACAGCCGTATTTTTTTTTAATATTCAGAGGTAATAAATAACCTGGGGAAAAGATATTCTTTTTTAAGAATGTGCACAGGGTTTTATTACAGAATAACATCAACATGGAGTCCAGTATAAGGCACAATATAATAAAGATAATACAATACCGGTAATGACATTATTCAGCAAATGTAAAGAGAAAATTAACTTTTAGGCAATAAGTAAATGTTGAGCAATTTAACATGCAACAAATGTATAATTTTATAAAGTTTTATATATATATTTAAGCATACAAAAAATTGATATTCTCTAAATTTCAGTATCACAATAAATATTAGCATTAAAAAAAAAACAACCTAAGGTTCAAATCTTACTTAAAATAAAAAAGCACAATTTAAACATTTCAGATCTGTAATGTGAGAAAATTCCAAAATTTATTTAAAAAAAAAAAATAAGTTTAGAGCTATTGCAGAATAGGCCAAATAATAAATTTTGTTTTATTCAATGGAATACATGTAGAAAAATACATTTGAACCGAAATATATCAAAGACATTTCTAGATATACCATATATAACTCAGATTAATTATCCTGATTTCAAATAGTTATTTAGTTATTTAATCATATGGTGTGTGCAAAAATCAACTAAATATGTTTCAAGTTATCTTTGTGAAGATAAAGTGATTTTTTTCAATTTCTGCTGCAATTTTCAATGCTACAAACCGTTATATAAAAATATATTCATTATACAAAAGGGATTAATCAATGAAATTTTGTTTTAACATTAAATAGGAACATACTTTAATTATAATTTAATTATTTGAGACAAGAGTCGTGCCCATGTTTTAGCATAGTAGACCTTGAATTAATAAATTTTGAGAGATTTGGTCCATTCTAACACAATTATTGGAGGGTTTGAATTCATTTTACACAGATCAGTTGACAGCAGTGTTCTCATTTAAAAAAAATATATCTTTGGCACCTTTTCAATAAATATATCGGCTCATTTGGCATGGTAAAAAATTGCAACTCGGTGAAGTATGTGTCAAATATATTATATCTGGTTAAATATTTAGAACTGAATTTATTGACATTCAAGCCCAAGCAGTTTAATACTCTCCTCTCTCATGACAAATTTTTGTATCTTTCCAGTAACTGTCTTTGGTAAATCCTCAACAAACAAAATGTAGTGAGGAATTTTAAACTTGGCCATCTGAAACAGAATTTTAAAATAACAGAGGTAACATTTCAAGAACCATATATTTATTCTTTCCATTGTCAAATTCCCATTAGGGTTAGTTAATCAGGTATATCTGATCTCTTAATCTTATATTTTCACTGTACACAAAAAATAAGAAATATCATCAGTTCATTAACTTTGATGAGCCCCTGATACCTACAGTCTTTCAGTATTTTACATCCACAGTGGCCAGAAGCTAGACACAACACCAAGCAACGAAGAACAATGAAAATTATTTATATACATCTGTTAATAATTCATAACATAGTAATATTAAAACTAATTTCAGAACTGAAAGAATTTTTCATCAATTTTTTTTTTAAAAAAAAGCTTTCCGAGATGTAGAATTTATATTTCATTTGTTAAATAATATTTAATTCTTTAAAATAATATAAAATTACGAATTGGCTATTCGGACCCGGCTCCAAGAATTAAAACCATAAAATTAAGTCTTTGCTATCATTTTGATCTCTTTGATGAGGAATTGGTGTGTCAAACAACCACCAACTACAGAATTACTACTTGCCGTTTGCTGATGAAAAAGGGACGGCTGTAGGAACTTGAATTAGGGACCATTTTTAAGTGGCGTCAACCGCATTTTGAGGAAGCTATCTCTGGTGTACCTGGGATAGCCAGGTTTCTTCCAGTGATTGGGGTCCTTCTGGGAATGCGGTCCAATAGGGGTGGATTGCGAATTCAGATTTTCAGTGGGTTCATAAGAGCCATTGGGCTGGGATATCCATTTAATTGGGTTCATAAGAGCCTTTGGGCTGGGATATCCATTTTATTCTTTTTGTAGATAGATTGGATAAGGTATGGCTTTAAAAACAATAAGTTTTCACCTCACCTTATCTTTACAAAATTCTTTGACATCTTTGTCTGTTAACGTCATCCCAGATTTGACCACAATCCAGGCACAGACCTGCTCACCTAGTCTTTTGTCTGGGACACCAATCACCTGTTCAAAAACACTGCATCTGAGACTCAATGTTTTTTAGTTTTGTTTAAATGTTTTTATGAAACCATTCAAATTATGATTAATTTCTAACCATAAACAATAGAGTTTCAGTATTTAACCTTTCGAAAAAATATATTTTATTTTATTTGAGTTAGAGTAGAAAAAAAAATCTACATATTGACAACTTGATTTCAGTACATAGCACCACTGTTCACTAAAAAGGAAATGAGGTGGTATTGTTGCAAAACCAATATATTGAAAAATATAAAATCAACTCAGACAAGCACAAAAACATTTTTTAAAATAATAAATAATAAACTTTCTCTTCTTTTTCCATGGTAAATAAAAAAACATTTTTAGGACAAATTGTAAGTGCTGTTGATTAACTTATTACTTGCATAAAAAATTCTTGAAACATATATGTCAGCTGAAAAGACATAAACTCACCAATACTTAACATGGCTTATCTCAAGAGACAGTGTTGTGACTAACCTGCACATCTTTTATCTTAGGGTGCTGGTAGAGAATTTGTTCAATTTCCAGAGGGTAGATGTTTTCTCCGCCCCGAATGAGCATGTCTTTTATTCTTCCAACAATGCTGCAGTAGCCTTCTTCTGTCATGACAGCCAGGTCACTTAAAAAAACCAAAAAAATATTATCTTTGAAACTGTAACTATGATTTCCACGCTCTACATTGCAAATCATGAAGATTCTTCGGATGTGTCTGATATAACTCGTCATGTTTCAAATCTATATTTTAGATTTTTAAAAATTTAAGTAATCATTTAAAAAATAAAAATTATATCACTTTTAAGATGAATAAAAGCCTCTGTATGCCATCATCACCCCTATGTGCTATAAATCCAAACTTAGCCACTGTGATATCATACCACCATCTCCCCCATGTGCTATAATTCCCACCTTACCCAGTGTGATACCATTCATCAGGGGTTATGGCTTGCTTCGTTTTTTCCGGGTCATCCCAGTATCCCAACATTGTACTTGATCCTCTCGTACACAGTTCACCAGATGAGCCCACAGGAACCACTCGGCCTTCTGAGTCGATGATCTTTGCCTGTTGGGAAGAGATCAAGTCAATGAAAATAAATTGCCAAACACTTCCGGAGTCACTTTTAAGCCTAAAGTTCATAGTCATCTTTTCATTAACTTTCACAAGCCATACCAGTAGGAAGGAAGAGAGAAAAACGCATGTTGTGCTCTGTAAGTCCAATCTCTTCTGAACAAATGAAATAGCAATCGAATGTTTGATTGAACAGCAAAGCTAAGGAACAGCTCTTCAGAAATGAACCTGAGAGCAATGTGCCAGAACAACACGCATGTACCAGAACAAACACATATGTGCCAGAAAAAACACACATGTGACAGAAGTCTCTGGTCATGAAATATTGCCAGTCCACTTTCTCAATGTGTTAAGAAGCTTTGCCACAGAACCTACCAGCTTCCATAAAAATTGTAGCTTGTTGCTTTGAAATGATACTAACTTGATACAAATATTCACAATGGAATGACAGGAAATGAGCTTTACCCAGAAATCTCTCAACAGCAAGTTTTTTTTAGGATTTAATTTAATTGTTACATAGTTTTAAATATAACTTTCTTAACATGTTTACACAAAAAGTGAGTTCTTCCCCTTTGGCTGAAAATTTCTAAGGGTCTGGGTTAAATGGGTGAAGAATATTTCTTACCTCGATGTGGTCCAAGACTTTGCCCACAGTGGACACTCTTTTATCCACTGAACATAAACCAGTGGACTGGAAGGAAACTGGACTTGTTTCAGTGGAACCATAACAGACCTGACATGAAGAAAGCCAACATCAACATGATTTGTGGTCAAACATTCATATGACATGCATTACAAAGTTGTGTCCTACCTTTAGGTATTCATTAAGCGGTACTGAGAATTTTTAGTATCCGACACAAGCGATTTAATATTGATTTTTAAACATTTTTTCCTCTTTTCACAGTGACCTGGCACATTATGATGAATTGTAGAATTCTTTTAATCATAAAAACTTGTAATATTGATGTAGGTAATTAAACAAATGTAATGAAACAAAATGTAATGAAGCAAAAACTGTCACAGTAAAACTCATAGACAAGCACCCAGTCACAATAATAGAGCGAGTGACTTACAGTAAATTTGTGCATGTTCATTCGCTGCAGAACATCTCTAACAGTCTCTATCGGACAAGGTGAGCCAGCCATTATCCCAGTAATCAGTGTGGAAGTGTCTATCTTGTCACACAATGGATGATTCAGGATGTCGATAAACATGGTCGGAACACCATACAGGGCTGTGCATCTGTTTGAACAAAATTCCAAATCATGAGTAACTTACAGAAACAGTTTGTTCTAAACACATAATTTCCAAGAACATGTCAAATCTAACTATTAACCAATAAAAATTATGAGAAAACTTAAGAACTGATATTTTGATAACAACTCTACTGGATGATATAAAACATCTCCTGTTCCATTAACATTAAGAATGCATGATTGATCCATGTTAATACCGGTACAGCATTGCATGAATTATTATAAGACCTTTGCATTACAATCTCTGTCATAATTTTGTAAATATTTAAACTTAAAAGTAAATTTTGAATCTCAAGGTAATTAAGAATTCTGATTTTAAAAACAAATTTTGCAACAGATCCACATATCATGTTTTTGTCTTACAAAACCTTGTTCATATAATGAAAGAGATACCCCAGCAGGTTTCAGCAATAATTAAAAACTCAAAACATCTGTTAAAATTAAATTAGTGAAGTCTTATGTAGAAACATTTTTTTTTTTACATAGTCATCTTAGTTATGACTAACTTCAATGGAATTAAGTAGACTGTAAGTAGACTAACAACTATTTAATGTATTCATATTGTCTAGAGCAGCTTGTAAGTTTTGCAGACTGGTGGATAAGTTAGGAAATTGCACCAAGTGCCAGATTTTTCGATTATAAATATATATATTTGTTAATATAAATATTCATGTTGCGCCAACCTGCACAAAAAGGCTAGCAAAGCGGTGCCGTTCGGCAGACTACCATTTGGGGATGCTGTTCAAGAGGCATTGATTCATTAATGTATTATAAATGAACTGGAACCAGTTCAGTCAGTTCAATACTTTTAAAAAAGTATTTCTATACCGAATTACAAATAGGCAATGGAAATAAAATTAAAAAAACAATATCCAGGTTTAAAATATTCTTTTGATGCTTGATACAAAGAATAAACTATAAATAATGAACTCAAAATCACCTGTAAGTCTCTAGTGCCCTAAGAACACTTTCTGGATCAAAGACAGGTGAAGGCCACACCATTGTAGCACCATGAGTGATACTTTGCATACATCCCATGACCATACCAAAGCAATGATATAATGGAACTGGCACACAAATGATGGAATCCTGGCCAATGAGCAAACTTGCACTTTAAGTAATAATGTCAATGATATAAAGCAGATATAAAGATATATTTTACCCTTTTCACACCTGTATTGTGTAATACTTCAACTTGGTGATGATTGTTAGTTGTTGTTTTTTACACTACCGAGTAAACTTTTTATAGCCCATAAATGAAAAAATAAACCAATACAAACTAAGCCCCATTCTGTCCAAACTGAGGTTACCAAAGATCTTTCATCTGATTTCTTTATATAGTGAATCGAATGTTTATTGTATGATAATTGAAAAAAATTGCTTTGTTCTATTATTATTGCGTGGCTTGTTTAATTTTTGGGATTCTATTCAAATAAATACTCTAGCTTCATTTGCAAGTCACTGCTTAAATGTCCCATTAGTTATTGTTTAATTTAAATCTTTTCATTTTTATATGCAGTTTTAAAAAAAAAATATCTTATCTATACTTCTGTTCTATTGATATTCCACCTTAAAAACTGAAAAACTGTTTTATATCACTTGGTGTAAAATTCTACTAGTTCATGTTAATTTCAAATATATAAGGAATTTAAAAAAAACATTTACAATTTTGGTATATCTGAACAACAGTAAATCAGTTGGGTTTTGTTCAAATTTTAATTTTGGAAACCATAGAAATCTGGGAAGGGTCTGGATGTGCTACGAGAAGGAAAATGATGCAGAGCACTGATGTTAAGGAACTGACGCACATATGATGGAATCCTGGAAATTGAACAATCTTAATAAGCAATATTGTCAACAGCATTAAACTACAACAAATTTTGTATAATTTTATGGACAGTTTTTAATCTGCTTTTTAAGGATGACTTTGATATCTTCATTTTTATTGAAAATACCAAAGTTTAAGTGCATTGTAAGCAAATGGTGCCCAATAAAAACAATAAAAAATGATTGTTTAACTTAAGATGACTTACATGTTCATGGTATCCACACCTGAGTCCCACAAAATAACTGTTGTTGACAAGGTTGTGATGCGTGAGAACAGCCCCTTTTGGTGATCCTGTCGTGCCCTTTTATGACACAATTTTAAAAGAAGATCTTGAAATTATGGATTTAAATATGTATTTTTTAACATCAAAGGTCACCAGTATAATGATAAATTGTTCAATGTCGTATTTGAGTTGAGAGTCTTCCAGTTGGTGTGTTAAATGATTCATCAATACCTGACTAAATGTTTTTCTAATCATTTTTTTTCAATACCTAATCTCATATAAGCTGTATATTATATATAAATAATTAATAATTTCAAATGTGTGATTATACCAAAAATGAAAAATAAGTCCTATTTGAATGAGGATGGAAATACAACAAGTGATAAATCAAGTGGTCCACAATATTTAATGTGCTGTGCCAAAGGTTGGCCACCCACCCCCGTTTTAGCTGAAAATTGGCTGGAATGTTTTGGTTCACATAAATGCTGTGATTGAAACACATGATTATTAGACAACCTGAATCAATTAACAGAGCTTAGAATGCACCATGCCTGAAATGTAACTTACTGATGTAAACTGAATGTTGATAGCATCATCAAACTGAAATGTGTCTTGAATATCATTTATCTCCCGTATCTCTGGGAGGCTAGCCATTCTCAGCAAGTCATCCACGCGAATAGTACCAGGGTATTTAGTGGCCCCCATTGAAAAAACATATTTTAAATTAGGGATCCTGAAGAAAAAAATAATAAATCAATAAATTATAAGCATCATAAAGACATTATTAATATCTCAGCATTTGGAAATGTGCAGAAATAAACACACAATCTGAATAACCATTATGTTTGTAAAATTTAACTGAACAGAAAAAGGAAACAAAGAATGCTTGAATACTCTTGCAACTATTTACATCAGAGTATTTAAAAAACAAAAACAACAAAAAAAAAACACTAGGCTACTACCAAATGTTAACTATGACATTCACTTAAAAACAATTTTTTAGTGTAATGGCCTATGAGAACTTTGTTTGCAAAAACCAAAAATACTGTTTTTAAGTGATCTCACCCGGAAGTTAATAAAAATATCCTTGATTATTTGTGGAAGTAAAATCCAGGAAATGCAACATTCAAAAAAATATTATTTTATATTTCATCATTAAGTTTAAGTTTTTTAAAAATAACTATTATCATACAGTTTACTATTGGATAAAAAAAAATTACAATTATAATTTAGAAATGTGTCCTTCAGTCATTGAAAATTTAGTTAAACAAAATATGGTAGAACTTTATTGTAAGGTTTCCAAAACTGTAATTTTAAATTTAATTTGCATAATTCAGAATTAATTATTTAATGTATTGTTTATGTACCTATTTAACAGTCAACTTACTCCTTGGCATTAAGAGGTGAGCCTTCTAAGGTAATATCCATTTCTGGCATCAGGTCTCTCAACATAGAAATGTAGTCAATGTTCTTGTAACTAGGAGCAGCCACAAGACCCTTACAGCCAACCTGCGGATGAAAATTAGAAAAAAAAAGATTGCAATTGTGGGTTATCAAATTTCGACACCAGTGTAATTTAGTAATGTAGTACAAAAATGTAAGCACTATATGAGCTAAGTGATGAAAAGGGGAGGGGGGTATAATAAGGATTAAATCCTGAAGAACAGCACTTGGCAATCTTCTTCCGTAATAAATGTTCATTGTGTGAGGCGTAACTAAAAAAAAAAATGTTGATTATTCACTCATATGCCATTTTTAAAAATGGACAATCAAATTAACGTTTTGTCTAGACGCCTTCAACAGCAGAAACAACAAAGAAATAGAAATGAATTCTATAAAGTATGTGTCAGAAGCTCTCCATGTTGGAAACCATTATATAATATGAAAACTGTTCTAAAAATAAAGAAACTTAACAAATTTGAAATAATTTTAAATTAGTATGTCTAATAAAAAACACTTTTTGACCAAATAAAAAAAAGTTAAACATTCCTAATCACACAGAGTACCGAAACCTTGACTATGTGCGGAGCGGGTATAACTGCTAAAGAAGCTACCCTCTAATACAAGACACCCATCATTTAGATAACGTAATAAATAACACCCTAATGTTTTATTATTTTTATTATTAGTGGTTTTATATAGCGCTGTACCCCAGCCAAGGGCTGGGCTCACCTCGCTGTACATACAATTTAACAAACATAATCATGAACTTAAAATTTAACATACATTAATGAAATAAAAAACGAGGGTATAAAAACAAAACATAATCATGAATTTAAAAATTAACATTCATTAATGAAATAAAAAACGAGTGTATAAAAGCAAAACAAATGTATATTCACTCCACCCATTCCAGAACTATTTACATGTCAAGCCATGGACGGTACCCAGCAGCATTGTTTATCGGTTAGAGGGGGAAATCAGTCAGATTAGTAGAGTTTAAAGAGATGTGTTTTGAGTGCAGTTTTGAAGGCCTAGATGGTAGGTATATTGCGGATGTGTAGTGGAAGAGAATTCCATTGTTTGGGGGCACAGAAAGAGAAAGATCTTTCACCGTATGTTTTTGTGCGTGACTTGGGAACAGAAAGAATACTCGTGTCTGTGGAGGAGAGAAGCTGTCGAAGGGGGCGAATAGACAGAGAGAAGTGCGGTGACATAGGAAGGGCAGGAATTTGAGAAAAAGTTGTGGCAAAGAACAGAGAGTTTATAGTCAATCCGGGCTTGTACAGGGAGCCAATGAAGTAGTGATGTGACATGATCATGTTTATTTGCCTTCAGAACTAGCCTAGCAGCTGAGTTTTAAACCTTTTGTAATTTTTCTATGAAGTGTTTTCGTAAACCTGAAAGAAGAGACTCGTGCAGAGATACTGATCTCCCATCGAGCACCTCCCCAGGTGGTGGATACGGGAAAGCCCACCAGATATGGAGGGTACCAGGGAAATAAAATACCTGGGGTGGAACAAAATCAGAACCTACTGCCTTGAAGGAAGTAGAGGAATCCACAAAGGCTAGGGAACCTTATCAATCGACAGCGGCCGCCTGCGTTCTATCAGAGAGGTAGGAACTAAACCATGCCAAAACTGAACCAGAAATTCCAAAGTCATTTTCAAGGGTTTTGTAGAGATTTTTATGGTCAACAGTGTCAAAGGCCGTACTGAGATCTAAAAGGATCAAGATGGAGAAAATACCGCTGTCCATTGCAAGCAAGAGTTCATTTGTGACTCTCAAGAGAGCTGACTCTGTGGAAAGGTCTAACTGATTAGGTTTGAGAAGGGAGTGGTCATTTAAGTAGGCAAAATTGTTTTAGAACTAGTTTTTCAATGACTTAAGATAAAAATGATAAGTTAGATACTGGTCTATAATTTCTAAAAATTATTTTCATCCAAACCAGGCTTCTTAGCAATGGTTTGATGACAGCTGACTTACAAAGAGGGGGAAAAGTGCCAGAAGACAAGCTCTCATTGACTATGTGGGTTATCGTTAGGAATGTTCTAACGTCTCAACCAACAAGGGGTGGGGATGGGGTCCAAAGAACATGATGTAGGTTTAGATTTCAGAATAATACTTTTGACCTCTTGCTCTAAAACCGGTTTAAAACATTGACATGAGAACTAACACAAGAAAAATTAGGCAAATCTAAGGGCCCTATGTCAAGACCATCAAGCTCAGCGTGAATGTCAGCAACTTTGCTTGTAAAGAAATGTCTCCTCCTTTGCCATCCCCTAGATTTGCCACTGATCCCTTATGAAAATTCCAATACCGGTAAGCAACAAAATCATTACCTTATTCAGAGCATATTTCAATTCATTTTTTCTGTAAGATGGATTTATGTTCACCTGAAATAATTAATATAAAATTTTACAGATAAGAAGATATATCTTAACCTTCTTTTAAACAATGATACAGGAAAGTATATTACAAATGCATAGACTTTGTTTACAAATCTTTAAGAAAAGCCGTAGAAAAATAATGTCTGTTATATTTGTAGTTTTTAATTGGAAATAAAATCAAAATAACATAATACAAGTTATGAAACTGAAATAAGTCTAAAAATTTAGGGCTCACCAAGACTATTCCTCCTCTTGCTGTTCCATACTGAGTCAGCACCCACTCTAATGAGTTAGGTCCCCAAATACCAACTCTGTCTCCATGTTTAAAGCCTAAGGTTCTTAACCCAGCTGCAAACATGTCAGCCTTATTTAAAAAATACATACATATTTAAATAATTTAAAAAAAATTAAAAACATTGTGTATGGAATACAAAGTATTCAAGATTATTCTCTACATAAATAAAAAAAAAATACTTATTACAAAATGTTAAACCTATATGAATGAATATTTTAATAAAATTTCTTATTAGTAGCAAAGGTAAACCCAATAAAAAAAGATATAAGGAATGAGAACAAACATTTTACATGCAATTGTAGAATTGTTTTCTCTTTGCAGATCCTTCTCATTACAGACAAAGAGACAAAGCCAGGGGCTTTACACTTATCACTTTAAAACTAGGGGCCATCCAAAAAAACAAATTAGGCTAATTTTAAAAGAAACATTTTTTAAAGAAATTTGTATAACTTACTTACCTTTGCTAACAATTCTGTAAATGTAAGTTGCTGTTTCTCATTGGCAAATATCATTGCAGACCTGTTAGGATGGGTTTCTGCAGTCTTCTGAAGTTGCTTTCCAACTGTGATACCCAATAGAGGAACAGATGAGGCGCCATGAACATAACTCCATTTTAAAGGATTAGATGTTTGCTTTTGTGGAGAAGTATGCAGCCGAACATGTCTGGAATATATATTCATTTTTTGTTTCAAATTTGCAGTATGTCCTATCCCATACACTAATTTCAATACTTTAAGTTGATTGAGTTGATACACAATTGAATAAACCTATATTAACTTTATAAAATAAATCTACATTAGCTAAATAACTTTTAAAAGTTTACATGAAAAATAAAAGTAAAATATAAAATAATAGCATTACTTTTTAAAAAATAAGTGTATCTTCAATTACAATAGACAATAATATATTTATCAAAACATAAATTTAATATGTACAAAAATTATTATTGAAATTGAATTGAATTTATAATAAATGTGTAAACTGTAAAACTTAGAAATTTCAATACAATTTCATTTTCATTTACAATTATTATTATTATATAATTAATATAATTAATAATTAATTATATGAGGTGTTTTTTTCCATATTAATTAATGTTTAAATAGTGTGCATTGATCTCATTTTGCCTATAAAACTTACATTGTCACATGTTTAATCAGTATATAATATTAACTTTATTTATTTATTAGTTTCTAGGCCTAGGGTCATAAAATATAAGACAATAAATTTCAATAAGAAGACTATACTATGATGTCTAAAGTCTAAGTAGTTAAAGAGGCTTTAAGAGGCACACTGAAACAAGATTAGAAATGATGTTAATATTTTAAGGCGTAAACTTAACCCTTACACTGCACACACAAAAATTTAAAGATAGTAATTATATTTATACCCATATCCTGGAGATTTAATCAATGAACTATCGATGTATTTTCTTACGATTGACAAAACTGTGACTGTTTTGACTGTCGACACTGTCGTCGCATTAGTACTAGTCTGGTAATTGTATTTTGAGTAGTCGACACTACAGAAAAACTTCTTTTTAAGGAATGCCACGTTATTTTTTGTAAATGCCATGTGCAGTTGAAAAGGTTCAACACCATCTTTTTCAAAGCGTATGCTATCCACAAAGACGATTTGATAAATATATGTATGAATTGTTTGTTTTTTTTCTCAGAGCAATTGTTTTAGTATTAAAAGAGCGAGAGCGCATCTGGCACAACCTCATTCAGTGCTGCCACTCAGGCTTTTAAAAATCCCCACGTTTTGTCAATAAATATCCCCAGATGATACAATTTGTGTCTTGTTTTTTGCAGACCGTTTGCAAAACGGCGGCCCTGGGTGCGAAGAGCATGGGGGGGGGGGGGGGGGGGGGTCAAAATCATCAAACATTGAATTTTAAAATTTTGAAGCCCTATGCAATTATGAAAGGAGATATATAATGTGAACAGTTTGCTCCCGCTTTCAGTGTGTTTGGTTTATCATCACGGACCACGTGAATTAGCCTCAAAAGCCTTACCAGCCTTAAAAGATTTGCTTATGTATGACCAGGCTAGATCTAGATTTAGTGATTCAGTGGTAGTAAAAGTTGAAATCATCCCGCAGATTTCAGGACCAGGGAAACATATTGGCCCTAAGGGCACCCATAAATGAGTCACTGTAGCCACACATATTTTGCAGATTTCCCCCCTCCCCTTCCATCGTCCCAAAAAAAAGTTAACACCCCCCCCCTCCTTTGAAATATAACTTCACAAACCTCTGCACATACCCCCACTAAAAAAAAAACGAACAACTATATCCACTAATTCCCTTTACAAACCCTCAAAAAAATTCAACTCCCATGGATATTGAAATAATGCGCTTGTGTCAGAAAAATGTTCCCAGAAAAGCGTTTCTTAACCCGATTTGATTGCACCCCTAAGGTGCGAAAGCCCCAGAAAATTGTATTTGTTGCCATTGCTAGTTGTTCCTGCCTCTAAAAAAAAAAAAAATTATACCTTTTATTTAGCATCCTAAGGGATGAAAGCACAAAAATCCGGATTCTTAGCACGATGGCAAGTACGATTATACTTTTAGATGTGGAACTGGCATCTCAGTCAATGCCTTCTTCATTTGTGTCTGGGGACATGCATAGTGGAGGACACGAACACTGCTCCTGGGTTGGGTATCCTCTCATTGCAACGTCGGGAGACAGGTTGGTACAAGACTAAAGGGATGCTGGTGGCTCCCCCCTTTCACCCCTTAGACCCATCATATTAAATCATTGTATCCTCATTACAATAATTTAAAAAAAAAATGTTTAACATCTTAATAAATCTAAAAAAATGCGGCCACCGAAAGGTGTTCCTAAAGGTGCTACTAAATGTGTTCCTAAAGGTGTTCCTAAAGGTGTTCCTAAAGGTGTTCCTAAAGGTGTTCCTAAAGGTGTTCCTAAATGTGTTCCTAAAGGTGCTCCTAAATGTGTTCCTAAAGGTGTTCCTAAAGGTGTTCCTAAAGGCGTTCCTAAAGATGTTCCTAAGGGCGTTACTAAAAATTTTCCTAAAGGTGTTCATAAAGGTGTTCCTAAAGGTGTTCCTAAAGGCGTTCCTAAGGGCGTTCCTAAAGGTGTTCATAAAGGCGTTCCTATAGGTTTTCATAAAGGCGTTCCTAAAGGTGTTCATAAAGGTGTTCCTAAAGGCGTTCCTAAAGATGTTCCTCAAGACGTTCCTAAATGTGTTCCTAAAGGTTTTCCTAAAGGTGTTCCTAAAGGTGTTCCTAAAGGTGTTCCTAAAGGTGTTCCTAAGTGCGTTCCTAAAGGTGTTCCTAAAAGTTGTCCCTAAAGTTGTTCCTAAAGGTGTTCCTAAGGGCATTCCTAAAGGTGTTCTTAAAGGTGTTCATAAAGGCAAAGACTATATCAAATTTTACTCACCACCAGTCCAATTTTTTTAAAAAGCAACTTTTCATTTAACCTCTTTATTTTACAATAGCCAATAGTCGACCTATATATTATGGTTGCACCTGTTTGATTTACCGAAGTTCAAAGTCTACCCACATGTTATGTTTGTACCTTTTTCTTTTACCAAAGTTCAAAGTCTACCCATATGTTATGCCATATACTATGTGTCTACGTCATACACATGACCCTTTGCCTCTTACTTAGCGCCTGTAGCTTTGTCGTAATCTATCGCCAACCCCACTCCCACCCGAATTTTACTACTAAAACACATCCTACTAGACCAGCGTTTCTCAACAAGTGGGTCGCGACCCCTTTGGGGGTCGCACGGCCCTTTCCCAGGGGTCGTCTAAGACCACAGGAAAACACATATGCTCTACAGTTATGAAGTAGCAACGAAAATAATTGTGTGGCTGGGGGTGGGGTCCCCACAACATAAGGAACTGTATTAAAGGGTCCCGGCATAAGAAAGGTTGAGAGCCACTGTACTAGATATTTAGCTGAGAAATTTCCCCACTAAGGCTGGACAAGCGCAAGTGGCACACTTACGAAACCAACCTCAAGCACCCAGTGAAAAAAATGTAAACTCTCCCATTGTTGAAGTGAAGACCCGGGGCGTCATTTCACTTTTTTTTTTTTTAGGGGTTGGGGGGGGGGGGCAAAACCTAAACTTAGTCAGCTTTTTAAGTTGTTTATTACTGGAGGCGCCACAGTACATAGCAAGTTAAATAAAACCTGCAAAGGGGGGGGGG
>CAXITT010000234.1:311415-323861 GCA_964033795.1 Lymnaea stagnalis | reverse complement strand
GGGGGGGGGGGGGGTGGGGGAGTTAAACTAATTTAAAAAAAAGAGAAAGTAATCTAATTTTAAAAAAAAATAATATTAAAAGTTTACAGTAATAATCATTTTAATTTGGTTTGTCCCGGTTTGAATAATAATATGATAAAGATCCGAATTGCTGTTAAGAAACGGTGAGAGCGGATTTTCAACGCTTCTTCATTTGAAAACCAAAACAATAATAATAATGACATTATTATTATTATTTTGGTTTTCAAAAGTAAATTATGTTTAGGATGGTATCTGAGGTTGTGAACTGTGGACAAAACTCG
Source organism: Lymnaea stagnalis (assembly GCA_964033795.1). Classification (NCBI taxonomy): domain Eukaryota; kingdom Metazoa; phylum Mollusca; class Gastropoda; family Lymnaeidae; genus Lymnaea; species Lymnaea stagnalis. Next base: position 323,559 of record CAXITT010000234.1, on the reverse strand, counting down.
ACCAAGAATTTTGCAGCTTGTTTTACAATAATTAAAACGGAGTGGCTATAGGTATATAGTTCCAAATGGCTATTCGGACCGAGCTGGTCACGTGAGGTATTTATCTATGCGGTTGGTCACGTGATGGTTATGATTGGTCACTTCCTGTTGGTTCGCCATCTTAGAGCCGTCATTAGACATGTGCCATATTTTGAAGACTTTACATAGCCTTTAAGAAACACGAAGAACAATTTGACGTAAAGCTAAAAGCAAGTAAGAATACGTTTATGTTTCAGACCTGTTTACTCTTACGATTTTGGCGTACAATGTACGATTTTGAGATGTCTTTTACGATTGTACACCGAAACCCGCCAAAACTACGATTTTTAGAGGCCAGGTGGAAAAAAAAAATGTCCGATTAAAAAAATGTTTTTTTTTTAGTTTGTTGAAGTTTTAGCCCTTTCTAATAGAAATCTACTGGTGAATGGAACGAGGAAAACGATTGGTTGTAATTTTTTTTTAAAGTTGGGTACCTCCTTCATTATATAATGTACGCACTGAGAGGGGAGGTGGGGGCTGTTGATGGACATTTGAGGCATACGGGACGCATGGGTAGGGGGTTTGTCGGAGTGTCAAAGGCTATAAAAATATCACCTCAAATTGTCGTATTGATAGTGATGATTGTCATACTGTTGCTTTGAGTGTCGCAGTGAACTAGTTAGCTGCGTCACCGGTAATATTTATACTAGTCGCCCTAGCGACCGCTTCACCACCATCCCCTTTGACTGCTACCCAGCGTGTAACGTAGTTTTGTTCCCTTGAACCGCGGCGATTGTGAAAACGGAGAAAACTAGAGACGAGGTTTTTACACTAAAATACATGATCCCACTGTTCTGCACTGGAACGTTGGATGTGGGCAATTTTTTATAAGATCTAGTCAGCGACATTTAAACAATATTCAATATTGGTAGAACTCGCAAAGCAGCTCTTTACCCTCAACAATCGTAATACGTCATTTTGGTATCACTACTAATACTAGCCCCCCATACCACCCCTTTTATTAACGGAAAAAATCAGTGATGGCTCAATTTTTTTCCCAGTAATATGGGGGGGGGGGTTTCCCTGCCTGGTGGAAATGATTATGTCACCAGCACGGAAAGACGAATTACTGGACTACAGTGTGTTATCACACTATGTCATGTTCAATTTTACAACTACAGGGATCTCTTTATGAAAACACAAAGCATTAGTAGCTTATACGAGTATATGAGAAGGCCTTTATGCTTACTGCGATATATTGTAATATTTTTATAGCCTTAATAATAATACTAATAATAATAAAAGGCCTAATTAGAATTCACTGATTTCTCAGATGACAGTTGGCGTTATAAGAGACTGTCAGGATAATTATTGTATGCATAAATGTGGGTGCAGTCTATTGACCCCCCCCCCCCCAATCAAATATGTCATGCGCATTATAATAATAATAATAAAAGGCCTAATTAGAATTCACTGATTTCTTAGATGAAAGTTGGCGTTATAAGAGACTGTCAGGATAATTATTGTATGCATAAATGTGGGTGCAGTCTATTGACCCCCCCCCCCCCAATCAAATATGTCATGCGCATCCTCAGCGCATACATAATACGTAATAGTTAGATGGCCCTTTGTTTGACGTAATAGTTAGATGGCCCTTTGTTTGACATAATAGTTAGATGGGGGTATAAATATTCTAAAAAACTTGTTAATGTTTGTTTTGCGTTCCAGGTATGTTATACCTGAATGTCACATTTCCCAAACAGCTTTGGGTTTGAATTTGACTACATTGACGGATGTGCACGTTGCCTGATTTTGATGTTACCATTAATGGAATCAGCGATCCTTTTTATTTTCTTACACTAATTTGGTTTACTTTGTTAGTATTTTACAATATGGCCTCGACCAAGAAACTTCTACTTCTACCGATAAACATCAGCTTCAACAAAAGATAAAGAAAGTTTATATTCTTGCTTGAATATAAGACACAATTTACTGCGTTGCGTTCTTCAAAGATGGGTCCATCATACGCGCACTGCAAAATCTGCAAGACGGTCTTTTCAGTAGCAATCAGAGACAAAAAGAGTGGTGTGGATTTAGGAGATAGTGTGTATGGCGCGGGTCTAAATATTTAAATAAACACCGCCCCCACATTTTCGTAATTTCAGTTTTTAAAAAAATGAGGGGGGGGGGGTGTTGGAGGATGTTCCTTGACAGAAAATACAAGCCGTATTTAAAAATACTACTTTATTCATCCCGAAATTCTGAAAGTCCTAAAATAGCACATTTCTATATTGAATGCTGTAAAATACCAGACAATGTTTAGCAGGAATTATCGTCGTGATGTTGTCAAAATGTATTTTCACAAATGATCTCGCTAGCTATACCTAAACTCAGTAGTAGAGGAATTGCAGTAATGTTACCAAATGGTCAGCGCGCTTGGGACGTATATTTCGGTGGGCTACGCCAGTGGTTCTAAAATTTTCGTTTCCCTGCGCCTATGCCACACCACGTTTTCACCAGGCTCCCTGTGTTGAATTCTAACATGTACAATTCGAAATAGCAAATACACAAATAAAATAAAGGTTGGATAAAAATAAATATAATGTGCATGTAGGTCTCTGAGTGCCATTTGTAACTGCAAACAGCGGTTGCTTAGTGGGTTACAGTTTGCACCACAACCGAAACTTGTCCCATTGATTTAAAAGTGAAAATAAAATAATGAATTTTTAAAAATATTTCACAACGCCCCGATGAGGAAGCTGCAGCCACCCCCTTTGCCACATTCTCATGGCCCCGCCCAAGGGCAACGAGCACCCAGGGCGATGTGGCGCTTATTCTGGGAACCACTGGGCTGGCCGAATCACCCATGGACGTGGTGAAAACCTGTGTCACATTTTGTTTACTGCATCATCATAGTATACAATGGATTTTGTTAATTTTATGGAGGGGGGGGTGGAGTGGGGCTGGGCTGCTGTTCTAAAGCTTACTGTACTGTACACACAAAAAAGGCGGAAGGGGGGGGGGTCCCAATTTGTTACCGGGTAATTCATTCTTATTTTAATACATTTTATTTGATGCTCATCTGACGTCAAGTTTGAACAACGTTAAATTTCACCGGTGATTTTTTTTTTACCTGCGACAGACTGGGATAATGTGATCAGCACGTTAACCCAAATATTAATTAACATGTATTAGCCAATACACGTCTGTAAAACAAAGTGCCCGCAGTTTGCGGTTAACGTCAGTCATCTACTGTTTACCTACAGTTCCATATTTTGACGTCAGCTTAACTCGATTCCACTGAACACGCTATAGGAGGAGTTATTGTATCCATTATATATACTGTATTTTTATTTATTTACTATCAAAATACTGCAATGTACGATTTTGAGACGATATTGTACGATTTTAGGAGTTTGGGGGTAAACAGGTCTGATGCTTATAATTTTATTGTATTTTTTTTCTATTTTAAATATAGTTCTATAATCATTAACATGACATCAGTCAAGTTTCAAGATCAAAGTTGCTTTTTTTTTTGGCGGCAAATCGGCTCCTGTCTTATCTGTAATTGTAATGAAAAGTTTGGCTGCGGCTATTCGAACCTAGTATCAGAAGTGGATACGGTAATCTACCACTTGAGCGTAGGCCAAGAAAAAATCCAGTTTTTCCGGTTGGAAGGGCTATATAAACAACTACTCTTACATTGGAGTCTGTTAATATTTTTGCTTCCCTATAGAGTATAGAGGCTATAAAGTTATATAGCACAATACTAATACATTTAAATACTTATTACTGCCAAGCAACCAATATGCCAGGAAGAAAAAGAGACAACAATTATTTTTTTTTATCCAGATGACGTGGATGTCCACACACAGAATGTGGAAAACGTGAATGCTCAGAAAGCATAAACTGAAAAGACAGTTTGGCACAAGAAGCGCAGGTGATCTTTGCCCTTCATATTTACGTGGATTCATGTACCACAACCGTTTTCATGGAAATTATATTTTTTTAAACTTCATTGTCAACTTGGGGGATAACTATGCATAATTCCATTTTCACACATTATCTTCTATTTCAAAAAAATTGACTATTATTAAGGGAATGAATACGTACAACCAATGTCATTAAAAATAATATAAGAATAGTTGTTTAAATAGCCCTTCCAAGCTGGATACTTCAATTTTAATTCACAGCAAAAATTATTATTATTCACACTTCCCATAAAACAAATGTTCTTTTGAATAAAAAAACAATTCGGAGAGATCAGCCTGTGGCTGCCATCTTGGTTACCGTGACCCACGAACTTATGTCCTAAATGTATCCCTAAACCTGATCAATCTGAATTAGCTTAAAAAACTTTTAATTCAAAAATTATTATACATTATTTCACATTTCCATCAAAACTTAAAACACTTCACACTTCCAATAAAACAAATGTTATTTTGAATAAAAACGTACTTACTTCTTTAAAGGTCCTCCGCTACTGTAGTGGCCAAAATTGAACAATATCGTCTAGAATGGCGTTGAAGACATAAAAACCATTTACTTTAACACGTTGACGCCACATGAACTCACACATATACAAATCGAGCATATGTCTGTGTGTGCCGTTGTGGCGCTTGTTTCTCTCTTTTGCAGATTTCCACAAACGTTCGATGTTTTTGGTATTGGCTATTGGCACCTGAGTTTGGATCCAAAAACTTAACAGAATGAATGACCGTTTGATGAGTCAATGCCGGAGTGGTGCCAATTGCATTATATGCTCTATATTGATCTGATATGACTGTTGTGCCCAGCAGGATGTGTGCTGTGATTATCGGCATAAGTGTTATGTGTAGCTGCTGATCTATCTTGTACACAAAACATGAAACACTCACTAATCTCCTGACAAATGCCTCCAGAGACCCATTGTTGTGGCAAAACTCGCACGACATGATTTTTTCTGCATGTAAACAGACTCGTCGATTTCAACTGAGAATAGACATGACTTACTGGTGTAAATTATGTGAATTTTTTGATGGATGAAGGATGAATGGATTCTAACACATGTGTTTTGGGAAATAAGGCCCATGGAGGCCCTTTAGACACCCCTGGCGGCCCTTTAGACACCCCTGGCACAGAGTTCTACTCCTTTTCTTGCCCTCGGGGTACTTTTCGGTTGCTTCAGACAGAGCGATCCTTTTCACCATTGTGCATCCAATTATGGTTTATTTGAGCTGGGTGTTACTGAGAAAGTTGTCTGCATACTAATTACTTATTATTATTATTCTCTCTCACAAACATTTTAATGATATATTGTGTAAAAATTACCATAAGTACTCAAATGGGGTGCTTATCCCATGAGGCATATTTAAAGGCTCTATTTTTTCTAAAAATTCATAGGGGTCATCTCTATCCAATTCAGAACCCCTAATCCAAGGATTCACAACATCGTAAACATAATCATTTTGATTATCTTCATTACTTTCCTGATTGTTTTCATCAGTGTCAGATTCACTGCTAGACAGCAAGAGATCAAGAGGGTTAACGAAAAAGCTTGCGGGTGACCAGCTCTCCTACCAGCAATACTGCTAGTACATGAATTTCAAATATCCTAGTCCAAAGTTTCCCAAGCGTTTTGGAGTCGCAGCATCGTTGCTGCACCCACGTCTTTTCAATTTTGCTCTAAGCCACATTCTTTGTGCAGTGTAAAATAGCACTTTTTAAACAATCTAATCCATTTTTGAAACCTTATACTTATACAAGAAGACATACCTCAATAACTTCACTTGGCTCTATCAAAACAATATTTAATTGATACAGCATAGACGCTGTACAAAACCAACTGCTACTATAATAAGTACAGAGTACCAAGTAAGTTGGAGAACTAGTGAAAAATACCAACTTAATTATAAATGGCTTGCATTAAGTCCATTCATTTTTTAACACTTCAGGATGCAGCAGGACACAGTCTGGGAGCCTCTGTCCTAGTCAATTACATGCCATAATAAACACATATCTTTACATTTTGTCTTAACACCTAGCATCATCCTAATCCCCCTTCCAATAATAAATATTAGTATCTTGATCCTTTGAATGCACTTTATATAAAGATAAATCCAGCTAGTGCATGTCAGAAATATCAAAAGACTGTATTGGAATGGTTAGTTTCACTGATTAGGTTAGGGTAAAGTCTTGCACATTCCTAATTTAGTTAAAATTAGATAAAAATCCCTAAAAAATATAAATTTCCTTCTGACATATTGAGTGCATTTTTGCTGTAAAAGAAATAATAAAAAAATGCAAAAGAGCTATTTAGATGGATTGCTTCTTATATTTAGATTCATCTGTCGCTATAGCACACATTTTTTTGGTTAAAATCATAGTAGTAACAATCAAGAGTTACATCTTGCAGGTTAGAATTATATTACTATTGATCTGTGACAAAAAATCTTATTTAAATTTTTAAAGATTCACTACTGTAATGCAGTTGTAGTTAAAATCTTGCACTGAGCTTGACGTGACCATTTTGAAGGTTTTCTTTTGTTCATTTAACACCACCTCCCTAATTCCAATAGTGGTTGGACTTTAACTATTTAATAGATTAAATAAACGAAGCTATTCAACTTTCCCTTAGAGAACCAGGAATTTTTTGTCGAAACACCAATGTAAACATGGCTGGTGTAAAAGCAATGATTACACCAAGTGTGTGATTAATTTTTTTGGTAGTTTTTATGATGGTAACTTTCAGTTTAAAATTGTTCATAGGATATTGGTCTTCATATTAATGCAAGCTTGTGCTCTAATATAATAAAGTTTCTGTCTTCTACTAATTAATGTATTATTTTACTTTCAGGTTAAAGTTGTTGTTTTCACAGAGATCACTTGAAGACCCCCATCACTGCCAGAATTCACAGCTGCTCTTATGATGAACGTGCAGGAGGAATCATGACATGCCAGAACAATGACTGGTCAACATTTTACTTCAGGTAAATACAGTCCTTTTTATTCTATTTATTTTTCATTACCCATGCCACTAATTTAAAAAAAATTTTGGTTTTATTTTTTAAAATTTTAACTTGATGCTTGATTTATCACATTGGGTAATAATCTTGAGGTAACTTGCCATTATTGGGATCTTGGAAATTTATTCCCAATGGATCATAAGCCAACCACAATCTTAGTTCTGGCCAGGAAAACCCTGAAAAGTGTGTAATCTGTTAATTAGTGTACTCTTTCAGTTTTTAAACATCATCCAAAAATTCAAATTAAATAATTATAATAATAAGCATGTCGCTAAATGGGAGAAATAGAGATAGATAAACAGGTTAATTTGTTAACGCTGATCATTAGTAGGGCCCTGGCCTGTTTCACCACATCCTTCCATTCAGACATCATTATCATAGGTGCTACAGCCCATCATAGGGGCTTGGTCTGCTCGTCTGCTCTACAACATCCTCCCTTTTAGGCTGATCCATGACTTTACACCTTCCAGGTGATTTTAGTCCTTTACAACTCAATCCATATCAATCTTGGTCGATGGATGAGCCGTTAACCCCCTAGGCTTCGGTCTGTAGATCACTTTTGCGGCTCTACAATCTAATATCCTCTCAAGGTTTCTTGCCCAAAGCAGCCTGCACCTTTAAATTGCAGCAACTACGGATGGTTCCGGTACTGAAAATGTTCATTAGGAAATTGCATCAGCGGGCTGTCGAGCTAGTACATTAGCTCTTTATGCCCTCCCCAAAACACACACACCCTCACTCCCCAAGCCTGATTTATCGGGCTGGGAAGCGGAACGTTGGAGTTTTCCCTTCGCCAGGACAGCCCCAGCCCGCACTCACTCCATCGAGTACCAGTGGAGGTCATCCCAGCACAAGGACATCCGGTAGGCCGGTGACGCTTCTCTCACAGCATCAGGAGTCGGGATGGTGTATTTACATCCTAAAATCTTACCCTGCCCATCCCTGGGAACGCCCGACGCAGTTGGATACAGATTTCTACAGTGGGTTTCTACCTTGAAACTAATTTACGAAGCAGCTGGGACAAAACGGTTGCCTAGGTACAACTACTTTAACTGCTATGTAAATAGAACCATTGGCATGAGTTGACACTACCCACCTCATGCCTCGTATCCTTAAAGGGCAACGTGTAATCATGCTCCCTACCCTGTTTCTGCCGTTTTATTTCCAGCTGCAGATTTTCCACAGCTGGCAGCCCTTTAAGTGCTTCCATTTTTGGCAGATACTATGCACACTCTTTGTCTGCCAGCACAGGCTCATGCAATAATGGTGGTTTTGGTCCAAGTCTAGCACTAGGGGGCAGCACCACTTTAGCCAGCAAGCCACTACAAACTTGTCAACCAGAGCCCCAGGGGATATATATACCCATCCATCATTATCTAACACTGGACTGTATATTTTTCGGAGGATTTTCCAGGTATTGATCAGGTTCTCCTTTTGTCTGGCTGTTTTGCATTACCACTGGTCTTATGATAATAAAAGTTGTGTATAGGGCCATCATAGTTTTCCTTGCGAGATTTCTGCTTCCTAGTTGTAGCTCGTGTAGGCCGAAATAAGAAGAGGTACAGAAAATAATTGACACCCATTCTGTTGTTGTATTCAGCATGAGTTACCTCTAAAGGTAAATGAAGCGAATACAAAGTGTATGTTAATGTCACGTATCAGACACACAGGTGAAAAAATCAAAGTAAACAAAGTAAACAAGCACACCAGAGAGAGACAGATGAAATAATGACAGAGATGAAATAAAGGATAAAAGAAGAAGTTTTTTACCGTTTGTGCTGGTCGTCATTGTCCATCAAATACATTTGCCTTTGTAAAACATATAACATGGTATAGCTTAAATTTCTTTTAAAACTTTTTCACAGCACTTCCATGTATTTCCAAAAATCTTGTTTAAGGGGGGGGGGGGGGGGGGGGGGGTGGGGTGTTAGCCAGCCTTAGTAAACAACACGGCTATATTTTTTTAATTTTCTGATGCTGCGTAACAATGCATCTTTGTTCAGGTTTGCTCAGTTCCTTTTACCTAACCTGATTGCTACCATTTTTAATATTTTTTTTGCTTGTCTCGCTCTCTCTAATCTTCAAACTGCACCAATTTGGGTGTCACCTTGTGATGTGTATGCATAATGTGGGGTGTGTACATAAGGTGGGTTGTACGCCCCACATTGGAAAACAATTCCATTAACCAGAGAGATGTTGTAGAATAGATTAATTATGTAATCCTACAATATAATTCATCATAAAATCACCTTTCTCTTCTAACTTGTAAAATTAGTGTAAATCATTTGTTCCACTGCAAGTGAATAAAAAGCAAAAAATTATGAAGTATGTAATTCAACACGGCTCCTTAGGAATAATCATTCATTTTGAGCATCTTCTAAATCTTAATTTACTGTAGTTACTGCAGTTATTAACTCTCAAAAAACAGCAGATTTTTCAATTTGTTGATATTAAAACTAACTATCAATGTGTCTCATAGGTGTAATTTTGTAGCTAAAGGTAATTGCATGCTCTTATATTGATATTACGTGACACTCTTTAATTGATATTAGGTGTTTCCAAAACACTTTCCAAAATTTATTTATTATTATTTTTAGACAAAACAAAACATTTTTGAGTCGACAAAAAACATAGCATCACAGCTTTACAAAGAAGGAAAAAAAAAATTGTTTCCAATTATATTAGTTACATTTATATTTTATTACCATATACTCAATACTACTAATAATAATACTACAACAAATATTCATTTTTCAAAAGAATAGACTCACTTTGTGGACAACGTATCAATCAAGGAAATAATGTCACAAAAATAATTATATAATTTTATAATTTAAAATAAAATAATTTTCAAACATATGCATGCAATTATCACTTTAAAAAATTATTAGTAAGAATTAAATAAAAATAAAAGCTAAGAAAAAGGGTACATTTTTATTTTATATCAGAGATATCGATCAGATTATCTAATCTGTCATCCAGATGATGCATATACATTCTTGAAAACAATTTCTTTCTTTATTAAAACATAAAAATGTTTCACAAACAAAGGATCTGATATATACTCTGACCCTTTTACCCTTGTTTTGGAAATGCAATTTAAATTTTGTTTGTTATTGTCATGTTCAGGGTACATGTAAAAATGTCAGACTTTAAAGTGACCAGTACATCGTCAAAGATAAGATTCTGTTATTGATCCAAACAAATAAAAATGTTTTATGATTGTATTGTACAATTTCAGCACATATAAAAAAGAATTTGAACACAAGACATTTGTAATAAATTTTTCACTAGCAGCCATTCAGTGAGTTCTCTTAGCCATATCAGGGATTATTAGTTCTTTTTAAGATTTGTGACTTTAGGGGGAGCACACTGGTAAATTCGTACAGATTAGGGAACAAAAGAATTTTTGTATTTTTCAGTCCTTGCCGTGATGGAGAGAATTCGTACTGAACGGGCCAATCCTAAGTATCTGTGATGAAGAGGGTGGGTTGTATCATCCAAAATGTGTTTAATTTTACAATAACATCTTTCTTCAAATAGTTCTTCCAATGAAAGATGTTTAGTTTGTGTTATGTTCCTAGCTTTCTTGATAAGTTGGTTTATGTGGTGTTTAATATCAGACGTTGAATTCCCACACCAGCAGTTATTACTGAAATTGAGCAGGCTTCCAATTGTTGAACAGTAAAATAAGTTTACGCCGAAATTGTACAGTTTTTTTAGCAAGGTGAGTCTTTCTGAATTTCTTATACAGCATTTGGCCGTGCTCCTGCAATCTTAGCTTATTATTAATGGTGACACCTAAGTACTTATATGCATCTACTGTCTCTCCACTTTAATTTTTTATGTCGAGATCTCTAATCTGGTGTTCCTCCCTCTTGAAATCAACAACTTTTCCTTTGTTTTTGAGACATTCAGCGGGAGAAAATTTTCATCGCACCAATTGATAAAGCTTGTTACTAAGTTGCGGTATAAGCCTTCTCCTTCAGATATTAAGCCAATGATGGTGGCATCGTCAGCAAATTTTAAGATTGGAACGGTGTCACTTGAGTTTTGAATAACATTGGTATATATTGTATACAGTACAGGCGAGAGAACGCAGCCTAAATGTTATAATGTGCTATGTTTCCAAAAGTGTTCATTAATTGCTACATTTTCATGATGCTGATACAGTTCTTTTTATTTTGCATTAAGTAACTTAAGAGTCTCCCAATTTTGCACAGCTTGTCTCCTTTATTTTCAGTATCAGAAACTTTTTGGAAACTCAGTATGGGCTTGAATCTGTTCTTACTCATATTTCATCAAATAAGGATTCCCTGGACAACAGTCTTGTAAAATAAGTACTTAAATAAGTACTGTATTCATAATAAATCCTCTTAGTTGATAAAACTCTTCAATGAAGTTGTACCAATTTTATAAAACAGAACGTTTCTTTGGTTCATTGTCCTGCACATTGCATACTAACAAATATATGCAACCCAATTTGCAGTAAATTAGTGTTTGAAAAAGTCTATTTGCTTTTAAAATCTCCTTATATCTCTCTTGTTTAAACATTTAGTAAGCAGTATGCTTTTTATGTCTGGTCTTAATGCACAAATCCACTTTGAGTCCCAGAGTCATTGTCATCATAATCATAGTCATCGACATCTGCCCATCATAGATGCTGTCAATATATATTTAAATTTAATTAATTTAGCTCAAACACAAAATTTACAATCTAAATAAAAAGACATCAAAATAGAAAACAATCTGCCTCAATTACTTTTAATTCAGCTTTTCATTGAAAAGGGAACTCAGCTGATTGTCTACAAAATAATATCCAGCATTGTTTACATTTGACATTGGGCTAATTGAAAAATAATAATATAACAATAATTTTATAAATACAAATTAGTTTAAGTTAAAACAAATAAATAATGCTATCTAGTTTTTAGAACCATTTACGAATTTTATACTACCATGAAGAAAGCTAATAATAGGCCTAAGAAGTAAATATCACAGTATTGGTTGATTAGAAATGAAAAATCTTTACAAAACTTTTTTACTGTTATTATGAAAAGGGTTTGGAAATGTGGGGGGGGGGGGGGGGGGAGATTTATTTAATTTTAGCTGTGAACTTTTT
>CAXITT010000234.1:289112-303705 GCA_964033795.1 Lymnaea stagnalis | reverse complement strand
ATCAATTGTACCCCAATCATGGATGTAGTATCTCAGTGGTAGCCAGTCATGGATGTAAATCAATTGTACCCCAATCATGGATGTAGTATCTCAGTGGTAGCCAGTCATGGATGTAAATCAATTGTACCCCAATCATGGATTTAGTATCTCAGTGGTAGCCAGTCATGGATGTAAATCAATTGTACCCCAATCATGGATGTAAATCAATTGTACCCCAATCATGGATGTAGTATCTCAGTGGTAGCCAGTCATGGATGTAAATCAATTGTACCCCAATCATGGATGTAGTATCTCAGTGGTAGCCAACTATGGATGTATCATCTTAATCACACTTAATGGTACACCATCATGAGTGCATCTCAGTCTCAGTTGTATGGTACCAAATCATGGTTGTAGTACCTCAGTTGTACCCAATCATGGATGAAGTATCTCAGTGTTACACAGTCATAGATGAATCTTAGGTGTACCCAATTATGGATGTAGTATCTCAGTTGTACCCAATTGTGGATGCATCTCATTTCTGATGACCAAAATTAAAATTGAGAATATAAAAAATATTTTACTATCTATATTTTTTAAGTTTCCAATATATTATTATGGCATATTTTTGTCTTTATTTCTCACTCTTTCAAACTGAGTATCATTTGGGAGCAATAAAAAAAACTTACTAAATCTCATGTAAAATAAAACTAACTAAAAACTGGAAATACATTTACTTATGTCTTTATTTCTCACTCTTTCAAACTGAGTATCATTTGGGAGCAATAAAAAAAACTTACTAAATCTCATGTAAAATAAAACTAACTAAAAACTGGAAATACATTTACTTAATAGATATTCAGTACCTTGGTCAATGAACCATGATATCAAGAGAGATTATTTTCTATCAGATCACTTCTTGGAGGAAATCATCCAATGTGTTGATAGAAACAGGGAAATCATCCAAAGTGTTTATAGAAACAGGGAAATCATCCGGTGTGTTGATAGAAACAAGGAAATCACCCAATGTGTTGAGAGGAACCATCTGTAAATAGAGAAATTATAAACTTGCTTGTCTAGTTTTATATTGTGTATTCTGTATTTTTTAAAGGGTCAGATTATAGGCTAACTAGACGAAAGCCCATGGCCTCAATAATCTCTTGGGCAACTAAATTTTGAAGCTTTGTTTTATAGATTCCAGGGCTTACTAAACAAAACAAAAAACTTCAAAAATTAATGATAAAGGATTTATTTTACAGTCCGCTTGCTGTCCTCTAGGATACCACATTGAAGCTAAATGTTTATTTTTATTATATATTTTATTTATTGTAGTTTGTTTACTGAAGGAGTATACTTGTCAACACGTTTCGTTTTTTGTTGCATCCTTTTATTCAGATTTTCGCATACTTGGTTTAGCTCATTTCCTTAGATTAAATATTTACATTCTGATGTTAATGAAGAAGGCATTTTGACCTATATTTCCATATATTTTTATGAATTATAATTATATACCAAGTCCTAAGTTTTGTTTATCTTATGTAAATCAAGTCAGATATATTTGAGATGGCAAGGTATAAAGCTAGTCCTATGAAATCATTTCTCCATCACAAAAAATGGTCAATGTTTCTAAACTAATTAGTTCAGTGTCTTGCATTTTCACATGACTACTGTACCTCTCCACGTACCCAAAAAATATTTCTCATCATTACCCGAGCTCTCAATGTACGGTACCGGTACCCAAAAGAATATTTATCATGACTACTGTACCTCTCAATGTACCTTAAACAATATTTCCCACTTAACTTATTCCCCTATTTTTGTATGGCCTGAATATTTATGTTTGATTTAAAAACTTTAGCAATTTATGATATATTTTTTATGATTTATGTTATTATTATTTATAATTGTCTATAACTTTTTAATTCTTCGGTGACATTAGTGTTACAAATTTTATATGTTAGTAAGACTGTCAAAAGAAAATCCTTTCAACTGCCCTTGAAATTTTTTAAGTGAAGTACTGAACAACAAATTTAATTTAATATTCTCATAAAATTAAGATTGTGATCTCTAGGCCTACTATTTTTCGACAGTAATTGTTGTTATCACTTTAGTATTAAGTCAAGAATCTATTCAACCCAGTCATGCAGACCAGCTTTTTTGAGTGGCAATGTATCAAGTAATTATTCATTTAATGTTATTTCCTAATAATTACAATGAACTTAATGGTTAGAATAGACTACAGTATCAGTATCTAACTACTTTAAAAAATTTAATTAGTTGCTAGTACTACAAGTAGTTAGTCTTTTTTCCTTCATATTTTGAGTCTACTAATTTTTGTCTTGTACTAGTTACTTGTGATAATTTAATAATTACTATTACCAGTGGTTTGGTAATTGGTATTATTTCTCCTCAAAATTTTCTAACGCAAATCAAACTAAACAAAAATTGCATTTAAGATAAACTAAAATGGTGAAATATCATTTAACACTTTCCCAAATAACATATAGTATACCCTGTCCCTAGTGACTGGGTATAGCACAACCGTACACTTATAATAATGGGAAAAAGTGTTTCTGGTAATTCCTGGCAACTGGATGGGTTACCCCCATAGTCTTATATCACAGTAAATGGCTCTCTTTATGTTATTTTTCTTTTTTAATATGTGGCATGATTTAATTGACCTGAAACCGAACTCCCTTCATAGATCGCGTATTATCTCCCACTGAAGCAATTTTTCAGAATATTAATGATAAAATGACACAAACAATAGTTGACTGCACCAACAGGGAAGGTGAGAAAAAGCCTACTACACACTGGCGCTCTTTATCTGAACAGCATTTCAGTGGAATTTTTTTTAAGCCATGTTGATGGAAATCCTCTTTTTAGGGCAGCATTTTCAATGAAGACATTCAGCAAACTTCTGATTCATATTTGCTTTGATAACAAGGATGGTTGATCAATCCTTTCTGGCTCGTGACATCTTTGATCCCATTAGAGATGTATGAGAAGCATTCCTGAATAATTTGGCGAGGTATTATGTTCCTGGAGAGAACATCACAGTAGGTGGACAACTGGTTGGTTTCAGAGGTCAGTGCAGATTTATTCAATGTATGATATATGCCAAGCAAGCCCGAAAAATATGGAATAAAACTCTTCTTACCCTGTGAATCGTCTTCGAACTATCCTCTGAAGAGCTGCCCATATCTCTTCAAATTCAAATAAAATGTAAGTGCCCTGCCAGCAAAGAGAAATATTGGAATATCCCCAGAGATTGTGATTTCTCTCACAAGGAACTTCATTGGAAGTAGCCAAAATTTCAGAACAGCCTATTATTTCATTCCCCTACAACCTGCAAAACCAATGGCAGAGAACGGACTCGCCCTATAGTTGGAACAATGAAACGGAGCAAGATGTTCCTACCCAATAATAATGTCTGCTCCTCAAAAAGTCAGTGTTTTTGTTCAGACAGGAAACAACCTTGTAAAAAACCAGAGCTCAAGGCATAAAAAATTGTATTGCTCCTGAACACAATTCACAATCGTCCAGATATAGAAAGTGAAACTGAATGCAAGAAACCAGAGATAACAACAAAATCAAAGGAGGCATATATGCCATGGACCAAATGGCGAAAGTGTTCTCTGCGAATACAAAAAAAGTAAAAGATGGCCTGTGGTTGTGTTTTTCAACATTGTTGACTTGGCATCCACTGCAACCAATTACAGACAGCCAATATTGACATTGCACACAAAACATCCCCAGTGTTTTGAAATCTTTATATTACACCCAGTTGCGATGGAAAAGGTTTGAATAGATATATATTTACATTGACATTCTTCAAAGGCTGCGACTATTCGTATCCGGGTACCAGAAGTGAGAGATTGGGATACGATTGTAAACTTACTTCTTCAGTTTAACTAAAATAAACTACCACAAATGACATCCGAATAGCTTGACCCGGGTGCAAATGGCAACGCTGCATGTCTGGGTCCATTTTGACTCAGTGCTATTAGGACATCATTTTTAGTGGTAGTTTATTGCAGTTAAACTGAAGAATTAAGTTTACAAACATATAGTCCATTCAATACCTCCTTTTGTCTTACAAACCCAACAATAAAATTTGTAATAATTTTTTAATCCAAACCTCTCACTTCTGGTACCTGGATACGAATAGCCACTTTGTTCTTTAAAAAACTAAATTTAGTAAATTAAATAGCTTGATTTTAATTTAATTAATCTTAATTAAATTATACCTGTCTATACTATTATACATAGGGCATTAGGGGGTAATAAGGGGAGCGACTGCTATTATACATAATTTGACTTCACACAGTACCCCCACCTCACACACATAACAGTTAAGAATAACCAACTAATGTTTGGGCTAATTGAAAGCACGAATGCCACTGTGTCTTTTGGGTGTTAAGTGTTTATTATAGTTGCAGTGAATTAGGGTTTAGGTTAGGTTGAGGGATCGATTTAGGGTTCAGGTTAGTTAAGCATAGGCAGGGTTCAGGCAGGTTAGGCATAGTATAGGGATCGATTTAGGGATACATGCGTGAAATTCGATAAAATAGTGGCATTCGTCCTTTAAATTTACCAATGTTGGTACAGCTTTGTATCTTGAAAAATACTGACAAAGTTAGCTTTATAGTCAACAAAATAATTTAGGAAAAGTTATTCAAACCACAAAAGAAGTCTTTATCCTAAGGAAAGCTAATAAAATTAAGTTGATTAAAAAAAAAACTTTTGGTATAAAAGAGTACTCAATTAGAGGCAACTCAAAAAATTAATTTGTCTATCCAGGTGACAGCAGTTAGTTCCCATACTTTCATAAAAGAATTAGGAACAGTAACCAAGTTAATACGATCTTTCACCAAGGTGACAAGAGTTATCTTTCTTGAACCGTATAAATAAAAATTATAATTAATGGGAAGCTATCGCTGTCGTCTTAAAAAATCTGTTTATTTTAATGGTTGCTTCCCTTTGACCGTATTTTGCAAAATCGAGGGGGAAAAAATATCTGCATTTCAGACGCTTATTTTACTAACTAGTTTCAGTTATTAACATTTAATTATTTTATGCTAAATTTAATTTTATTTCTTAACGTGTTACTTTTTCTAAATAATTTTTACATTTTTTAATCATTTAAAATACTTTTTAATAGCAGTATATGACTTTTATACTTACAAAGAGAATTCTTCTGTGATTTCCTGTACATTATTACTTCAATTTTTTTAATTTTTGTTCTAAATTTGATTTTAAAGCATGTTTTATTTTTGTGTAAATAATTTATCAAGAAAATATTAAAAATAGCCTTTATTTTTTACATTTATAAACTGATATGATATTTTTGCACTGGTAACAGATATTTATACCCTATGATTGTTAAATTATTTTTAAAATTTCAAGTTAGTTTATACCTTACTAGTAAGGTCATTTACTTAATAATTAAAAAAATAAATGTTTATACTTTAAAATGAGTGTGATCATAACTTTATAATGTATGTATTTTATATATTTTTATGAGTAATAAATAAAATGTATCTTTTTCTCCAGAAATTATTAAACACTAGAGACACATTTACAATCCCCTAACTTGAGAGACAATGAAACGACAAGATTTTCATTGTCAAAGATGATTGTGACATCCTATTTTCAATATACAAATACTGCAACTAATGGTACTGCTTATTGATAACTTCATTTAGGACTGCTTATTTTTTAATAAAATGTATACAATTTTGTTTCTGAGTTATTGTGAAATCTGTGATTGAACTTGTATTTGTGATTGAACTTGTATTTGTATCTTTTAAATCAGGTGTTTTATATGGAAGTTATTTTTAAAAGGAGATTACCACTCCCTAAAATAGTATCTTTTACAGTTTAAATTAGAGAACCAGTATATAAAAAGTATACATAATTGTACTCATAATAATTTTTAAAATCTAATGCAGTGTACTACAAATGAGCGTTCTGTTCATTTTAATACATAAATCAGGAATGATTTCCCTAAACTTGGTAAAGGGATGTCAACAAAAATATACCGTGTTATAAAAATTGTCAAGAGCTGGAGAAGATGTCTAGAGAATGGAACAAATGGAAAGAAATAGTTAATGGCCTATTTTTCACTGGCAGTTGATCAGACTGAGAAGAGGAGTACTGCTAATTCTCTTTTTAACTACCGGTATCTCATAACTTGTCAAATAGCACCTAAAATTCCCATTAAATCAATTTAAAAATTATATTGATTATTTTTTTATTAATGAACTTTTATTTATGAATGTTCAGGAGAGCTTTACTATACTTGTTTAATATAACAGTATTTTTGAGAAATATAAGCTTTTTATTATGATTCTATCTCATTTGAAGGGTCCTTATTTAAATATTTATTATATCTAAAGTCAAGTTTTTCATTTTTCTACACTCTACCAAAAAAAAAGGTCTATAACATGACTCAAACAATAATATAATAAGATTTTACTTATCTGTGGAAATTATTAAAAAGTGGACCTAAGGGGTCGCCACAGAACAACAATATAATAACTAACCTATACTGCGCCTATAGTAAGTTTAATAATTTAAAAAGTTGAACTCTTTGGTTTAATTAAGGGGGCATCCATTTGCTATAATAGCCCTAAAAAAAAAAGAAAAAAAAAGTGGGTTAGGGGGTAGGAGAATTAAATTTCTAATTGTTATTTGTAATCAGGGTTACGGAGCTCAGGAGCAATATTTTCTTTGCCTGGAGCTCAAGCTGATAAAATTTCTCATTGATCCAAATGGAAGTACAAAGTAGTCATTAGTGTTACAGTTACAGGGTTATAGTATATATGCTGTACAAATAATAAGCCTATTTAAATTTATAAATACCTTTCAATTACATCATGCCCTTCACCCATTTATTGTCTAATGTTTCTATTACATCTTTTTCTAAATTAAGTACATAATAATTATTTGGAGGCTGCTGTTGTTTTGATAACTTAGCTTAGTCAATGTAAACACGACCTAGTGACCTAGATTGATGGAATTCTTCTTAGTGTTTGTTCACGTGATATGGAGGGTGCATAATCATACAGTATTAAAAAATGTGCACACCATCAAAATATGATCAAATAGTTATTTTAAAGTTATGACAAGGCTTCATACAAAAAGTGCATCAAATGTATGAACAAAAATTTGATGAGAATTTGATGGTCTGAGCTGAGCATTAGGGTAAATCATTCAGCTCATCAGTCTATTTGAGCCAACTGGTCAAGGTAATACATTTTATCATTCAGTCTTCATGCCAAGACAGGTTAGGGTAATTAAAAAGTCTATATTATTAGTTCTGGTGGAGCAGCACATTCATACAGCAACAAGGTGATATTTATTTGAATTACAAATGAAAAATAGCATAGGTTTAAAACCATTAATGTTAAAGTTTGAGTGATTCAAACAATGAACAGGTTGATTGAAAAGTCTAAAAATTTTAGTTGTGTGTTAGTAGAAATTTATTTTATTAATAATTTGGTAAATTTGTTTACTTGGGTTGAGACATTCAGGTGTCAGCCAAGATGGTGTGTTGTACACTCAGATGAGAGTCAAGATGGTGTGGTGTACATTCAGGTGTCAGCCAATATGGTGTAGTGTACATTCAGATGTCACCCAAGATGGTGTGGTATATAATCAGATGTCAGCCAAGATGGTGTGGTGTACATTCAGCCAAGATGATATGGTGTACATTCAGATTTCAGCCAAGATGGTGTGGTGTACATTCAGGTGTCAGTCACGATGGTGTGGTTTACATCCAGCAAAGATGGTGTTGTGTACATTCCGGTGTCAGCCAAGATGGTGTGGTGAACATTCCGGTGTCAGCCAAGATGGTGTGGTGTACATTCAGACATCAGCCATAGTGTGGTGTACATTGAGGTGTGAGCCAAGGTATCGTGTACATTTAGGTGTCAGCCAAGATATGGTGTATATTCAGCTGCCAGGCAAGATATGGTGTATATTCAGCTGCCAGCCAAGATATGGTGCACAATCAGCTGTCAGCCAAGAATCTATGATATAGATTTACTGAAAAATCTTGGATTTCACTGTCAAGTCACTTGTGTAGAGTGCATTAACCTGGAAGTGAAAAAACAAAATATTAAAATATTATTATTTACTGTCCCTTTACAATAATATTTCTATTCATTTATTTCAACTGTTTCATGTACTTCATCTACTTCACTTTAGCTGCAAGACTCATTGAAGATGAAAATATGTGTTGGTTCTTGTTACATGTAACAAAGACTGCAATGTCTACATCAAAGTTATGCATCTGAAAAAAAACCATTATAACAAAAGAAGAATAGTAAATTTAAAGAAAAAAGGTACTCCTATATCATATGTGTCAAACTTAAGGCCAGTGGGCCACATCAGGCCTGAGAGGTTTTGACCAGCGTACAATTATACCAGGCATGAGAGAGAATTTTAGGCTCAAATATTTTTTAATGGCCCTGCAATATAAAGTGCAAATCATATTCCCTAATAATCTGCCGTGTCCAACGATAGGCTACCTGAGAGCGTTCTCGCTTTTTCTATCAAAATAAGCGACAATAAAAGTTGTGTAGTGAGTGGATGTTCGTTGTCACAGTAGCCTAGCAACATTCAGTTGCTCATTTTGGATAGGCGCATCAGAAATGAAAGTAAGGTAGAGCCTGAATTCTACATCACACTTTCCTGCTATAGCTAACGTGGTATCAATCTGTACCTACTTTGTGGAGATAATGTGGCTGTGATCAAGGAATATAATCTGATACGGCCCCAAGAGAATAAACATCAAGACAAGTTAACTTTTTCGCTGCGGCATATTTTTATTAAAAAAATGTACATTTTTTTC
The DNA here is from genome assembly GCA_964033795.1 of Lymnaea stagnalis. Lineage (NCBI taxonomy): Eukaryota > Metazoa > Mollusca > Gastropoda > Lymnaeidae > Lymnaea > Lymnaea stagnalis. Next base: position 294,866 of record CAXITT010000234.1, on the reverse strand, counting down.
AAAGGGCGAAAAAGAGTGAGAGGTTGGGTTTATTAAAAAATATTTAAAATATCATTCTTTGGTTTATAAGACTAAACTTGGTATCAAATGAAATATAAATGAAAGGACTATATGTTTGTAAGCTATTTTTTCAGTTTAAATAAAATAAATTACAGAAAATAATCATTTTTTCCCCAAACCCTATGATGTACATATACCTCATCTTCATTTCTATAACTAAAATCCTCTAAAACTACTACTATCGGAATCTTGTGATGGATCTAAAATGTAAATCATCTTCGCTATCAAAAGACATAGTATAAAACAATTCCAAAGCTTTTTCAGCCGCTAGTCATCTAGGAAACTTACTCACCTACTAGGGCCTAAGGTGGCCATAGCAACAGTAGAAAAAAAAGCGAAAAAAATCATTAAAATAGTGCTCCAAATGACAACAAATAAACCTTGGTTTCGCTTATTAACAATGAAGTACCACTCTTCTTTATAAAAGTCTTATTTTAAAAATAGCTCTTAAAAAGTTTAACAGAGAAATAGCAAAGAAACAAACATGAAATTGAAACAACGCACAGTGCGTTGGTCCATGCTTTTGAGAACGGCGGATGAACGCGGTGTGCGTTGTTCCGCATCGAAAGAGTTAAGAAGCCTGAATGCAGAGTAGAAGCAACAGAAGGTAGAAGAATTGAAGAGGAATGTTTTTCACATACTGAAGCTGCTGTGAAAGCAAGTTTTATTGTGGCGAAGGAGCTTGCAAAATCAGGCCAACCATTTACAGAAGGAGAGCTTATGAAGTGCTGCATGGTGAAAGTGTGTGACATCTTGTATTCAATCTAAAAGCATATTTTGCAAATGTAAGCATTAGCAGAAATACCGTTGCTGATCGGGCTTGTGAGATGGCCACTGGTGTGAAAACACAGCTGATCGAAAAAGACAAAGACTTCGTTGCATTCTCACTTACTGTCAATGGAAGTAATGACATGACTGACATTGCACAGCTCGCTATCTTCATTTGTGGAGTGGTCTCCAGTTTCCATTTTACAGAAGAAATATTGCACATGGAATCCATGCATGAGAAATGACAGGAAAAGAAATGTTTGACAATGTATGTCAAAGTTTAACTGACATGAACCTGCCTTGGGACAAACTAACTGGACTTACAACAGATGGAGCACTGGTGATGAACAGCGAAAAAAGGGGACTAGCTAGTTGGAAGGATGTGGTTAAAAATGCTGGATAAATTTACTGGTGGATTGATAGCATATCACTAAATCATACATCAAGGCTCTATGTGTGGCAAAGTCCACAACATGGAAGGTGTAATGAGCACTGTTACACAAACCGTCAACTTTATCAGAGCCAAAGGTTTAAATCACAGGTAATTTCAATATTTTTTTTGCTTCAAATAGACTCAAGAGTTCTGAGACATGCCTTATCATAAAGAGGTGCGGTGGCTGTCTGATAAAAGTTCTTAGGAGATTTTTCCAGCTGATTGATGAAATCTCTCAATTCATGGACAGCATTGGGAAAGACTCCAAAGTTTTTCGGGTTAAAAATAAAAAGCGACTTGAACCTGCAGCTCCAGGCACGGGACCACTTCATCACTGATATTCCTGATGCAGTGAAGGTATTTCAAGTGAAGCTGTGCTTAAGGGAGACACACAAGCAACTTGTCTCATTTTCTTGTTGCCAAGCAATGTTGAACCAAGTAAACCTATGTCATAGATGTGGAAACTGCACCTGCAAATTTGTAGATGGAGCTGATAGAGCTGCAGCGTAATGGGAAGTTTAGAAGGCTTCCAATTGTTGCATTGTATAAGTTAATAACTTGTTTGTTTACACTGAAATAGTACATTTTTTAAAGATAGAAAAGTCTTTGGTTGATTTTTTAATAAAAAATTTGGCTGTGTTCATGCCATGTCATCCATCCATCCTTGTGGCGCTATGGCCCATGTACCCGAAACCGGACGGTCACTACTTCCTTCCACTCAGACCTAACTAATGCTTTTCTTTTCCATGCTTGGATTACCAGCTGCTGTAGATCTTTTTCCACATCATCCATCCATCTAAGCCTAGGTCTGCCTTTGAGCCGTTTTCCTCTGGGGTTTGGTGATGTACCAGCTTCCTTCTTCTGTCATTTGGCATTCTCTTTAAGTGTCCTGCCCAGCTTAGCCTGCCCTTTTTTATTTCTGCTACTAGCGTGGGATCCTGATATAGACTGTACAATTTTGGGTTGGTACGTATTCTCCATCCATATTCATCCTTTGTCATATATTTACCGGATACATTTTCTCTCCCATGTATTTAATAGGTTTTCTGCTGTTTTTGTTAGGGTCCAAGTAATGTCCTGTCAGCTTATTATTAATGGTGATAACTAGATACTTTTGTGTCTCTACTTCCTCAATACTGTGATTATTTATTGTGAGATCTGTAATTGGGTGATTCCCCCTTTGGAAATTGACAACCATTTCTTTCAGTTTTGAGACACTTAACTGAAGAAAATTTTCATTGCACCAACTGATAAAGCTAGTAAGTTGTGGTATATGCTTTCCCCTTCAGATATTAAGCAATATTAACAGACCTGTTTACCATCAAACTCTTAAAATCGTACAATATCATCACAAAATCGTCCAATACCTAATATTTATAGTAAAAAAATAATCATACAGTATATATAATGTATACACCTCAAAATCGTACATTGTACGCCAAAATCGTAAGAGTAAACAGGTCTGTGTAAATCATCAGCAAATTTAATTATTGGAATGTTGTTGCTTGGTCTCTGGGTATTATTGGTATATATTGTATACAGGACAGGGGAGAGAACGCAACCTTGTGGTACCCTGGTACATATTTCTCTACTTAATGATATTTGGTCATTCAACTTGAAATATTTGTTAAAAAGTTCAGTAGCCTTGCTTGAAAAGCTAACATATAAAGCTTTTTAATCATAAGGTGTGGTTGGATAGTGTTAAATGCTGATGAGAAGTCAAAGATTGATTGATTGAATACTTATATAGCGCTAAGTATCCATGCTATTTTAGCATGCTCACTGCGTTCTCAGTGATGACATCCGGGGCGTCGCAGGGGTTGTCGGAATGATTCATTGTTTGTCGCCTGTAGGGGACGCCATCTTCGGGTTTGAATTTATAGTTTCCTTCTTAGATGAGTTGCTGACCAAGGTTAACGTGTCCCATCTATGCTGGGTGCTGGATGGGTTTATGCTTGACTGGGCTTTGGCTGGAATTGAACTCCCGACCACCAACTTGAGATTTGCTCAGTTTAGACCACTCAGTCATCCAGCACTTTCAAGAAAAGCACCCTAGCTGTCTAGGTGATGGGAAAGTCTTTCCAATACAGTAAAACCTCCATTTGCAACCCTCTCTTTAACGACTTCCTCCAACATATGACCGAAAAAAAATTCACCAATGCTTTGTAATATATAAAGACCTCTCTTAAACGACTCCCTCAAAAACGAGACTTACAACAATCAAATAATTCAATTTTACGACCTCGCACCTGAAAAAGTCAGATTCCAAAGCAATGCTATATTTGTGCGATTGGAGAAAACAGTTTCGTTTACGACTTTTAACAGCAGGCGATGCACTAAAGCAGCTAGGAAGTTAATTAACAGTTTGCACCGTTAATTTCTCTTTTGAAATACTCCAAGGAGATGGCCAGTTATGGCCTGAGCAGGGGCCTTTCAGACCTTGCTGACACAATGTCTGGTGTTCAAAGAGACATACTAAAAGAACATGCACGGGTGGGGGGATCATGAAAACAAACAGAAATAACAGATTTCTTTCAATAAAAAAACTATTCAATGACAGAATAAAAATAATTACAACAATATTAATGCGCTTATCTTATACATAAATAGTTATAACTCTAAGCATGTACTCGGCACTTACACACGTTTTAAACAACTACCAAACGAGCATTGGAATTAATGAGGAATAGGAAGATAATGACTGTATTGGTTGTGAGACAATATGAGTTTATATTGGTTGTGAGACAGAGTTTAAGCTACAATTCTGAATGTAAGATGGTGCCTATACTTAATGGTATGTGTATTTTTTTACTTGTTTATTTAATTTTCTAAGTGTCATTTTTTTGAAAATGTCCTAGCTCTTTTTTAAGACCCCCCACCAAATAACGCACTCGTTTCAATGGCAATTTAAAAGTCGCAAAACTGAAGTTTTACTGTAATAGTAAGATGGTATCCTCTGTATTTCTGTAGGTAATGTCTTCACGTATGTAATAATAACAATAATCATAATGTTCATATGAATTAATCTTTAGAATGCTGTTAAACTTATTATTATAGTTGTAGTTTTATTGTTGTTGGTTTTTTTGTTTGATTGTAGGCACAATTTTTAAAAAACCTACTTCAATTGGTCATCCTTGTCATGGTAAAGTTTTAAGTCCAGTTTTGACATCTTATATGAAGTTTTCAATTTCTAGCTTGGTCATCTGCATGTGATATTTTCAAAGTCTAGTTCTCACATCTTCATGTGAAGTTTACAATGGCCATCTTGGTAATCTACATGTGAAGTTTTCAATGTTTAGTTCTGACATCTTCATGTAAAATTTTTAAAGTCCAGTTTGGTCATCTCCAAGTCTTTCATTAATACATTCAACCAACCAAATTTGAGAGGAGACTCATCTGGAGGAATACAATTGTAAACATAATTTACACTTCTATTCTAAACTTAATATTTTAACCATATTTCTTGTCTAAATTTAATATTCTAACTATGCTTCCAATCTATATTTAATCTTCTAATCCCACCTCTAGTATAAACTTATTATTCAAGTTCATTAAGTAAACATTCTGTTTTAAACATGACACAACAGATACTTAAGATGAGCTAAATCAGGGTGAATTCTTTCCCTCAAAGTTAACACTGAAAGTTATGCACTTATTTGTTCAACAGTCTGTTAGAATTTAACAGAGTGCTCCTCTGGCTTTAACAAAATCAAACAATCGCTCTTAATTAAAGTTAATATTGTCACTAAGGGAGTGAAGTTTTGTGGTACATGATGCCTGATTATTGCACTTGAGACACACATCAGATGTGTTTAAATTGCCCTGGTTTAAAAATTTTGTCTTAGAAAGAATATTTGCTGGATATGTGCTAAAAATGAATAGATACAATGAAATCAAAACACATTATTTGGATAAAGAAAAGAATCTTATCTTACCTTATCTTATCTTATAGTGTTGAAATGTAGCAAAAAAAGCTGCAATGGTAAAACATCATGGGTAACTTTTATGGTCCTGAGCAGAGCTATCCAAATGGGACCCTGATGGTAATCTCCTTCACGTTGAGTGTCACTCATTGAAGAATGTGTTCTCTAATCTGTATCACAAATTAATTCTGACATTGTCATACAAACACACTCATACATTTTTACACTGGCTATTTATTTTAATACATTTGAGATTAAAAATAAATATTGTGAATTTTCATTAACTATAAAACTAAAAATTGTGAATGTTAACAAAATTGTATTATTTTAAAAATATCTACCTTATGATAATTATAGTTTTTAATATCCTACAGTTGTAAATAAATTGTAAATTTAATGTAATGCTTATTGGTAAGCCCTTTTTAATATCCTACAGTTGTAAATAAATTGTAAATTTAATGTAATGCTTATTGGTAAGCCCTTGACCATGTGTTGTTAACCCTAAAGAGCCACAAACATGATGTTTTTATCATAGTCAGATCCCACTGTGTGGCTCATCTAGGTCTAGAT
>CAXITT010000234.1:236013-276641 GCA_964033795.1 Lymnaea stagnalis | reverse complement strand
CTTTTGAATTTTGACAGCAGTGATAAGGAGGAGATCACTAAAATTCTTTAAAAAATTCTTCAGGGTATTTTTTGTGTGTATCAGAGGCAGCTTGCTCGTTACACTACAGGTGACCTTTCTGATCCTACATCAGAAATGCTTAATCAATCAACCTCTGCACCTGTCCACAACATGGCATCTGAGCGTGCACTTGGCATGCTTGACTGGTTGTGGAGGCGTGCACCCAATGCAACTTTGTTCTTTTGCAATGGAAAAGTCAAAGGACGCATGAATGGGACTGTTTCTTGGCTTCTCGGGAAACAGGAGGTTGAGAGAAAAGCACTCATTCAGTTTGCCATCAAAGAGGGGTACATGGCAAGGAAAAATTCTGAACGCAGGAGGTTGATGACAGAAAAAGAGATGGCTCACCGCCAAAATGTTGCAGCTGCGCAACGTGACAAGAGTCATCGGAAATCAATCGGTAAAATTGTAAAAAATGCCATTGAGAAGAAATTAAAAGATGACTCTGTTTTTTCCAGTGTTTCTGCAGATAAGATGCAGTACATTGAGCTGTTCATCAACCAAACTGCATTAGAAATTTCTAAACAATTAGGTGGTCAACTATTTGACCACATCTGGGAGGATAATGGGAAAGATACTCCTTATCATGGTAGGATAGTAAACATATTTGATAGGAAAAAGTCTGGTTCACTTGATAGATTTATTACAGTCAGCTACTGGAAACTGGATGAGGATGAAAGCAGTAGTTCTGACTTTGAAATGCCTCTAACAGATTTTATAACTGATTTTGTTTTAGGTGATCTTGAATTGCTTGATTAATTTAAATACCCTTTTCCATCAACCTAGAATACCATATGCATTTTTAAATTAATATAAATTTATATTATTAATTAATTAATTTTTTTCAACACTTGAAAATCTTAAAATTTATTCATAAGCTGTGATATCATTTGATCTGTTATCATAATTTAACTTTGTACTTTGTAAATATATTGATCACTATATTTATTTAATGTTATGTGAATAAAATATTACAAAGAAATCATTAATGGTATTAGTATTAGTAAAAGATAAAGAATGTAGTATGATGTGGCCTTGGTAAAAGAATGCAAAAGCCAGGAATGGTAGGAAAACGTTTAACATTTCGTATTATTTTATTTGTTTTGAAATTAACATTTTTGTTTTGCAGCACAAATTGCTGAAAAAAATCAACTAATAACTATTGATTTACACTATTGATTGATTGCTGATTGAGAATGCCATGCATGCTAAATTGTAAATTCATGAAAAATAAATTGTGTAATTGGTACCCTGTACCGTTTGTTACATTGATCTTGCTGCATGTTGTTGTCATATTGTTTTTTCAGATATCATATTTATATATTATATATACATATTATTTAAATGGGTAATTATTCAGACATAAATAATTATTTTAAGACTGGAGGTAAGTGTAGCATATTTTATTTACACAATTAAAAGTATTATTTGTTGTGAAATTATGACATGGAATATTTTAAAATTTGTAACTAGGCATGCTTAACATTGAATCCCCTGCATGCATTGATTTTTACTGTGGTAATCTAATCCAGTTTGATTGAATTTTTTTTTTTTAAAGCTGTGGTTTTTATTTAAAAGAATTTTTTTTTTTTCGATTGGATTGGTTTAAAAAAAATTGATATGTAAGTCCTACAGATGGCTAAATATAAACATTGTATGGACATTTTCTGTATTTAATTAATTTTTAAGAGAATCCTTAATATAAAGTGTAACACCCCTTAATTTTACCTCATAAACTTTGAAAATAAAAAAGTTATGATTTTTTTAAAGAATTAAATTATTGCGATTTTTGTATACTATTTTGGTAAATTTGAATAAAATTAATTTAAAAAAGGGCTTTTCCTGAAAATGTTCACTATTTTTTTGTTTTTTCTATGAAGTATAATGATAACGAAGCTTCCCTGTTAATTTGAGATTTTTTCATTGAGTTTTGACATAGTTATAGCTGAAAATCAAAACAAAAAAAAGAGGGTCACAAAATTTTGAGAAAAATGCATAGTAAAAATTGACAAAAATTACCGTTCTTCAAAAATTCATAACTTTAAAACTACAATAGCTAAAAATGTGATTTTGGTGTCTAAATGTTGTTAAAAATAAGATCTATTCAATTATGTCATTAGTTATAGTTCATTAAAAAAAATATTTTTTTTTTTCCACCAAAGTATCTAATATAGGCCTATAATGTTTTTTTTTAAAAAAGATTAATTTTCCGCTTATTGAATGTTTATCCTGTTCGGCCCGCAACCTTACATGTGATTTCAGTTTTGGCCCACCAAGCGATTTGAGTTTGACACCCCTGGTCTAGACAGTCTAGAGTTCACCCTACTTGACTATTACTATACTAATTATAAGATTAAAAGTGTTCTATTTATATTACTATACTGTACTGACTGATAATGAGTAATAGTAGTCCTAAGTAGTGATAACTGATTAAAAACTTTACTACTATATTATATTCGGAATACTGAATTACATGCTTACACTCACATGCTTCATTATTAAATTATTAAAATTGTAGGCCTAGCCCTAGCGTTTTTTAATGTGCGTCTTAGTCTTATTTTGAAACAATTTCAATATGTTATTGCATATTTTATTAATAATAATATGGCTTACCGGCTTTCTTACCCAAAGTAAAACTTTAACAAACAGTATTTTATCAATAAAATTGTTGTTAAGATATGTTCAATCGTCAATGGCGTTATTTTTTTGTGTGTTAAAATGGCTCGTACTCTTCAGTCTGTGAGGCGTTAATAAATTTTTACCATGATGCCAGAATGGATGAATGACATATTTTTTAGTTGTGTTTTTTATAATTTATTTCCCTTAAAGATTAAAAAAATCAATTAAAAATTAATGTATGTCTTTAAGTCAAGTTATTAAAAAAATAACCATTTTTACAAAATAAAATATTTAAGGAAATAGTGGAACAAGGTATATGGGAGCTTGAAATATAAAAGACAGTGCACTATTTCCTTAAAACAGTTTGAACGCAGTCCTTCATTTATTATAAACTAGGGCTTAAGTCTTAAGCGGGTGCAGTTGTTTTTTTGTTTTTTTGTTTTTGTTTTTTTTACACCGGCTCCCGAGTATTGAAAATACCCCGTAAGTTCGAGTGTTACGAATAAAGAGTTAAATTCTCATTTTCTATATATAATGTATGCCAGCCTAAGGCCTACCGTAAACAGTCCTTTAAACAGTCCTACACAATACCCCTGGCTCTTTATTGAATTAATGTAAAGGTTGCCTCCCCCTAAAGAACACGTCAGTTGACAGCCCTCCCCCCCCCCACTCATTACCATTAATATATAAAATGTGGCAGTTGGGGTTAAACAGTCCTTTAAACCGTCCTTCACAATACCCCTGGCTCTTTATTGAATTAATGTAAAGGTTGCCTCCCCCTAAAGAACACGGCAGTTGACAGCCCTCCCCCCCCCCCCACTCATTACCATTAATATATAAAATGTGGCAGTTGGGGTGGGTGGGGGATGACGCTTTTTAAAAGGAAACAGGCCATACCAGAAGCAAAACGGAGGGAGTTGTTTTTTTGTTGTTGTTTTTTACTTTGAGGAAAATTCTGGTGGGTCCAGTGTTACAAGAAAGGAGTTGACTTCTCCTTTTCAAAAATATATGCCCGTCTTTAAACAATAGTCATAATACTCCCTACATACTTTTGAGCGGGTCCGCTGCTTGGGTTGGTGATCACATCCCACGCCCCCTCACCACCCCAACTCCCAACACTTATCCGGATCAGGGCTACCACAACTTGGGAAATTTCCCAAGATCTTGGGAATTCACGACCCCCCTTGGGATCTGGGGAATAATTTTGAAAACCAGGCAAAATCTTGGGAAATATTAACTTGGAGGAAGATTATTATTATATTTTTCGAAAAACGCAAACTATATAAGTGATAAAAAAAATTAAGTGAAAAAAAAGCAAACTAATTTTTGAAGTAACACGGAAAAATTAATTTAAAAAAATATTTTTTCTGGTTTTAATTTTTAAAACCATTTATAAATAAATAAGAACTCTTCTGAAATTAAAGTTAATATTGTAAATTAATAACAAGTTAATAATTAAATAAAAATTAAATTTACTTATAATTTACTTAATTATACAATGTGTTCAAAATATTATTCATCTTTAAAAAATCTAGCCTAATTTTCATCTATTTGAAAAAATATTTGTGGATTGACACACAGGTAACTAAGATATTAAAACTATACATTGTAGGAAATAAATGAACAATTCCTTTAAACAGTAGATCTTTCGAAAAAAATCATTATAATTTATATATAATGTAAATTTACAATAAAAAATACTTATTGCTTTCATAATACTATCACTCCATTTTAACTACAATTATTATTAACAAATTTTGCTTAATAGCTTTGCAAACCCAATTACCAATCACCAGACTTACAATAAGAAAACACATTTTTTGATGAAGAACCTTTTGCATTTGTAAAAGGAATTGTGTGTTGATTAGCCTTGTGAGCTTTGTTTCCAAGTGACTTCTATTACACGTGGATTGTAGATGATATTTTTACCAGAGAATTTGGAGGTAACATTTAGTAGCCTAACTCCACTGGGTATTGATATTTTGGATAATAAAATAATATAAATTATTTTTTAAAAAACAAATTGTTTATTTCTTTTATGTGATAAACATTTTTTAAAATGTATTTTTCAATAAATTTCAGTCAATTATTGTACGATGTGTTTCAGGGGTATTAATTCAATCTATTATTACATTAAGGACATAGGATACCCCCCCCCCCCTTAAAAAAACAACTCCACTATACTTTTATTATCTTGGGAAATCTTGGGAAATTTCATGACTAAATCTTGGGAAATTTGTAAAAAGTGAGTGGGAGCCCTGATCCGGATGCAAGCTACACTGAGACAAAACCCGGCAGGCACAACGGTTACGAAAAAAACGAGTTGTCATTTTCTGTGTTCCACTCAAGTGCATTTATCATATGGAACTTTGGAACCAGTAGCGATCACTAGGTCATCAAAGTTGAAGGCTTCAAAAGACTAATGGCTTAATAATAATTAATAATATAATCCAAACCCAGCAGTTCTCAATCTTTTGAGTGCTGCAACCCCTTTATAACTTATAACATGTGCCAAGTTGTGGCGACCAGAGCAAGAATTTTACCATGAAACTGAGGAACTGCTGTTGAGAAGGGAGAGGGGCAACGCTTTTTTTAAGATAAAAAGGTGTTGGTAGTAAACTTTTGATCAAAAGTCGAGGGAAACATACATGAGGGCTAAGAATGATGGAAGGTTCTGTTAGAGGTGACTCTGTGAGGCAATCCGCAGAATATTTTTGATACACAAACACCTGATTATAGTTTTGCATGGAAGTTGCCACCCATGAACATAACAAATCTCAAACATAAAGTTAAAGGGTTATTTTTTTCATTCGTTTTATGATTCCAACGTAAGCATATTATTTTAATAAATATTTATATCATCATCATGGTGCTACCATCCCGACCTTCCTTCAGTTAGGACAAATTGGATCTTTTGGAACTAAATGTGCTTTAAAATTAAATTAATATTTTTAACTGTATAAATTGTCAATAGAAAGTGTAATGGTCCTAAACAAAGATATACATTTTGTTAAAATAAAAATAAATATACATAATTCGCAGCAAACACATTATTATTTTCATAGTTTTGTAATTTCATTTCTCTTACATTTAGTTGTGCACAACTCATTGGTTTTCTAAAATTATTTTTTATTTAATTCAGTTAAACTATACACAAAATTATGTGAGCAGTATGTACTGGTTCTGAACATGCAATTTTTAATTCTCCCCATTGGGTGGAACACATGTTGGAAAATGAGAAGATAAGCATTGCATGGTTTTTTTACTACCCGGCTCCATGCTAATACTCAGCATTTCTGGGTCAATCCTAGTTTTGAGAAAGCCTGTTACTTAAATGGGCTCACGTGTCACATCTGTGCTATGCTGGTTCAGAGCATTTTAAATTTGTAATTTAATTGTAAATTAAAGCAATTTGCTGATTACTGATCTGAACATTGTGCTATTGCCACTAGAGTCAGGTATGCCAATACCCCAAGTGTCAGCCGTTACCAAGTATGTCAGACAGGTCCGCTAATACATTGCATGTCTGGTGTGTGTAAATTCCTCTAATGTGCCTGTATGTTTCATGAGTGCAAGTAGCCAACTTGGCATCAAAGTAAGGTCACACATTTCTGTTACTTTTCTATGCAAGTCATTTGAGTCACTCATTGGAGCTGCTTCTGATCAATCTCATAACCATGCAAATTGGATGTTAAATTATGTGGCCTTCTGTTATTGATACATTAATTGAACTCATTTATTTTTATGCAAAATAATATTACGTTACTTTTTTGTTAAATTTTCATATTTTCCCCAATAATAATTAATACAATGATAAAGTCAATAATTTAATGGACTTCCTTTATTTATAAAAATCAAAGTATGGAGAACTTCACAACATTGGCTAAATTATGACAATATTTACAGCTGATACATAATACAGCCATGTCTTCATTATGTATTGAATTCAGATTAAACTTAAGTATTGATTTAATGCCAGCTATGTATCAGCTATATTACAGAAATAGCTGGCATTAAATTCTATTTGGAATAAATGAATCCTTAACCCAGACCCAAATAAATCCCAAACATTATAATACTTTCAAGTTGTTCCTTAATATTTTGTCACCTAACAGTATAAGTACATTTAAATATATATATATTTTTTAAAAATTAAAATTTTTATGTGTGAAACAAAAATATGAACAAAATAAAAAATACTAAGTTATATGTAAGCAGCCTTCGGCTAAGAATTAAGACAAATCTACATCAGGTGTGAGTTTTTCAAGGTTTGCATATGGCAGGAACACAGAAGCATCAAACAAGGTTATGTTACTGCATTTATCAATTCAGATTTAATCAAGCATTGTCAGTTCAAAACACCAATGAAGTTTATGTGATTTTTTTACGGAAGTTGATGTGTGGGTTAATTAAAGAACTAGTATTTATCCTGACAATCAAAAATGTTTTATTCAATAATTGTCCCCGTTAAAAGAATGTTCCTAGTTTGAAAAACTGAAATGCTTAGAATTTACAGTTTGCAGGTAAAAAAAACAAAACTATATAGTTGATGTTTTTATTTTTATGGTTGAAGAAACTCAAATTTACATTCAGCTGGATTTCCAACTGTTGAAACCAAACCAGGAAATGATTTTTTAAAAAATTAATAAGGAAATTAAAAAAGTTGGGAAGTCCACAGACTATTTCATTTTTGTAGACACAATATTTTAAAATACTCAAATGACTGTACCATGCAAACATTTTTAACAGTGTGTTAAAGGGAGAGTAAAAAAAAAGAAATAATGTCCAGTCGGTCCTCTAATAGTGATAGCGATAGGGGCTTTGATCATAACCAGCATTGGATTGACTTAAGTTTCTGAGGAAAAAAAACAACATTTATCTTTAAAAGAGCTAAGGTAAGACTGTTTAAACAACACTAATGACATTGATGATGCAGCAGTTGAATTTTCAATAGGAAGACAATTCTGAATTTATCTTTTACGCATAATGAGTTCATGGTTTAATAAAGTTTAAACAAATGGCTTGGAATCTAAGGTTAAAATCACAATAAAACTAAAATAACTAAGCTCAAGCTCTAAACCAAGATTTCTGTTGTTTTTCCACTGAACTCCCATTACTTGTAAGTGCGAATATTTGGTCTCTATTTGTATTATTTAATAATTATCACTTCAACATATGTTTGATAGACTAACGTCAGTAATAAAAGTAATGGAACGAAAAATTGAAAAATAAAACATCACACTGTGATCTTTTCACCAATCCTTATGCCTTTTGCAACAGAGACATATGATAGGTTAAAATAAAAATCAAGTTATGCTCTTTACTTTTGATCTCTTGCTATCATTCATTATAACTAAATTACTATATTGCTCAAGGTTTTCACATTTCCAAATTTTAATTTACAAACAAAAACTTATGTCAGTGCTTCAAAATACACACTTAGAAAATATATAGCAATTCATAAATGATTTAACACAGTATGGTTCCAATGAAGAAAAGAACGTCTTAATTGAAATCAAGTTGTGCATGAATTGTTAACAAGTACCTTCCATCAGTTTACTTTATTTTACTGTTGCTAAAAAGGCATTACTTTATAATTAGAGCTGACATTAAGTCTTTGTCATTTAAAACTCGTTTTATCCTGATTGTATTATTTATAGGAACTTGTTTTATCCTGATTGTATTATTTATAGGAAACAAAAAGAACAATGAAATTTTAAATATTTTTTAGGAAACAAAATGAAAACTGAAATATTTAAAAAAAATGAAATTAAAGTTAAACCTTTGCAACTGAGAACCATTACTTTTCTTTCTGTTCAAATATGACCGTGACGGGAATTTAAACCATTGTTTTCTTTTGTGTCAACAGAAATCTTGTATCTTTTTAAACAAGGTCCCTTCTATTTAACCCCTTACTTCCATTACCAAAGCTTTACCTCGAAGTGTAGCTGTTGCTATATGCAGAAGTTGTGTCTTCCGTCTGTCTGTCTACTCCATAATCCAGGCTCGGTTGTGATTGTTGCATGCCGTAGTAGTCAGCAGGGCTCTCTTCTGCCCAACTACGTTGTTGGGATCCAAGGCCCAGGTTTTGTCTTTTCCCCCCGAAACTGTCATCGCCATAATCTGAGCTGAATCCTGATTGACTGGCTCTTCGTTTTGCTCCTGCACCAAAAGCACGAGATCCTTCGCCTAAAACAATCCATTTAAAAGAGAAATAAGGAAAAATTTAATTTATGACAAACTAAAGCCTTGAGTGATGTGAAGATAATTTGTTTTCCTAGTTAATAAAAGTCAATTATTGTGTATTTGAGGATTGTTGAAAAAAAAACAGTAACAGGTGATACAAAATAACTAAAAATGTCTTTTAAGCTTAAGTGTTTTTCTTAAAGGAACAATACAATCAGCTTCTTTGATTAAAAAATAGGAATTACCCTAACATATTATATATATACTGCTTCTTAAGCAATGCTTATAAAAATATCTGACCTGAAGAACTGGCTTGGGTCAAGTCAGTTGTTGTCAGTCCCATCCCGGCTCCCCGCTTGGCCTGCTCAACTGCAATCTGAGTTTGGTTCAACATAGCTATCTGGTTCTTAATGGCCATACTCAATTGGCTCTGTAACAGCATCATCTCTTTAGTGGCTTCTACGTTTATGCCCATATCACCTGAAAAAAAGGAGCTAAGAGCTGAGAACAAGTAACAGTTGCAGAGAGAGAGGAGGGGGTGTGGGTGTCAAGCAATTAATACAGAAATAGGTTTCATAATTATTATAAATTTGAACAAAAGGGTTAAGTTAAGAGATTTTTTTAAACAACTTACATGTTAGACATCTAAACACTTAGATATTTCTTAGAGGGAACGATCTTTTAACATTAATTATATCAGACCATTTAACTTTTCTACAGATTAACTTATTACTGAGTTATATTATTAAAATATAATTGAATGAAAAAAAAACAAAACACAACAGTTTACACATTTTTTAAAGTCGAAAATAGGTTTCTATTAATTAAACTTACCTTTTCATACTTCTCTAATAAACTTAGTCTTTTGTCACATTTCTGTTACAATTAAGCTACGATTTGATAACATTAATGTAGCTAAAACTGTTTAACTGTAAATTTTATTTCTTTTAAAGAGAAATTTTAAATCTTAACACAGTAGCAGACCTTGTAAAATAGAATCACAAAGGGGCTCAGATGAATCTTCCTAATTTGTGTTTATTCAGATCTACTATTGTTTCAGTCTCACCAGACTTGCTCACTACACATAATCACACCAGATAAGGAAGTACTCAAGGGAATCAGGCATCAATATGTTACAAAATATACAGTGCTATTCCAAAATTATAGCCTTCTTTATAATCCTGAGTGATCTATCAATGATTATCCAGGTTTCTTATATGAAATGTTTCCAAATAAAGGAAATGCATATCCCATTCCAAGTTTAATCAAAGAATGGTGGAATGCTGTTGAAAAGATCTCTAGCTTTATAAGCAGTATAAATTTAGCCTTTTCCTGTTGGATTCACAATTGATTATGGTACAGCAGAAAATCTCCCGTTGATCACAACCAAACACAAAAAAACAATGAGAGATAGCTATATGTGAGTTTGTAGGTAGCGGCTGAAATTTATCTACATTCAGAAGATTCAACAGCTCACTTTTGTGGTTATTATTACAAGTTATTATCAATCACAAACACTTTGTCTCTTCTGATATTCTGCAAACTTTTAACACAGTTTTTCAAATGAAAACTGTATCGTTGCATTTATGTTTTGTCAAAGGGGGCAAAACAAGCAGAAAATTTTCTAATAAATTGTCATTTTTAGAAAATGTAACAATGATTCACAATTTTGTTGGTCTTAAATTGGAAGAGGTCAGTTCATCAAATGCTAATTTTTGCTAAAAGTTAAGGCTACGGTTCAACTGTTTAAATATTTCACCATGATCCAAGACAGATGTACGAGACCAAATTCAGTAGAAAAAACAAAAGAAATAACAAAGTGAACATGGTAACATTTGCTTAGACAACATCGGTCATAATTGGTGCTTTATGGTCAGATACCAAAGAGTGCTAGCCGTAATCAAAATATTCAGTTTTTGCATCAATGTGAAGGTTCACAAATTTTTTTTTTTTTAAATGGTGGCTCCATGGGAGTGTTAAATCCAGAATTTTATGGTAGAAATTCTCAATACTATATGTACAGCTACAATTAAGAATTGATAGGAGAAATAATTTGTAGCCAAAAACAGTTAATTTGTTTAGTTTGCAATTAAAATAATGGCGCATTTGATTTAATTATTAATTGCATAATTTCATCAAAGAAACTTTCAAATTTATTCAACATATTACTATTATAAACTTAATTTATTTAGCTTGTATTAATAAATCAGTTTGATAAATAACATTACAGTACAAGTCATAAAAGGTCATGGCCATTGTTATGATAAGCAATAAAGATTCTGTAATCGGTTGCAATGTAAACACAATGTCAGACAAATTTCTCTCCACAGTTATCGATCTAGAATGTCAGTCTTGGATGCCATGAAATACGGAACCAGTGGAACCGTAGCCTAAGCCTTCTTTCTTGACCATGCTGCTGTACAAAATGTGATTACCTTATGGTAAAGGGTTAATATATCCATGCACAGCAAAGGGAAACTAGAAAAAACCATTGAACAACAGTTTCCATTGTGAGTCCATGTTGCAAACTTATCAATATGTACAATATATTGATATGACATTTCCACTCCCCAGTGAACGTAAAAGCATCCTTATCTCAGACCAAAATAACACCATAATAATGAGGATATAGTGCATCACATTACGCACGTTAAATTTTAAGTTTTACAGAATGCTGTATGTTGAGACTTATCATTTTTATCATTAAAACGATATTAAACAGCTACCCAGTGCTGAAGCAAACATGAGCAGATATAAATAAAGTGAAGTGAGTGGGATAAGCTAAAATATCCCAAGCTCATTATCAAATCAGGTGGGCAGGCAGCTCTGTGGTATTGAGAGATCCATCCCACGACATGGGACATTGAGTCTGACATCAAGACACACAGAGCAAGGTTAACAAAGTGAGTTTTTAAGATTATACTAACCCGAAGCTCCTGCCATACCTCCACCAAAACTTTGTTGTTCAAATCTTCTATCTGCTCTACCACCGGTAGCATAGCCACCACCAGAGCTGAAACTGTTTCTTCCTCCGGAAGCTCTTGAGTTCCAAACTGAGTTATTTCTGTTGTTACGATTGCCCGAGCCACCTCGATTACCCCTGTTTTGATTCTGCCTGATTGGGCTTCTGTTGCCAGCACTGTCCCAACCAAGGGGACCTTTCCGGATATCTGGTCTGTTGGCTCGAGCACGTGAAGCTACTTCTGGCTTTCTCAGCACTGGTTTTCCTGGCGGACCACCAACTTTTTTCTTTTCCTGGTAAGAATTGATTGGACCCTGTAATATATGTACATCTGTCAGTACCAATAAGCACCTGCCTTTTCACCTCTCATGGTAAACAACTCATGTACTGCCGTGAAAGAAAGCAGGGCTATTGTCTGATGCCACAAAAGTATCCATCTCTTCATAGCACTCAATATTCCAGGATGTGGACCTAGAAAAATCTCCAAAACTTTAAAGTAACTAACCAATATAAAAGAGGAAAAAGAAATAACCATGAGCATTATTTGCATTTCAACAGCTGAAATGAAAAAAAAAACTACTCCTTGACTTTGTATATAAATTTAATCTATTTAAATTTTCTTTTATTATCGTAATTTATAACTTTGTACAGTTCTCAAGCATTACACAAGACACACACAAATGTTTGACTAAAAAAGACTTGCTTTATGAAAAACATTGTATGTAAGGTATTCCTAGAGTGAGGTAAAAGACATAGGTTTTCACAGTAAGCAAGTAAATTGGCTTCTTATCATATAGATGAGTATAGTTCAAAATAATTTCTTTAGCCTATCATAATCTCAATGTATCTGTTGTTTAAAATACATTTTTTAAATAAAACAATTTAGAAAACAGTTCTCAACATACAAAGACTTACCTGATCTCTCCTTCTTGAAATCCAGGTACCACGACCCCGGCTCCTAAATTCCCTCTTGTACTCCTATTTGTTAAATAAGAAGAAACACATGTTTATAAAATGTAACTAAAAAGCTTCCAGAATGTTTTATATGACATAATCTGTAGTTTGAAGATCAATCTAATGAATTAGCTAAATTATTCATCCAATTAAATTTATTCTAATTCAATAACTTCAACTATTTCTCTCAATTCTAGGTTGGGTTTTGTACAAAGTTTTTTTTACCTCATTAAACGTTTTAAAAAATTATTTGCTTTACAACTGGAAGTCTATAATTTAATTTAATTTGTTTTAAACCAACCTCGAAGTATAAACATTTCCACATATACCCCAAAAACATTCAAAAAATTATATGAAGTACCCTTGGTGGACCAACATTTTTACTGGTCGTTGGTGTCTTCTTAGGGATCTCTTTTTGAGACAATGGTCCTTTCTGTGGAGATTTACTTTCAGCTGCTTTAGTCTCTGAGCTTAAAGTTTTCTCTTTACTCTCTACTGGTGTATTGGGATCAACTGAGTCTTTCGAATCAGCTTCTTTGCTTTTCTCCTCTTCATTCTCCACCTTATCACCAACAACTTGTTCCTTAGGTATGTTTGTAGTCTTACTCTCACTTTCTCTGCGCTCTGATTTAAACAAATAATACATTCCTGAATTTTTAAAAAAGGTCTGTGGGAGTTGGAGAATAATTCAGCAATCTGTATCAAGATCACAGTTAAATAAACCTCTTCCATTAATTTGAAATTGTATTCACCTATTTAATAATTAAATCTTTTTCTATGCACACTTTTTAACCTTTAATATGCAATAATTCTTTTGCTTAGTAGATTCTGTGATATACAGAACATGCACTGTAATATATGCTATTCAGTTATTGTTAAGACTATTGGAAGTAGTCTGGTAAAAAACAGATATTTAAACAAAGCTTGACATCGTACATATTCACTTACTTTCCAAAGGATGAAATTCCAAGATATTTCCCCCAAGTTCAACTTTGGTAAATGCTTTTAAGCAATGAAAGACACTGCTTCTATTCTCAAGAACAAGGCGAGCAGTACTAAAATAGAGAGAATTCAAATGTTCAAAACTGACATTTATCCAAAGATAAATTAAGACAAAATGTATTTTCTTCTCTTCTCAAGAGCAAGGCGAGCAGTACTAAAATATAGAGAATTCAAATATTAAAAACTGACATTTATCCAAAGATAAATTAAGACAAAATGTAATCCACTACTCATTTCTTCAATAGTAACTTAATAAACTCATGGCGATTTTAATATGAATTATATGATACATATTTAAATACATTCAATGAAATCAGTGTTAAATTTTTTCTCAAGCATTGTGAATTATAGAAGTAAATAAATAGAATTAGCAGTTATAAAAAAAGTTGATTTCTTGAGACTCACCCATCTTTGAATTTATCAGGAGTATAGTTAATCTCTGTTGCAAAGGGAAATAAAACTCTGAGCATTTCTTTGGAGGTGTCATTTGGTAGGTTTTTCACAAAAACCGAGCCAATCACCCTGTTCCTGAATTTTTTACCTAAAGTAAGAGAAAAGTTTCTACTAGGAGCAACGTTCAGTGTTTCAAACCATAAACCTTCAATATGTATGTTTCTTTTTATTACAAACATTGCTTTAGACTATTTAAGAGTAATTTAGACCAGCGTTTCCCAAATTTTTAAGTTTGGCGAAGTTTGGTGGAAAAGTTTCAAAATTGCACCATGGACAGGTGCCAGATTTATTTATTATATTTTCTTTTTATTTGATCATAATGTTCATGTTTTGCATAAAGGCAACATAAGGCTCGCCGCCTAGTGCTGCTCCACCATTTTGGGAACTTTGCTTCAGACCAGTGCTGTCCAACCCGTGGCCCACAAGCTGATTTTAAATGACCCACCACAGCTTGAGACATTTTTATGTGTAAAAAATAAAACATTTTAGGGACAAAAATATTTTCAGACCACATTCATTTATTTAGTATTGTTGGGAAAATTGCCTGAGAGCACAGGAGAAGTTGTAGCATTGCAAAAGGTAGAGGTCACAAAAGCTAAGGAGTGTTATTGCTTGACAGGGAGCAGTAAGTAATTTATGTTGATCACATCATCAAAGCAACCATTTAGGAACCAGGTAACATAAAAATCAGATTCTATCTTCCTCTTCTTTCTATCACAGGGTATCGGGTATAGTTACTGACTGCATTGGGAAAGATGAACAGGGAAACCTAAAGTAACTTGATATGTTGCTATTTGGTCATTTTAACAATGTCCAAGGCCCCACCAACGAGATCAAATTAGATGAAATAGATAGTTGAGCACCAGGACATAAATATGTGCTGCGTGGGATGATAAGAATATGACAGGAAAGTCTACGGGTCAGAGTAATCGAGATAGGAGCTGTGGTACTAAAGTTGTCACAATTGAATGACTATGCTGGGAAGTGTGAAACATTTATGGTACCGCATTATTTGAACAGATAGTCTCGTCTGGGAGAATGTGTGTCCATCCTTAATTGTTGTGAGGTTTGGTATAAATGCCTGGTACTCAGAGATTGGAGCATGAGAAGTTCAAAGAGTAGAAAGCAGGGTACAAGCTGTGTTTTGTTTTAGTTTGTGCAATTCAATCAGGGAGGAGTTGTGTGACACAGCAGCAACAATTCTTGAAAGTACCGGTACTGTATTTATAAACAAACATGAGGCCAAATAAAATCTGAATGACAACATGTTTTTTCTGATGAATTTCCACAACCATGGAAATGTTGTAACAAACTTTTACCATGTTTTTGGCCTCACTCTACATCAGTGAAACTGGATTTTATGTAATGAACATAGATTGAACAACATCAAGTCCAAAAAAAAAAAATGACAGCTTTAACAGGTGACCATTTAGGGCAGGTGCTACTAACCACTACCTCCAATTAAGAAAATTACAAGTAAAATGGAAAGCAAAATATATCATTAAAAGGGGATACAGTTTTCATTCTCTATATTTATAATCTTGATGAGACAATAATGCCTTTGGATATATGACTCTTTTTTGCATAAGTTAAGAGGTATCAAAATATGAATAATTTTTCAACAAAAATTTTTTTTTTAATTTAAAAACTTTCTTTTGAGATGTCATTTGCGGCCCTTCATCCGTGGTAAAAAATATTTTTAGTCAAAAAGGTTGGACAGCTTTGGACAATCTACTAAAGACAATATAGTTTTTTTTTTAGCAATCATAAAATGAATTCTTACCATGCCTGCGAGGTAATGGAGGAATGCACAACATTCTGACCAGCTTTGGATCAAATCTTAAAAGGGCTGGAAAATGAAGTGGACAAAAAGACAGGGAAAAAATGGCTTGAAATAGGCATTTTAGAACAAAGAGAATTAAAAACTAAATCTAAAATTTTAACAATCTTTGGTAATGAAACAAACATACACAGAGATAAATTTTCACAGACATGACTATAACTGGTGCATTTATAAATTTGAATTTTAAATTAAAAAATAATGGTCATCTTAAAAACAGAGCTCTGTGTGCCATTTAATACACAAACATCAGTTGTCAATGATGTTAATTACTTTCCTTTTCTACGACCACATCACCGTCAATGTTATTATTAATTACCTTTCTGTTCTACGGCCCCTTCACCGTTCTTTTTGATAATCTCAATATTAATCTCTGGGTAGTACAGGAACTCTAACTTCATCAGGTTATGGACCACTCTGATGGCTTGCTTTGTTGATGATGCAAACATTTCTCCTTTTCTATTTTAGCAGGTAGAAATAAATGTAATTAAATGATGAGGAACAAAAGTCAAACATGGATTTATTTAAAATATATACTTAACAGGCGCATTATCAAATACCCATGAGCTTGAGCAATAAAGATATTGCATGATCAAAAATATCACAATTTTAAGTACATGCAGACACAAACGTGTAGGCGTTCTACTTACCCACTTGCATATTTATTCATGGCAACAATGTAAATTAAGCTCTCCTTGGCAGCTTGAAAAACACTAGTGATCTGTCCACTCGTAAAATTTCCTGCTTTCAAAGGATAAACTTTAACTTGCCATTTACGCTCTGTGGATAAATATTCAATAACATCTATATTTTTTTTAAAAAAGGTAATTTGAAAATGAAAATCTTAAAACTTTTCTCTGTGTGGGATTAGGAAATTAGTGAAAGGGTGTTCCACAAATGTATAAGTTTTATAAAATAAAAGAAACTAAACTTTAATAAAATGTCAGGGATTCAACTCTGGGGAATGGACATGTTTTGCACTGGTAATATAAAATGAATGAACCGATTTTATCTTAAAAATATTTTATAAAACTTACTAGCAAGAAGCGAAACATTGACCTGAGGCATTACATTTGGATCTGCATTTTTATCTATATTTATGTTGTCTTCATCATCGTCATCATCCTCGTCACCATCTTCATCTAAATCATCTCCCTTTTTTTTGTCAATTTTTTCCTTTGGTTTAGTCTCTCCTACATCTTCAGATGGATCATTTACAGCCCCATTTTCTGTTCCTGCTGCCTCATTAATTGCCTGAGATTCACTTGGAGCAGCTGGGTTTTCAAGACTATCACTTGGTTCAGTGTTTTGCGCTTGCTCTTCTTGAGTCTCTAACTGTGTTTCATTGGGCTCTTGTATTTGGGAATCTGCCATGTTCGTATCCTAAAAGCATAATATATAACTATGAGCTTTATCGCACACAAATAAAATATAAACATGTGGTGTAGTGTGCCTCCTCTGTATTAATAAGGAGAAAATAAAACAGTATATTAAATTGTGAAAATATGATTTTAAAAATGTATAAAATTTGAGTTAAAACATTAATTCAAAATATTTATGTTAGAATATATAAATAAATATGAATAGGCAAAAAGCTTGCAAATATAGAAAACACAGCTATGGCACACTATTGGCTGATGGATGGGAGGAAACAGAAGAAGAAAAACAGATGCTATGGACAAGGGCGAAGGTACTAACTAACGCACATATTCTGGTGAAGGTCTGAGATTACTCTCTTATGACCCCGGCTAGTAAATTGGCTATCAACTCCATCTGTTGAGCTGAGCCATACAACATGTCCCTCACAAAGGATCCTCCAACCGCCCTGGCTTCCCCCGGGAGATCTAGTGCGGGACACTCCGTCAACAGATGTTCTAAGGTCTCCGGGGCCAGGCTGCAGTGCCGGCAGGTAGGATCTCTGTTGTTGTCCAACCTCCAGAAATATGTGCGCAGGGGGCAGTGCTCGGTGCGCATCTGCGTTACTAAACTCTGCACTCTACGACCTAACCCCCACCATGGGTCTTGTTTGCTAGGAGTAGGCAAGTTCGAATAGACGCCTCTGGCGGTCGTGTTGTCAGCCCATTGCCTGTACCACTTCTGCCTGAAGTGGTCCGCCAGCCAGTTTTTGACTCCCAAGAAAGTCATTGGTACTTCTGGCTGAGGCTGGGCTGCCCCGGTTTTCGCCAGAGTGTCAGCTATCTCATTGCCACTGATGTTGACATGCCCTGGTATCCATTGCATTTCAACCTTGCACCCTATTTCATCAAGTATGCATATGTCGTTGTGAATGACGTCGAAGGTACTAAACCAAATGATAAAGTGCCAGATGAAGTAGCACCTTCAGTAGAGCTATAACTGCACAGCTAATTCATCCTCATCTTCACAATTAAAGTTGTAATATATTCATTGGTGAGAACTATCGCATACCATTATATATGGTTTTTATTAATTTAATCTGCTTTATGATTTGGCTTGTTAATCAAAGAGTGAAAACCAATATACACAGAAAAATGATAACAAAGTTGTGATTTTAACAATATTTAATTTAATTACACTATTCAATTTCTAAAAAAATACATAGTCAAAAATGCAGGAACAAAAAACTATATTAATTTACAGACACACTCTTGCAATTATATAAGTCTGGTATATGTCTAGGAAAATATATCTCGCTGCTAGGAAAGCCGCCGGCCTATATATAAGGCTTAAATCAGAACCACCCAGAATGAAATTTTATAAAATGCATCACCCGATAGCATTTCCCAATCATGAATGGAACAAGCTCAAACTTAGCACACATAACATAACTTCATTATCCATATTCAAAAAACCAGTACTAAAGTTTAATGAACTCATTATTTTAATTTTTCCTAAAACTAGCCAATATACACACCGATTTTATAATAAATTTATTTTGTGAACATGCTTTTAGTTTGACAAGTTAAGCATCAATAAATAATTTTGGTATAATTTAATATAAATCTAATTTCTTGGTTTGTTTTTTGAGATTATGCTTTCAGTTAAAAAAATTGCAATCTGGCATGTAGGGTAACTTAAAAAAAAAAAAGAAAATGGAGAAATCATTTACGGTTTAAGATATCGGGGGCTGTAAAAATCAATAAAAAGAAAGGTTATTGCTATACAATTTAGTGTTAGTGCTAACTAATACCTTCTTGACTAAATTTATAAAGAATACACGTAAGATTACACGCAATAATATGACATTCGATCAGAAATAATATACGCCTACAAGATAACCCAAAAAACCTCACTCAATGGGAATGTAGGTCAACATTTCTTCTAATGTGAATGGGCAGAGTCAGACCTTAATTATGATCCAAAAGGACTCATGTCTCATTAACATTACACTCACATAGAAAAAATGTTTAATCTCGGATCCCATTGCGCCGAGGCCCGATACAAATTTTCTAGGCCTAAGAGTAGCCTAGGAGTGTCCCTGATTTACCAGCCTATAGTCTAGTGCACATGTGTCAAACTCAAGGCCTGCGGCCACACCCGGCCCACCGAACAATTATATCAGGCCCGTGAGGTCTTGACTGGCGTACAATTATATCAAAGTCAACGCTATGGTGTTTCTAAATGCACATTTTGCTGAAAAACTTAGCTTACGTCGCGCTGAATTCGCAAGGCGCTTTGGTGACTCTGAAGCACAAAAATGTAATTTCGAGCCGTAACCCATTTGTCATAGACGTGGATACTGCACTTGCAAATTTGCAGATAGAGCTGCAGTGCAATGGGACACTAAAGGCAAAGTACGACACAGTTGGGCCTGCGCAGTTTGCTTGTTTCATTCACGAAGAGATGCTCCAGCTTCGTCTATATGCGGTTCGAACCTTGAGCATGTTGGGTAGTGCATTTATGAATGTGTGAGCAGCTGTTTTCTGAGATGAAGATTAACAAAACATCACACAGGAGTCGTCTCACTGGTGAACACTTGCAGTCCATCATGAGAATCTCAATGACACATAACATTACTCGCAACATAAACGAACTTACTTGTTTTTGTAGCCAAGAAAATGTGCCAAACATCCAGCTCCGACAAATTGGCATAAGAATGAAAATAAAATTGGTATGCCAATGATTTTTAATTATTAAAACTTTTTTCTGTTTTCATTTATATATAGGCTAGATACTTCGGTGAAACAAGGGAGACCACGTCAAAATTTGTATCGGAAGTAGGCGTCGGCGCAGTAAAATCCGACTTTTTAATTTTTTAATGTGAGTGTAGATTAATTAATAAATGAGTCCTTTTGACATTTAATTGAGTTCCGCTTCCGCCCTTTCACTTTGGGAGACATATTGGCCTACATTTCCATCCAGCTATTGTGCCTTTTCAATCGACCTTTATTTTTGAAAATCCTTTGTGTATATAAGGCATCTTCACATACAAAATTTTTTGTGAAATAATAAAATAAGGTCATTTTTTATTAAATCTGTATGAGCATTAGATATTGATCTGTATCTGTGCCAATTCTCATCAAGGTAGGTCATGTCCCACATTAGTTATGCTTGTCACAGTAACCTGTATTGTCATTAGGTCGCCTAGCCCAATTTCGATAAGGATGTGACCACGCCCCCTTTTAAATGGCGGAAGACGCAGATTAGTTTCGGGTCACTTATGTTGTCTTTGTTTTAGCATTAAAACACAAATATTAAGGGTTTTAACTAGAAATAACAGTAAAAACTTAATAAATAACATTGAATAAACATACTGAATGTATATGGATGATGTGGTAGCTGAGTAATGAAGTGAAGAAGTCACACAGTGACACTGGTCAATAGTGTAGTGAGTGTGCAACCGTTGCCAGGGGCAACTATTACTACTACCTTACTTATATTTAGATGTGTGTGCATTACTTGCCATAGTTGGTTATAACTAATAACTGTATTAGTATAACCCTTAGGTGAAGTTTATATTCTTACTAATTAACCTAAATTTTGCCTGGAAAACAGCCTGTGCACAAGTCACACTCATATTATTGAGATGCAAATGGACTTATATTATAAGTTATATACTACTTCGTTTATTAAAACTATTTTTTTTTTAATACTAGCTAAGTCAAAAACTTTGTTGATTGACTTCAAACTTTAATGACTTCTTAACCACACTGATTAATTTTTTTATTGACCTTAATCATTTATGACATGTTATTAATCCATTTTCTAAAGGCAGAAAATTTCATTTTTTATTGTAGCTTTAATTTATATTTCTTTAAATTTGATTGATTTTTAAAAATGAAATTCCAGAATGGCAGAAGCAGCAAAAAAGGCTATTAGTGATCTAAATGATCTTTTAAGCTCTTACGACAATCTTGGCAATGACCTAGTTCTTACCAATGGCCACATCATTAACAGGCTTAATGGAAATAAAAAAAGTTTTCACAACACTGCTAAAGCAATTATTTTAGAAATTCAAAAACTATCAACTCCAAATGTTATGGAGGTCCATAAAAATGATATTCCTAAGTTAACATTAAGAATAAAAGATTTGTATTGTAATAAATATGCACATTTAATTAAACACAAATCAAGGCATTGGAATGAAATAGTGAAACTTTTGTCCGAAAAATTTTCTTTTTTTAATGTTCCAAAATCTAACTTAGATGAACATAATAAAAATGTTAGGACTTCAGATCCATCCACTAGTGACCCAGGTCCATCCACCAGTGACCCAGGTCCATCCACCAGTGACCCAGGTCCATCCACCAGTGACCCAGGTCCATCCACCAGTGACCCAGGTCCATCTACCAGTGACCTTTTAACTTTACGAAATGATTGCATTAACTGTTCTTTAAAGAGAAAGATCAATGAGAAACTAACAGAAAAAAATAAAAAACTAAAAATTCAAAAAGCGGCAATTAAAAGGCAGTTTAAAGTTAAAAAAGTTAATCAGAAAGTAAAAAGATTAACTAGTAGTCTCCAAACAAAACAACAGAGAAATAGAGAAATAGTGAGGAAAAATTCAAATTTAAATCGCCAAGTTAAATTTTTACAGAAAAAGCAAGGGATGCTTAAATTCATAATTACAAGTCTTAAAAGATCCCACAAATATTTATTCCTAAGTTAACATTAAGAATAAAAGATTTGTATTGTAATAAATATGCACATTTAATTAAACACAAATCAAGGCATTGGAATGAAATAGTGAAACTTTTGTCCGAAAAATTTTCTTTTTTTAATCTTCCAAAATCTAACTTAGATGAACATAATAAAAATGTTAGGACTTCAGATCCATCCACTAGTGACCCAGGTCCATCCACCAGTGACCCAGGTCCATCCACCAGTGACCCAGGTCCATCTACCAGTGACCTTTTAACTTTACGAAATGATTGCATTAACTGTTCTTTAAAGAGAAAGATTAATGAGAAACTAACAGAAAAAAATAAAAAACTAAAAATTCAAAAAGCGGCAATTAAAAGGCAGTTTAAAGTTAAAAAAGTTAATCAGAAAGTAAAAAGATTAACTAGTAGTCTCCAAATAAAACAACAGAGAAATAGAGAAATAGTGAGGAAAAATTCAAATTTAAATCGCCAAGTTAAATTTTTACAGAAAAAGCAAGGGATGCTTAAATTCATAATTACAAGTCTTAAAAGATCCCACAAATATTTAGAAGATTTAAAAAAAAAACATAAGATGCTTATTAAGACTTATGAGGCTCAAATACGCAGACAACAAAAAGAAATTACCCAATTAAATCAAATAATTGACAATTTAACATGTACATTATTGGAAGATAATACTGATAGTGCAAACACAATACAAACAAAAGATGGTAAGACATATGATATGGCCACAAGAATGGTGATGTACAAATCACTGTTATATAATGTTCCAGTCTGTGCTGTTGGAGATTTACTTCAATTCTCCATTCAGCAAATGACTGGACAAACACTGATGTCAGTACCTAGTCAGACAACAGTGGCTCAGATGTCTTGTGAGTTGGGAATTTTGGCCAACTTACAAGTGGGTGAGGCCTTATCATCCTGTGATAATGTTACATTATCATGGGACGCTACCAGCATTGATGGCTATCACATCAATGAAATACATATCTCCACTGCACCTACAAAACAACTTACAGTAGACATTAGACAGTTAGCTGGTGGCAGGGCTGTAGATTACAGTGAACACATTAGGGAATCACTGAGGGATGTCACCTACCTCTATGCAATTTACACTAGGGTACCTGAGGCCCAGACAGCTTTATTTTGTCAGGGTCTCATAAATAAAATAAAAAATACACTAGCAGATAGGGCACCTGTCAACCATAGCGTTGTTCAACAATTAGAGCAACTGTTTGACAGTAATATTCTAGAATTGAATTGCAATGTTCACCCCCTTGATGGTTTTGCTAATGCTGCAAGGAAGGCTCTCTTAGAAATAGATGCAGAGCAAGGTGTATCATCTTCTGAAATCTTTCATGGGAATGGACGTGCAGTTAAATGCATTATGTCTATTTCTAAACTTAGATACAAACAGGGTACTGGTGACCCTAGTGGATTTAAGACATTTATGAAAGAACATGGTATTTCCTTGGGCACATTTGTGCGGTATGTTGGTAACCGCATGCATGTGCTGTTTTATTCTGCGGGCATCATAGTCTTGCATCTTGAGGCACTCCGAACATATTTGGACAAGTCTTGTTCAGTGCGTTCAACACTCAGGAGTGCAACAAAATGTGACCTAGATGACTGTAGAGTTGTAAGGCAGTTGAGGGCACTTGGACTGGTTGGGAAAGTCATCACTGGGCCTTGGATGACCAAGTTTTACTCCGACAGAGTTCATCTTGACCTTGTACCAGTGATTCAAACCTGTCAAGATGCTTTAGAAAGACTGTCTACACAGCCTGATGAAATTCTCAACATGCCAACTAATATTTTTGGGGAGCCATTGCAAGCTGAAACTGATACAGTACTAAAAGCCCTTTTGAATTTTGACAGCAGTGATAAGGAGGAGATCACTAAAATTCTTTAAAAAATTCTTCAGGGTATTTTTTGTGTGTATCAGAGGCAGCTTGCTCGTTACACTACAGGTGACCTTTCTGATCCTACATCAGAAATGCTTAATCAATCAACCTCTGCACCTGTCCACAACATGGCATCTGAGCGTGCACTTGGCATGCTTGACTGGTTGTGGAGGCGTGCACCCAATGCAACTTTGTTCTTTTGCAATGGAAAAGTCAAAGGACGCATGAATGGGACTGTTTCTTGGCTTCTCGGGAAACAGGAGGTTGAGAGAAAAGCACTCATTCAGTTTGCCATCAAAGAGGGGTACATGGCAAGGAAAAATTCTGAACGCAGGAGGTTGATGACAGAAAAAGAGATGGCTCACCGCCAAAATGTTGCAGCTGCGCAACGTGACAAGAGTCATCGGAAATCAATCGGTAAAATTGTAAAAAATGCCATTGAGAAGAAATTAAAAGATGACTCTGTTTTTTCCAGTGTTTCTGCAGATAAGATGCAGTACATTGAGCTGTTCATCAACCAAACTGCATTAGAAATTTCTAAACAATTAGGTGGTCAACTATTTGACCACATCTGGGAGGATAATGGGAAAGATACTCCTTATCATGGTAGGATAGTAAACATATTTGATAGGAAAAAGTCTGGTTCACTTGATAGATTTATTACAGTCAGCTACTGGAAACTGGATGAGAATGAAAGCAGTAGTTCTGACTTTGAAATGCCTCTAACAGATTTTATAACTGATTTTGTTTTAGGTGATCTTGAATTGCTTGATTAATTTAAATACCCTTTTCCATCAACCTAGAATACCATATGCATTTTTAAATTAATATAAATTTATATTATTAATTAATTAATTTTTTTCAACACTTGAAAATCTTAAAATTTATTCATAAGCTGTGATATCATTTGATCTGTTATCATAATTTAACTTTGTACTTTGTAAATATATTGATCACTATATTTATTTAATGTTATGTGAATAAAATATTACAAAGAAATCATTAATGGTATTAGTATTAGTAAAAGATAAAGAATGTAGTATGATGTGGCCTTGGTAAAAGAATGCAAAAGCCAGGAATGGTAGGAAAACGTTTAACATTTCGTATTATTTTGTTTGTTTTGAAATTAACATTTTTGTTTTGCAGCACAAATTGCTGAAAAAAATCAACTAATAACTATTGATTTACACTATTGATTGATTGCTGATTGAGAATGCCATGCATGCTAAATTGTAAATTCATGAAAAATAAATTGTGTAATTGGTACCCTGTACCGTTTGTTACATTGATCTTGCTGCATGTTGTTGTCGTATTGTTTTTTCAGATATCATATTTATATATTATATATACATATTATTTAAATGGGTAATTATTCAGACATAAATAATTATTTTAAGACTGGAGGTAAGTGTAGCATATTTTATTTACACAATTAAAAGTATTATTTGTTGTGAAATTATGACATGGAATATTTTAAAATTTGTAACTAGGCATGCTTAACATTGAATAAGTGTGTGTTTTATTAAAATTGCAGCATCCTATTGCATGCATTGATTTTTACTGTGGTAATCTAATCCAGTTTGATTGAATTTTTTTTTTTTTAAAGATAAAGCTGTGGTTTTTATTTAAAAGAATTTTTTTTTTTCGATTGGATTGGTTTAAAAAAAATTGATATGTAAGTCCTACAGATGGCTAAATATAAACATTGCATGGACATTTTCTGTATTTAATTAATTTTTAAGAGAATCCTTAATATAAAGTGTAATACCCCTTAATTTTACCTCATAAACTTTGAAAATAAAAAAGTTATGATTTTTTTAAAGAATTAAATTATTGCGATTTTTGTATACTATTTAGTAAATTTGAATAAAATTAATTTAAAAAAGGGCTTTTCCTGAAAATGTTCACTATTCTTTTGTTTTTTCTATGAAGTATAATGATAACGAAGCTTCCCTGTTAATTTGAGATTTTTTCATTGAGTTTTGGCATAGTTATAGCTGAAAATCAAAACAAAAAAAAGAGGGTCACAAAATTTTGAGAAAAATGCATAGTAAAAAATGACAAAAATTACCGTTCTTCAAAAATTCATAACTTTAAAACTACAATAGCTAAAAATGTGATCTTGGTGTCTAAATTTTGTTAAAAATAAGATCTGTTCAATTATGTCATTAGTTCATTAAAAAAAAAAATTATTTTTTTTTACCAAAGTATCTAGTCTTAACTTAAGGTAAGGCAAGGCAATGAAATTTAAGCGCGATTAATTATTTCTAGTGATATAAAATGAAAACTTCCACTTTACCTGATGGAACTTAAGGCCTAAAATAGCGTCTTTTTGTTCATGTACAATGACCATATAACAAAATTGGGCCCAAAATTGAACAAGATAAAAAAAACTAGCATACAATTCATGAATCTTATGTCATTTACGACGCCATTGTGGGAAAAACAAGGAGAACTCTTCTGTCTTCAAAGATACGTTATAAAAGTTGCCCAATTGGATATATTTAGATTTAAATATTTTTAAAAAAAATTTATAGATCTATCTACTTTGTCTGATATTTCTTTCTAGCCCACTGGATCCATGCACAGCAATGTAAAGGTGGTACTCGCAAGCATGGGCGCCCGCAGAAAACTTTCTAGGAGGGGGGGGCACAAAAATTGATTAACCCTCTATTACACAATTTTAGTTTTTTTATGGAAAAAAAATTTTTGATGGCATACTACATAGTTATTGGACTTAAATAAACATAATATGCAAGAAATGGCAAGAAATGCCAAATTGCAACCTTGCGTAATAGAGGGTTAACTTTCCAGGGGGGGGGGCGCATTTTTTTTTTATTAATGTTTTAATGTAGTTTTAATTTACTGTAGTGTATTTGTATAATGAACGAACGGACAGGACATCAGCTTAGTTACTTTCTCTTTATTTTCTCTTTACTTTAATACATTTTTTTTTCTATTTTTGTCTAAATTTTTTTTATCCAATCAGTCCGGGGGGGGGGGGGGGCAAGGGCTCCCCTGGTCCCCCCAGGGGTAACAAAAAAAAGAGGGTCACAAAATTTTGAGAAAAATGCATAGTAAAAAATGACAAAAATTACCGTTCTTCAAAAATTCATAACTTTAAAACTACAATAGCTAAAAATGTGATCTTGGTGTCTAAATGTTGTTAAAAATAAGATCTATTCAATTATGTCATTAGTTCATTAAAAAAATATATATATTTTTTTCACCAAAGTATCTACAAATATATGTCCAAAGAACTAATTTAATAATAAATAGACACACACATCGGAAAATTAAAAACTCGGATTTTTCGGCGCCGACGCCCATTTCCGATACAAAAAAAGTAGTAGTCTCCCTTGTTTTATCGAAGTATCTACTGTATATGTGCTTGAATGAATATGAACAACATCGTAAAACAAGATAAGAATAATTGTTTAAAAACCCCTTCAAACCGGAACAGCTGGATTTTTTCTTGGCCGACGCTCAAGTGGTAAATTACCTAGCTCTATTCAACTATGCCATTGGTTTATTTTTACAGAAAGTTTTAATTTTTTTATATCAAAATCAAAGTACCTACATTATTGTGTGGGTGCCAAACGACTCCAATCGTGCATTGTCTCAAGAATTCTTCCTTCTGGCCCCGCATTTTTTTTTTTTGCAACAAAATTTGTGTTTCGACATTTAAATGTCAACTTGAGAAGTAAACAGATTAAGGTAAACGTGGGCAATTGGTGCCACGCCATATCACACACCGACATCAATCGTGAAAGACTCAATTTTCTAGCGGAAGCGGAAATAGAATGAGCTATGCAGGGCTGCCACTCACTTTTAAAACATTTCCCAAGATTTTGGTCATGAAATTTCCCAAGATTTCCCAAGATCATAAAAGTAAATAGAAGTTTTTTAAAAAGGTGTGTGTGTGTGGGGGGGGGGGGTTCCCCTATGTCCTTAATGTAATAATAGATTGAATTAATGCCCCTGAAATACATGTTACAATAATTGACTGAAATTTATTGAAAAAGACATTTGAAAAAATGTTTATCACATAAAAGAAATAAACGATTCGTTTAAAAAAAAATAATTTATATTATTTTATTTTCCAAAATATCAATAACCACTGGAGTTAGGCTTCTAATTCTAAATGTTACCTCCAAGTTCTCTGGTAAAAATATCACCTACAATCCACTGTAATAGAAGTCACTTGGAAACAAAACTCACAAGGCTAATCAACACACAATTCCTTTTACAAAGGCAAAAGGTTCTTCATCAAAAAATGTGTTTTCTAATTATAAGTCTGTTGATTAGTAATTGGGGTTGCAAAGCTATTAAGCAAAATTTGCTAATAATAATTCTAGTTAAAATGGATTGATATTATGAAAGCAATAAGTATTTTTATTTTTTCTTGTAAATTTACATTATAATGATTTTTTTCAAACGAATTTCGAAATACTGTTTAAAGGAATTTTCATTTATTTCCCACAATGTATAATTTTAATATCTTAGTTACCTGTGTGTCAATCCACAAATATTTTTTTCCAATAGATCAAAATTAGCCTAGATTTTTTAAAGATGCATAATAATTTGAACACATTGTATAAGTAATTGAAATAATCCAATTTTACTATGGGCTCTTGATAGAACACTTTCATTCACTCTTTGGTTTGTACTGTTTTTTGTATGGTTGCTAATATCTTATACGCATGATACAGTTTCCNCCCCGTTTAATAAACATTTAACACCTGGATGTAATTCGCAAATCTTCACCTTAAAAAAAATAGAAAATTAAAATTTTCTTTAATTATTAACTTGTTACAATTGACAATATTAACTTTATTTGAGAAAAGTTCTTATTTATTTAGAAATGGTTTTAAAAATTAAAACCAGAAAATAAAATGTTAAAAATTAATTTTTTCCTTGTTACTTTAAAAATTAGTTTGCTTTATTTTCACTTTATATTTTTTATCACGTATATTGTTTGCGTTTTTCGAAAAATATAATAAAATCTTCCCCCCAGTTAAGATTTCCCAAGGTCTTGCCTTATTTTAAAATTTATTCCCCAGATCCCAAGGGGGGTTGTGAATTCCCAAGATCTTGGGAAATTTCCCAAGCTGTGGTAGCCCTAGTTATAAGGGTTGCCAGATTAAAATTATCAAAATGGCCAAATCATTCAAAAAAAGGGCCAAAAACGGGACATATGTTTTAAACACAATATACCTCAATGCATTCATTATATTAAAATGTCTTGTGTAGAAATTAATATAATAAAATTAAAATCAATATATATTATTTCTAAATCATTACTTTGACATCATTTTTTTTTTTAATATTTAGGGCTATTGAAAACTTTTCTTCAATTAGACTGCAGGAAATTATTTTCTTAATAATTAAAAACTAGAATATAAGACCCGTTGTTACCGGTATGATAATGGTAGGCATTTTGCGAATTTTTTAACTGGTATAGATGTTATGTATTCTCTTAAAAACCACAAAGTTATTAAAATATTCCACGTCCTTGAAGTGTATAGATAGGAAATAGTTAATCAGAACTCCTTGTTTTAAAAAGAAGTATCTATGTAATGATGTTTACGTTTCTAACTAACATCATTTTTTCTTTTATAGAAATATTTATCTCCTATATAATAAATGCTTACCCTGCAACATCTTGATCAACCTAAACCACGGTTTCCACTCTTAACAGAAACTCAATTAATCATCACCACTAATGACAGTAATGACCTCCTTTCCTCCTATGACAAAGGTAAACAGGTCGACATGACAATTCTCAACTTCTCCAAGGCCTTTGACACTGTTCCACACACCTTTCTTCTACATAAGCTCCACCACTACGGCATTACCGGCAACCTTCACTCCTGGCTCTCAACATTCATAACACAAAGGACCATGCAAGCAGGGCCGGATTTACAGGCAGAACGACTAGGCCGAAATAAGGGGCCCTAAAATTGGGAGTAGTATACAAACAATTTTGAATATCAATCGAACTGCAATGAAATTATTTCATAGTGATTTTAATATTTTGTATTGATAAAAATTTCATCTTCAAATAAAAAAATATATTAAGTTAATGATATTAACTTTCATTTCACGGAAAATGCATATACATTTTCATTAGAAAATAACATTGCAAAATAAAATAAAGAAATATTTCACTATTTTTTTTCTCTAATCACTTCCGTATCTGTCACTTTCTGTTTAAACCTTTTTTTTGCTTCAGATTAGCTTAGCTATATAGGCTATTTTACTTAATTTTAATCATAAAGAGTAGTCGTCTATCACTGTACTCGGTGCTCGTCAACGGCAACAATAAAATTAATTTAATTTGTTTTTGTTGTTTTTCAGAAATATCTTAAAAATTTCAAACAGAAATGGGAAGTAGCTCCGAACTTATGTGGAGCTGCAAAAAGAAAGAAAAAAGAAGAAATAGAAAACATAAAGAAACCTCGAAAGCTCGATAGTTTTCTGTTGAAAACAGAATCTCATGCTAATTCATAACTTCAACTAATCTTACAGACTATAGAATAAGTGAAGAAGCTAATTTATCGGATGTTTTAGAGCACTAAATCTAGGTGGCTCAAACTTTAAACGAACAATCAGAACTCGATAAGGATACGGATTTCCAAAAAGATTTACCATTGAATAGAAAAAGTGATCCAGGACTTTGTTATAGCCTTTCAGCTGAGAATATACAACTTTGGATAGAGAGCGGTCCGTCAACGTGTCAAAATGTAGATAATGACTTTAAATCCTCTAAAATGATGTATCCAGATCGCGATCGATATTGCTCAAAACGCTTGTTTGTGGGGGAAAAAGCAAACAGTGCAACGTTTAAATATATTCACCAGCATTGGCTTGTGTATTGATATAGTCACCAGCATTGGGTTGTGTATTCTGTTTTGACTGCAAGCTTTTTGAAGCCTCAAAATTTGCTTTAGCTTCAACGGGATTTAAAGATTTGAAAAATTCTGTGGCATCAATTCAAGGTCATGCGAACTCATCGGATCACAGAAAAGCTTCTTTGCATACTTTGACAGAAAAAATAACGTTTTAATGGATCAACTTCTAAACGAAATTCACAAAGAGAAAAACTACAGGAGAGAGGTTCAACGAAGAGTTATGGCTGCAATCAGGAACGTAACTGGGTTTTTGACGCCCTTGGCTAATTTATTTTTGGCGCCCTTTTTTAAAAATAAAAATGTGAAAATTAGACATTTAGCTGCACCCTTTTGAACTGGCGCAGGCCGGCGCCCTTGGCAACTGCCCCTATGTCAAGCCGTTGTTACGCCACTGGCTGTAATTTGCACATTGATTGAAAGAAAGTTAGTTTTTAGAGGTTCAAATGAAAAATTTGGGGCTGAGTGCAACGGGAATTTTATTGGTCTGCTCGAGTTAATTGCACAGTTTGATCCTTTTTTTGGCCGAACACATAAAAATTAGGTTGACAGCGGTTCTGGAAAAACAAACTACCTCTCAAAGACATGTGAGTAGTTGATCGTATTGATGGCCAGAAAAGTTTTGCTATCATCATCCATGATGTTCTAAAATCCAAGTATAATGGATTATCAGTAGACTCGACACCTGATTTGAGCCACAAAGATCAACTATGTGTGATCTTGAGGTATATTGATCAAACTTCTAATGAGCCAATGGAAAGATTTGTCAACTCCCCGGTACATCCACGTCGATAATTATACAGGGTAAAATTTAGCAAATGTAACCGTGAGCTTTTTAGATGAAAGATTGAACGTGGAAATCAACAATTGCAGAAGCCAGTCTTATGATAACGCCAGCAATATGGCTGGAAAATATAAAGGCATGAAAACTAGAATTTTGAAACTCAATAAGCTGGCAAAATTCTTGCCATGTTCAGGTCATTCTCTTAATTTACTGGGAGAGGCTGCTGTGGCATGTTCAGGTCATTCTCTTAATTTAGTGGGAGAGGCTGCTGTGCCATGTTCAGGTCATTCTCTTAACTTAGTGGGAGAGGCTGCTGTGGATTGTTGCATAGAGGGAATCATTTTTTTTCGGTATTGTTCAAGAACTTTACAATTTTTTCTCTGTTTCTACAAAGCTATAGAGTGTTTTGGAACAATTGGCATCGTTGAGACCCGCTAGTCCTCACCTTTGTGAGACCCGCTGGCTCACACTCGCTCTCGCTCTCTCCATCGCTACCCAACATGATATGACACAATTAGGCTGGGCCTTAAAATAATAAGTAATGACTCAAATAACAATGGAAATTAGCCTGATAACCTTGACAGTGACACAATTTAAACAATGCACTCATTCTGGTCAAGCATCCCAAGCGACGCATGTGAGTCATGAGAATTCAGGACACCAAGTGACGCTTGAGTACCGACGCGGACGCCTGTTAGAAATGCAGGACAGCGTCCCTGTAACTGTAACCAACATAAAAGGCACCCCTTAATCATGTATCGGCCTCTTTTACTTTTACCTGACGTATGTCAGCAGAGCCTGGCTGGCATAATTAGTTGAAGTGTTTTTATCCTGATTGTGTTGGGTTAGTATTGTTAATTTTCCTATTCATGTGTAAGGGTATGTAAAATTGTAGTTGTAGTCTTATCAAGAAATGTTAGGACTATAGCTATTGTTAGAGTATAATTGATTATTAATAATGTGATGTGATTTTAATTGTTTACCCATGTCTTATGCATTGTATTTGTTACTCTCATTCTAGCCAATAAGTAACATTTGGCCAGTAAGTAATAGTAGCGAAAGTAATAGTTCAGTAAGTCATACTTGAAATAGTAATTTATAGTTGAACTAGTGAGTAATAGTTGAGTAAGAACAGTAACGTAATTAACAGTTGATCAAGTACAGTTCGTTAGTGGAGTCAGTCGTTAGTGGAGTCAGTCGTTAGTGGAGTCAGACGTTAGTGGAGTCAGAGTGGAGTCAGACGTTAGTGGAGTCAGTCGTTAGGGTCAGAATACCGCTCATCTCCTATTCAACGAACCAAAGCGTAGATTAGTTCTACTGCTACGAGAATAGCAGAGACTCGCCTGAAGCTGTTTGTGTGGTTATGCCCACGTCGCAGCGCGAGTTACCAGAGACCTGTTACATCGCAGTGACCAGTGGCCTCTGAGTGAAGCCAAATCAAACAAGACTGTAGCGTGTGCAGTGTGTGTGTGTGTGTGTACCCCGGTGAAGTTCAAGGTCGACACCTACCTCCTAGCAAGTGCGCTGTGACCCGAGGAGACGGCTGCGGAGTGAGTGTGTGCGTGTGGGACTTGCCTATAGGACAAGATCGCCAGTTGGCACGTGTGGGGCTTGCCTATAGGACAAGATCGCCAGTTGGCACGTGTGGGACTTGCCTATAGGACAAGATCGCCAGTTGGCACGTGTGGGACTTGCCTATAGGACAAGATCGCCAGTTGGAGCATAGTATTTGTATAATATTGGGCAGTAGATCTTGTTATCCTGTATATGTGTGCCGGTGTATAGTGTTTGTAATGTGTATGGTGATAATTCTTTGGCGGTAATTAAATATTTCTTTTGTGGGCTGAACCACCTGTGTTTCTTAGTATAGTGATAGTATTAATAGAAGCGAGAGCTTGGGAGAGTGTCAGTGAACGTAAGAGAAAGAGAGTGTGGAGTGAGATTGGTTCAAAGTACGTCATTAGCACATATGATCCTACCCTAGACATAGCCTTAGTAGCCGTACTAATCAACGTAGAGGCCCAAGGGACCTTGCTAATCAACGTAGAGGCCCAAGGGACCTTGCTAATCAACGTAGAGGCCCAAGGGACCTTGCTAATCAACGTAGAGGCCCAAGGGACCTTGCTAATCAACGTAGAGGCCCAAGGGACCTTGCTAATCAACGTAGAGGCCCAAGGGATCTTGCTAATCAACGTAGAGGCCCAAGGGACCTTTGTTGATAAAAAAAACCCATAAACAACGAATATTATTCGTAGTCGAAGTTTTAACATTTGGGGGTAATAGTTAACAATCACTATGGAATACTCGATGGAGCGCTCATGCGGACTCGGTCAAATCCATTCAGCAGAACTGATGGAAGCATTGCTGACATGACACTCAATGATAGGGAAAGTTTTGAAACGAGGGCAAGAGCTGAGGCTGTCAACGTTCTATATATCGAACATGTGCATGGCATTAAGTGCCATTAAGTGCTAACGTGAGTGTTCAATAAGGATGATGGCTACTGGCGAGTGGAGTGGAGTGTATGCCATTAAGTGCTAACGTGAGTGTTCAATAAGGATGATGGCTACTGGCGAGTGGAGTGTGGTGTATGCCATTAAGTGCTAACGTGAGTGTTCAATAAGGATGATGGCTACTGGCGAGTGGAGTGTCGTGTATGCCATTAAGTGCTAACGTGAGTGTTCAATAAGGATGATGGCTACTGGCGAGTGGAGTGTCGTGTATGCCATTAAGTGCTAACGTGAGTGTTCAATAAGGATGATGGCTACTGGCGAGTGGAGTGTCGTGTATGCCATTAAGTGCTAACGTGAGTGTTCAATAAGGATGATGGCTACTGGCGAGTGGAGTGTCGTGTATGCCATTAAGTACTAACGTGGGTGTTCAATAAGGATGATGGCTACTGGCGAGTGGAGTGTCGTGTATGCCATTAAGTGCTAACGTGAGTGTTCAATAAGGATGATGGCTACTGGCGAGTGGAGTGTCGTGTATGCCATTAAGTGCTAACGTGAGTGTTCAATAAGGATGATGGCTACTGGCGAGTGGAGTGTGTTGTATGTCATTGTGTGCGTGTTTAACACACTTTTAACAACCCTGCTCGCCGCGCCAAAAATGTAGTAGTGTGAGGTTCTCGGGTAATGGTTGGTGATGGTGATTGGGTGTACCAAGACCGACACTGACAGTTACTAATAAAAAAATGAAGGAATTCGGGGCTCGGGGACTTCCGGG
This sequence comes from Lymnaea stagnalis, assembly GCA_964033795.1. Taxonomy (NCBI): domain Eukaryota; kingdom Metazoa; phylum Mollusca; class Gastropoda; family Lymnaeidae; genus Lymnaea; species Lymnaea stagnalis. The sequence continues at coordinate 241,658 of CAXITT010000234.1, read as the reverse complement.
CTCGGGGACTATAGTTTTATCAATGCTCGGCCGGAAAAGTTCACTTGGACGATAAAGGTCCCAAGGAAAAGTCTAAAGAAAAGTCTAAAGAAAATGCTAAAGAAAAAGTAAAGAAAAAGGACCATATCTGAAAACAAATAGAAAGAAACAAATAGTACAGGTCAACAATGTCCGTACTAACATTGACTATACAGCTAATAATAAACATGTTAAATAACGCCATAATTGTAGATGGTGACCAAAATAGACCTAACTGAGGATAGCGTATTACATGTTATACAAAATGGCAATGAAAACTCTAGTGTTCCAGAAATGTCTAATTATAAAAGAAATTACGTGGCAGTTTTTAATTTGTAGCACGTGCACAGTGTTGGTGTTACACACAAAACCAGTGTGAGATGTGAGGGCTAACATAAAGATCTTAAAATTATTAAGGTATGCCATCCAGGTATGGTGTCTACGTAAGAAGCACACATAGCAGGACAGAATTTACAATGGTATAAAGTATGACCACCGTTAGCTTGATACTTCTATCTATCAATCGCTGTGTCTTTTAAAGACAAACACCAAATTGCAGAATGGCTAATTATATTACACATATTGGACGTACATTCGCTGGTTGACAGCGGTTGTATACTGTTGTACCGTATCAATAGCTTATAAGCACATTGCAGTATGTGTACCCAGAACAATATACAGTTGTGTGTTATGCTCCCAAACCCTGGTCAATGGAATCTAATTTATTCTATTTAAGAATTTAGTGGACGAAAACAAATAGCAGGGTCATAGGTCACCACGCTGTAGGTTATTCCTACACTAGATCCTGGTCAGGAGTCGGAACAGAAATCTTCCAATGCTAACACAAAATGGCCTATTGTCCTCTACTTACATTGCGTTCCAATGAGCCACACTTGAACGATGACACACTACAGGGATGCTGTCCGATCTCGAATGAGGCCCTAACTTAGCGTGCATCCCTTTATAAAGCCGTGCGCGGACGTACGAGAGAGCTTCTCCGTCACACCGAGACCGAGACGGTCTACGTTTTGCCTTCTGGCCGATTTCCTGGGGTAAAATGTCTAACTCTGGGGACTACACCCGAGTCATCATTAACATCCCTGACCAAATCCCTAAAGACTTCTATGTGTTCTGTGCAGTTTGGTCTCAGCTCTCGTAGATACTATTTTATAGTTCGATGAGTTAAATAGTTGTTTAGATATTTAAAAAAGAAGGGGTGGGGGACCACTAAGGATGAAGATAAAAAATCCTTCTAATGACGCAATGTTCAACTCTCCTATAACGATGAAGACTTGTAAATATGCTACGGAGTAGTGAATAAAATCTCCTTTCCAACTAGGTATAATTTATAACTAAATACGCTAGGGTTCCGGAGAAATAAATTATTGAAATTCTAACTAAAGCCCACATCGTGGTATTTAAGTATTCCCTCCCCCCCCCCTCCCCCCCATGGGAGAGAGAGGCCGGCCGTAGAGAGGCCGTACGGACTGGGGTGAAAGAGAAACCTAAGGTCAACATTCCGATCTAGTGGTCGGCGAGGTCACACCGCGCGTTGGGTGCTAAACATGGGTTTCGTATTAATAACGGTTGTTTCAAACGGGGCATATGGGCTACGTTCAAATTTTTGTAAAACAGAGTAGCTTGCCCTTTGAAAACGCCCACTTTTTCTGAATGGGTTGGTTCCGGTTTCCAACAGTGTGGCTTTATGTTGTCTAACTCTTAGTTTGGTTACAAAAGTTGCATATATTATCTTACTAATTAAATGTATAACTATGGAATAGGCATATATTACCATTAATACCACAGTTCTTTTGTTTCCCCATTTTACTAGACTTCGTCAATTATGATTTAATGTGTCTATTTTAGACTAAAATAACTGTTGTTAGTGTTACTAAGTCGGTATTCAAACACAAAGAAAACAAATATGACTGGTAACAAAAATTATTGTATTGTGTGCTCCAATTACGCTGGTAAAAATCGTTGAAGGTAGAAAAGTTACTATGCATCGAATCCCTAGAGCAAAAACACTTTCAAGAATTTGGTGTTCTAGATTACAGCTTGTTCGCAAAGATTTAAAACCAGGGCAACTTAAAGGAAGAGGTAAGTGATAAGTGTAAGCACTTTTGTTTTAATTTTAAGCAACAAAAAAAAAAAGTATTATATATAGGCAGCCTATTTGTATATATATTAATGAAACTATCAAGTTAAGCTGGTATAGTGTATGAGAGTTGAAAACTATAGTATAATGTATATTAAATTTTCAGGAACCCAATAGTAGTAATAGGCATAGGTTAAAATATACCATACTCATACTATGCAGTCTCATTTCTGTTTTAGGCAACACAAGAGTGTGTTCAGAGCATTTTCTATGGAAAAAAGGACCCTAGCCTGGTGATGACATACCTTCGGTGTTTGCTAACCGAACATACAAAACAACAGTACATGTAAGTTTAAAAAAAAAAAAAAAATTCATTTGGTTGCAAGTTTAAATATTTTTTTAATGAATGCAGAACGTTGTGTAACTTAATTTGACAATATGAACATTCATGAATTTTATTTGAGAGAACACATTGAAATAGAATTGAGATTTTAATATGACAATATGAACATTCATGGATTTTATTTAACTTTGAAATAGAATTGAAAATTTATTAATCAAACACATTGATGTAGTACCAGTATTCAAAAGTATTGACATTTTCTTTAATGTTCACAGACTCAGCATGTCGAAGAGGCAACAGCAGAGAAGGCAACTCAAGAAGAAAATACTTTTATTAATCAGGCTATATCAACAATACAAGGAGTATCTGTTATGTTACATGATTATTGTGGTAAAATAGATACTAAAACACATGGAACGTGTCAAGAACTTTAAAATTCTTTAAAATCTTTTGGGGACTATAAAAGAACAATTCTCAAAAATTTGGAAGATATGTAACATTTTAACAACACTTCAAAAACCACTTCATTGTCATAATTCAAACATTTTACCTGAAGAATTTTAATAATAGTAATGTGAACATTGAAACATAAGTGTTATATTGTTACGTTTGTAAATTAGGCCTATATAATTTTGGTAAAGAAACAAAGACTTTGATTGATGATGTCTTAATAAAACATACTACGACAAGCTGATGTGTAATTATTTAGATAAAATATGATTATTTACTGTTTGAAATAAACAAAAATTTTTTTTTAAAATTACGTTGCACTTCTTCATTCTTAGCATACCTCAGAATACCTGAATCAAGAACAATAACAATCAGTGAATAATGCTTGTACCAGTAACTATAATGTGATTTTATAATCTTTACTCGTCAAATATTAAGCCAACAATTTGCTAGTGATCCAAATAAAGGGAATCTTGCTAGACTAGTCAAGTATTTTCAAATGCCTATAGCATAATAAAAAAATTACAAGCAATATAAATACATACATTTAAATATGAAACAAGCAACTGAAGTAGTACCGGTATTCAACAGTATTGACATTTTCAGGCAATTTTTGGGAGGGTTGTTTCACCTTTGAGGCTGTATAATTAATAATAAATCCACAATGTGGTGCAAATTGCTTCAACTTTTCTAATAATGTTGTAGAAAGTTCAGGCATTGCACGATTTACTTTTGTGACTTTATGCGTCAGATTTTCAGCCTTCTGTGGACTAAGTTTACGCTTTCTTGGCTGATTCCACTTGCACTGTTCGGAAGTAACAAATTTAAAGGAATTAAATATATTCATTGAAAATAATAATATTTTAAATTGCGTTTTATATTTCAAACATGGAAGTGTCCCAAATATTTAAAATGTCAAAATTTGGTTTTAACACATTTTTAGGATCTACTTGCGTCATTATTAAAATTTGGTTAAAATATTTTTTTAAAGCAAATGTTTTTCATACCCAGTAGTATAATCAATTTCTCTGCTGTACACCATATAATTTAACAGTTCTTTCTCTGATATATTAGGCCACTCTGACATGATCACATCTTCCACTTCCATCCAATTTTGCAGTGATGCAACATGGAAATATTCCGCACCAACCAAATCTTGCTTCTGCACTGTAAAGTCTTGATCTAAACAAAATCACATAGTTACACACATGTCTCATGAATTGTTTTATTATTTTTAACTAGAATCAAGTTGCAAATAATGTTAAAGTTTACCGCCTAAAGAGTCACTAAGCTATAGCGTAATAAAGTAGCAAAGACTAGTTAACAGTTAATAGTTACTACTAATACTATTAGTCATTTGTATTTATACAACTTAGCCTGTAGCTATTATTAGCATAATACTAATAGTTATACTGATAGGTCTGCTTAACTTGATAATTTATCAATTAATAGTTTATATTACTAGTAGTGTTAGCGAAAGGAGTACTAGTGTCAGTGTCAGGCAGTGTAACATGTAAAAAGCATAGCTTAATATCTTATCTATATTAATATTACTTAAATTTAAACGACTTAAGCTCACTAATTAGCTGTAGGCCTACTGTACATTTTGCTTAAATAACATGTATAGCATAGGCATATTAATTAGTAGTACTATTAATCAAACCGTTGCAGTTTATGTCACGTACTAAAAAAAAATGAATGGCAGGTTGTCATACTTACACGCAAAATTTGTGTTCTCGAACAAGCGATGAGTCCCTTTTGCTCTCTTTATCAAATCATCCTTTTTCCCGCTAAGTAATTGACCTTTAGATTAAAGGTATGATTTCAAATAGTTTACCTTCATTGAGTCAAAAACTTTTTCAGCCTCGCTATCCATGGTAATAAACCAACTCCAACTAGACGGTAAATGAACCGGAACCAACCCAAGCGATCTTTTCTCCCCGAAAATAAAAAAAAATTTCGTTCGTGGATGTACCTAATAGAAAAAACCCTTTTTAAAAAAAACTCTTATATATTTATATGATCTTGGGAAATCTTGGGAAATTTAAAAAAAGTGAGTGGCAGCCCTGGTAGTCAACTTTACGTAAAAATCAGGGGTTTTTTTTTTGTTTTTTTTTAATTTTCCAAAAAGTGTCTATTTGGTTACAATAACCTCTTATAAACGCAATCCCCAAATAAAATTTGCTAAAAATAATTGTTCTAACTACATAATTTGTATAGACTCATATACAACGTGACACCAGTATCGTCAAGACCATACAAGGACAAGGTTAGGAACATGGAATGTCCACTCTGCAGGACAGGGGCTGATGAGACAGAACAACATTTATATCTGACATGCAACACAATATTGCAGACTAAATCTACACTTAAACAAATCATACAAGCAGGTACAGTTCACCCTGTAGATATAGACAGAGCTATAACACTAAACACAATACCAGCATCAATAAACAAGAAACAACACATTACTTTCACAATACAGAAAACATGTATGGCACCACAGACTTAAGGCTTTTTTCCACAAACATAATTACACAGACATTACATTAGAAACACTTTTTAGATTTAAAATACAAAACATAATTCAAAACATATGTTAAGAAAATATTATGACAAATAATACATTCATAGTTTATCATTCCAACTCATTTAGACATCATGTTAAAAAATTAGTAATTTACACAAATGTTTAATTTAGTACACTCTATTATAATGTTAACATTTTGTTTAGTT
>CAXITT010000234.1:127150-230340 GCA_964033795.1 Lymnaea stagnalis | reverse complement strand
TTTTTTTTTTTTTTTCCCATTCCCCATATTTATTTTTGTAAACGGAAAAATTTAAAACATGTCTCCCCCCCCCCCCGGGGGGGGGGGGAGGGGGGGGGAGATTTCGCTCACGTAACGTCGGTTGACGCCCTCTTCGTCTATAAAAAAGGTGATGACGGGTACTTTTTAAAAATGTTTAAAAGTACTGTTTACTGTATATAAATTCGAAGTGGCTATAGGTACCCGATAAAGATATTAGTGACCTTGTTTCGATTGACGAAAGCTTATGCTAAATCATGGGAATTACTCAGTAGTGTGGCTCAAATTAAATCGTAAAGATCATTGTGGTGCATATTATAATTAAGTTAAAGTTTTGAAAGAAATTATCTTTTTTCATTTTAAGAACCAGGACCCAGGACATCAATGACATCATAAATCTTTCATTCATAATATTATTCTTCTATCATTAATTGATTCACTTTGTTTAATTATTAGTAGGCCCTACTTCCTTTTTTTTTAGTTTAGCTACTTATATTATATTATTTATATAGAATAGTTATTGTGTAGCCTTTATTCATTGCATTATTTTAATTTTAGTAAGCTTTTGAATTTATATAAAACATTTGTTTTTTTTGCAGTGCTTCTTTTATTTATTTATTTTTTAATGAAGCCTGTTTTAAAGTAAAATATATTTTGTAAAACTAAGTCTTGGCCCTTGGCCTATTGTTTGCCTTGATTTCAGAATGAATCAGATGGTGATGGACACTACTATAAGTTAGTATTTTATAGGCCTAAGCATAATTTTTATTAATGAAGGGCTTGGAATTCGTTAAGTAATTGTTTACATCTTTCAAAATCATTAAGTTTGACTTTGAATTTTGAATCAATTTCACTCTGTCTATTTTTAGTTTCTAGTGAGCCTAATAGTAAATACAGACATAAATCAACACATAACACAAACAAGTTAACAAACAAGGCATAACGAAAAAATGTCATGATAATTTAGATAAAAAGATAATCACCATCAGATAACAAGATTTGAGAAGAAGGTGTGTAGGCAGTTGTATAAATTCATACAGGCCATTGAACATATTATTTAATTATGGATTAATATTTTAAAAACCTATAGTTATCAGGCTACAATGATTTTTTTTTAATGATTAATAAAATACCTCTACTAATTCTGTCATGTTCATATCTTTTGGTTTGGTGTTTTTCTTAATCATTTTTTCATGATTTAGCTAAGGTCCTATTAGTTTAAGGAAAACATCTGTATTTACTCTTTTATTTTCCTTTAAAAATCTTAAAATTTAGTGGTAAGGTTTCTTATTAATGTTTATCTAATTTTTTTAAATTATAAAATTTAATATTTTTAAAAATATTGGCATAATAACAATCTGCAAAAATTTGCACTTTCTTGTTGCAGGTATTTTTTCTCAATCAGATCTTTTGAAACATGGACAACGGCTTGACGGAAGAAGCTGAAACTACAGAGTTCAAAAAGAAAACTAGGCAACGTAATAAAAATAATAAGAACTCAGCTTCTACAACAAACAAATTAGTATCAAATAATGATACAAAACACAGAGAAAAAAATTCAGAGACGTCTAAATCTAAAAATATTAAGAAAGCGAGGAGGAGAGATGATCGATACTATGGCAGATTTCATTGTAAAAATTGCAAGAGACACTGGGAAAGTGCGCATGTTTATACAGTTGGAGGGACCAAAATGGTAGTGTTCCTATACAGATATAGTTTACTTAATTAATATAAATTATATTTTTTTATCAGCAGACAATTGCTTACAGAAATATAAAGATATTTTTTTTAATTAATTTTAATTTTTTTGAGTCTGTGTAGCTGTACACATAAATGCATAGAATACATTTCTGCCATTTGTTTGTCTGAAAACATTGTGGCAGGTTTTTGTAGGCAGAGTGTGTTACACATAATTTTGTCTTCTAATTGTTTACAACAGGAGTACAAATTTATTGTTTGCTGATGATATATCAAATTTTTAAAATGGGTAAACCTGTACAAATGCAAAAAATGAGGTGCAATTATTTTTAAAATTTTTAGCTTATTCAATAATGCATTTTATAAAATGTTCACAGGTTAAATTCCGACAGGCTTGCAAGCAGTGTAAAGAATATTATTTTCCCTACCGCCTCCAAATATTAAGATGCAGTCAGTGTATGAATGAGCCTTGTACATGTGTTTGTGAAGATTGTGGAAAGTTGAGACATAAAAGATACATTTCTTTAAAAATATCTGACACGGATGACAGTGAGGAGGAAGAAGCAGGTAGGATTTTTATGTATAGGACACGGACCAAGTGTTTTCTATAAGAAATATAGTTTACATTTAGAAACAATAAGATGAATAAGTTAGTCTTTAGGCATTTAGTGGATTTATATCGTTTATTTCAAGTAGTCAATGTGGGGATGTTACATTCTGATTTGAATTTTAAACGTCAATAAATTTTGACTTCTAATTAAGGTAATACATCATTAAAAATATATAAATTCTACAAAACAAGTTTTATTGAATGTGCCATTATTATTTTATAATAATTACCCATTTAATTTTCCACTGGACTAAACTAAACAAACTGGGTCTGACTTGCTTTATATTTAAAGCATTTGGGCAATCTTTACTGATTCAGTTTTCATAAATAAAGACAGTTTATATTTTCATTTTTAAAAAGAATGCTATTTAATTATTTTCTTTTATAATCATTTTTGACAGCTGATATTCAATAAAAAAAAAATTTCTTTCAGAGGATCCTGCTTATGAATATTGTAGGTGTGATAGAAGAAAAGATTCTCCAGTTGGTGCAACTATTGATCCCAAAAAGAATCACCTGTCTAACTTATGTGAAAGATGTCAAAAAGGAATTAACTGCATTTTTCGCAGGCATCCTTCAGATAATGACCTTGAATAATATCATCTTTACGTTAGCTGTTTTAAAGATTTTAAGAAATTAATTTATTTGCAGGCCTGTCATTATTTTATTTGAAATTGAAAATCAAAGCAATTTAACTAAATGAAAAACTTAAATTTTAATTAATAAAGCATAGTTAATGATTTTATGTATTAAATACTATTTACTTAGTCAAGCGTATTTAAAACATAATTATTAATTAATTGCTATTAATATTTATTCACTTGATAATGTTATAACTGTTCCACGTGCGGATAAAAACTTGCTTAAACCAAGGGGAGTAACAATCATCCCCCCACCCCTCCCACCCCAAAACCTTCCAAACAAACAAAAAAATTGCTTCTACTGTATATATTGTGGATTAAAATGGCTAAACAAAATACATAAATTATACTGAGGGCACTATTTAAATTATATTAATTTTTATTCAGTCTTGTAAGATCTTGTATTCTTGAAAGACAAAGTTAATTTAATGAACTGGTAATTATTACTTGCCCTTTTATTACATTGAATCAAATATTTATAAGGGCAGGTTAAATCCTTAAAATGAAATTATGGAATTTGAAAAAAAAAATTTGTTTCAGTTATTAGAAATCATGTTAAAAATCAATTTTGAGATATTTTAAAAATCAATATTTGTGAAAAGTAATGCTTATGATCAAGTATAGGGTTGAGATCTCAGGTACATATTGACACAGAAACTTAAAAATTTGACATGTTGTAGTACTCTGTGATGTTATAATTGTTTAGTAAAACATTTTTAGTAAAGTAAAAATGGAATTTACCTGAATTGATCCAATATCCGTGTTCTTCTATGAAAAAATCTTATGTTTTTAATCAAGTTAAATAACCTTACTAAACTAAACAACAAATATATAAATAAAATCCCCTCCAATTTATATTGCTATTCGTTTAGTAATTTAAAAGTTAAAGTGTTTGTTTGATGTGAAGGAAAGACATGTAAAAATGTATCTTGCAAAGGAATATTTTATCAATGAGGCTGTGAATTATAGTAAGATTGAAGCACATCTTTTATTCTTTTGTGCTGATAATCAATTAATCTTTGTGATATCCTGTATTGAATATTATTTTTTTGCCAATTATTTCAATAAACCTTACATACATTATGTTCTTTCTTGTCTAAAATTGTCCAAAAATAGAATGACATACTTTATGGACAGGTCAAGTTGTGTACACTTTATTTTTAATTTTGATGTCTTGCAATAAAATAGTTTATGATTATGTGACATGAGAAGCATCTGTTCTGTCTTTTATTGTAAAGACTATATAAATAATTTCTGTTGTTTTCACCCATCAAATGTGACCAAAAAATTTTAATGTATAACTGCGGTCCATTCTCTGAGACATTTTATTCAAAATTACCTTATTTTTTGGGTGACCTTTTTTCTATATTCTTTATTCTTCATGAGTCCTACGTGTAAGTTGTGGGCTATCTCGTGGGAATAAAATCTGGGTTAGAAACAAATTCTAGAAAATTTCTACTTGGTACTGGTAAGGGTGCACATGTACCCTTGTGGGTTTATTTGAAACCAAATATCATCTTCCATGGCCGAAAGGTTTTTTAACTATTTTGTCGGGACAGAGCAATCCAACTAATTTAAGTAGTTTTTTTTGCACTTTGAATAAATTCTGAGATCAGTAATAATATGAAAATAAACTATACAAACCTTCATTGTGTTCCCATTGTTTAACTTTGGAGATTTATTTCCCTTTAATTCGTACTTGCATGCTTTTTATTTTTTCTTCAAGGTTTTAATAATACTCTTCTTTGTTACAATCAGGACCGTGCGAATGGGGCACTCGCTCTGAGGGCCAAAATCGTCTTTAGATAGGGCCTTTATAGCTTATAGTGAATTGCATGTACTTCAAAAAGACGCCAAAATCGTTTTAATGGTCCGCCACCGGGTGACACTTTTCCGTGGTGTGGCCTTGGTCAGGGGCGTGCAGAGGATGTTTGTGCCCTGATCAAATCCGAATTTCGCCCCCCCCCCTCCCCCCAAATCTCCACACACACTCAAATCAAAATAATTGTTTCATAGGTTTTTTGTGAATTTGAGACAAAGGATACTTTATTGAAACACTTCACTGGTTCTTCATTGCTATATTTCATCCACGGGAAGAGCTATAGCCTAAGTGCTGCCGAGGGTGGGTCATGATTTCTTGTCCGCCCTTCCATATGAAGAAAGTTAAAGAAAAACATCCTTAGGTTAAATACTCAAACACAAATCTCAATATGTTTAATAACGAACTGTACGGCCGTCATACAAACTTTTATTTCGAACATATATTTACATATAAGACTACATGTTTAGACGCATCAGATTATTAGGGCCATTTTTCACTCTAACTGCATTTAAAGGCCTTAAGTGTGACTGTTCCACTTTTAATGGAATATGTTATAGCATTATATTATAAAAATGAAAAATTTGTTGTTGTTTTTGTTGTTGTTTTTTTTCTTTGTTCAGCATACGGATTTACGTCGATTGAAGTTGAAGGATCTAGACTAGACCAAACTTGACACACATATCCATCGATATCAAGAATGAAATACCGGGGGTTTTGGGGGCAACAGGGTGTTATTCAATTTAATTGATAATGTGCCAGAAAGATCTATATTGTTTCCAGTTGCGTAGCTAGGGTTGGTGTCATCCGGTGCGGTAAATTCATGGTGTCTAGTGATGAAGCGATGAAAATACTAGTTTTTGAGAATTTCTGGTATATTGATATATATTTGGTTTCAAAAACCTTTTTTAACAATTTAAATAAATTATTAAAGAAATAAGAAAAATGTGCAAAATATTATTTTGTAAACCCTTTAAATGAGTAAAAAGTCATTTTTAAAATGATTTTAATTTTTATCGATTCGATTCAGGTAGGCTACTTATAATCGCCTGACTACATCGTATTTGATATCAATTGAAAGCTTTATAAAGGCTCTTGAGAGCTTATATATATATTATATATCATGACTGCTACTTCTTGTTTGTTTCCGTCCCATTATTTTTGATTTACTTTTGTTTATTCTTACGTCGCTGACGAAGGCTTTCTGCCGACACGTTCGCTGTTTTGTTGCGTGTATTTTTTCAGGTTTAACCCTACTCTGTTTTAATCATTTTATTTTGTACTAACCTGATTGCAGTCTCTCGCCTTATTACTCCGGTATTAACTTCATAACACGAAAGTTACCGAACTCTTAAATCGGCGTTATGAAAAATGGAGTTTTTCTGACCTATTTATAGATTCATCTCATTTTTAACGCATCATTTTTAATTCTAAATAAAGCACGCAATTAGACTGGTTATATGTGTGAAAAATTTAAGAGTGATCGGTTTCCCTGTAATGAAATTCGATTAGGCCGAGCAGTTTGTGTTCTGTAAATATGCATTTTTTTTTTCCATTTGGTGTCACCTCCTGGGATGGTGTCACTGATTGTTTCACGGGGATACGTAGTGGGATCTAAAAGCTTATTGAATTGTTAGTTTAGTTCTATTCATTTCTCTACTTTCATGTCGTATCAATGAGTCGACTTTTTATAAGTTTCATGAAATTTCTAGATTATTTTAAAACGTTCGATTTTCTTCTATAACTGATTTAGGAATATATAAATGCACTTATTATGTTAATTATGTTTAATAATGAACATAATAAGCTCCTTCTAAAGTTATGAAATAAGAATAAAAGAAAATTTTGGAGGTTTCTAGAAAGTTAAAAATGTATTTTCATTACTATGGCTTAAGATATATACCAGTACATAGGTGAAGTTGAAGGCTAAAAATACGCTGTTAGTCTATTTGTAGATCTTGGCAAAAGTTGATAAACATGCCCTTAATCAGTGGCGTATGTAGGGTTGGTAGCATGCCCTTAATCAGTGGCGTATGTAGGGTTGGTAGCATGCCCTTAATCAGTGGCGTATGTAGGGTTGGTAGCATGCTCTTCATCAGTGGCGTATGTAGGGTTGGTAGCATGCCCTTCATCAGTGGCGTAGGTAGGGTTGGTAGCATGCCCTTAATCAGTGGCGTATGTAGGGTTGGTAGCACCAGGTGCGTTAAACATATGGTGTATGTAGGGTTGGTAGCATGCTCTTCATCAGTGGCGTATGTAGGGTGGGTAGCATGCCCTTCATCAGTGGCGTAGGTAGGGTTGGTAGCATGCCCTTAATCAGTGGCGTATGTAGGGTTGGTAGCACCAGGTGCGTTAAACATATGGTGTCATGCCCCCCCCCCGCCCCCCCCCCTTTTTTTTTCCCCCGACTTCCACGATGGATTTCTTCTTCTTAAAATAAGTCCATAGTATAACAATTACAAGAACAAGTAAATGGTGAATCTAAAGCGGATGTCAGGGCTAGAATTGGAAAGTCTATGTCAGCATTTGTGCTATTAAAGAAAATATGGGAGTGAAAAGAGCTGACTCGACAAACCAAATATATAATTTTCAACACAAATGTCAAAACAGTTCTACTATATGGAGCCGAAACTTGAAGAACAACAGTGAACATCTCAGAGAAAGTTCAGACCTTCATAAACACTTGCCTTAGAAAGATCCTGAACATCAAATAGACATCACCAACAAAGACTTATTTTAATGGACATACGAAGAGGCTTTATTGTTGAAGACGTCATAAAGAAAAGATGGAGGTGGCTATTGCATATTCTTCACAAACCCCAAGAGAACATCACCAGACAATTCCTAACATGAAATCCACACGGGAAAAGAAAGAGAGTAAAAAATACATGGAGACGCGAGCTAGAGGCAGACACACAAAGTACGAGATACACCTGGAAGCATCTGGCAAGGAAAGCAAGGAACGAGATGAATATAAAATTATTGTAGACGCCCTTTGCCCCAGACGGGGTAAAAGGCATAATTAAGAACCTTCTCCCCAGAATTTTTTTTATTATTTCGAAATCTAGAGGTTACATTAAGAAATGTTACATTAAGAAATAGCGTCAGCGGGGCGAGTCTAGACTCTTATGCCCCCCCCCCAAATTACCCCTCCCCGGGCCGACGTATCGGGCCGCGGAGCGGCACGTTGGAGATGCCCACTCGTCAGGACGCCCCCACACGAGCCCCTCACCCAAGTCCCTCACCTGGGCGCTCGACCAGGACCCCGTCTGGGGGCCGCCCCAACGAGGAGGCACCCGGTCGATCCGACACTATGCGTTTAAACAGTGCACTCGATGAACTTTCTCAGGAGTTGGGATGGAAAAATGTACGTCCTAATATCTTCCCCCACCCATCCCGGGAAAGCGTCGGACGCCCTATAAGAGGGATTCCACAGTGGGCTTCCACAACGCGACTAGTTCACGCTGTAGCTGGGACGAAACGGTTGCCTAGGGGGAGCGTTCTTACGGCTGCATTATTTGAATCCTCGGCCAGAGGTTACCACCCTCACCTCTGGCCTCATACCCGTCAACGGCAACTTGTAATCATGATCCCTACCCTGGCTCTGCCTAACTTTCCGACTGCGAAATAACCCAACCGGCAGCCCTGTGGGAGCTGTTTTATGCACGGCAGGTACCGAGCACACCCTTTGTCTGCCCACGCGGGGCGTGCCCAGTAGTTATGTTTTCAGGCAAACGCCGAGGGGGTCGGTGGCCGACGCTTCCTAATCAGCAAGCCATAGCAGACTTGTCAACCTGAAACCTGGAACGAAATCTAGAGGTGCATTTTGGGAATTCACTATTTCTAAAGACTTTTTGATCAGGGGAAGGAAACTTTTAATGGTCTGGGAGGTATCATGGTGCCAGTGTCACACATAAACTGAATTCAATTCAGTTGTGGCGTGCCCCCCCCCCTCCAGGGTACTTAGCACAAGTTTATATTCAATGCAATACTTTACATTTATCAGCCTGAGGGAAGTACAGTGTTTCTTTCAGAAATTTTCCCCCGGAGGGGCACTTCAGATTTTTTTTTTTTGGGGGGGGGCACTTCAGATTTGGGGGGGGGGGTGCAGTGCCAGCAGCTCCAGTTGATTTATTGTTGGACATATTTTTGCTCTGGGGGGCACTGCCCCTCCCCCGAGATATAGCTGAAAGAAACCATGGGGAAGTGGTGCAGAAACTGAAGGGGGCTGAAGACAGGCGCGCAAATTTAAAATAGAGGGGTGCATGTCGGCGCATACTTGAATTCGGTGTTTATTTCAGAAAATTTGGGGGTGGCATTTCAACATTTCATGTGGGAAGCGCCAGAATTAGCCATAATAATGATCAAAGACATCTTTAACGCCGCACCAGCGGAATATGAATTAAATTCATTCCAGTTGTGGCGCCCTTGAGGGCGCATCTTCCCTAGCTTAATGTCGCCTATTAAATCTTTATTATCCCAAGAAAATTTTGTTAAATTTAAAATACAATAAAGCATTTTAGCACATACTTCAATTTAGTTTTGCAACATTCTACACTTGGAGAACAACGGAAGAGATGCTAGTTAAAAAAAAATGTAGTTATCACATAAGCTTAGAAACATCGTGTGAGCACAGCAACAACTACGACTGCAACGGGCCTCGGTAACTTTAGGGGCTTAAAGATGTGATGTGGATGTTTTCTTACTTATAATTTTTTTAATGCAAGGTGGGGATGACAAAACTAAAACGTGGCAAGCTGCCTCGAAAAGTCGAGCGACGGCTCTGCTTGACCCGAAGTCGAGCGACGGCTCTGCTTGACCCGAAGTCGAGCGACGGCTCTGCTTGACCCGAAGTCGAGCGACGGCTCTGCTTGACCCGATTGTGCTATGCAGATTTTTTTTTATACAAATGATGTATTGTTGGCATTGCTATGTAAAGAAGACATGAGTTGTTTACAAAATAAAGTATAAATCGCTCAATATTCAGTTGATTAAAATTTTTATTTGGAATTTAAAACTACTCTAACTTTTTTTCAGATAAATTTCAAATTGCCACTATATATAGGCCTACTTTAAAACATTTTTTACCAAATCCACAGATTTTATTTTAAATTGACTAATTAGGAATGGGCTACGAATTTTTTTCTAAAACAAGTACCAAAAAAGGGGGGGGGGGGGGGGGGGGGGGGGTGGAATTGGAATGATAATCGAAATGCTAGTTCACAAAAAAACGTATCTTTTTTTTTAGCTTCCCTATAGATTCTCATCTAGAAAAAATATTAATTTTGCTTGAAAATCGTGCAAGTAGAAGTTTGTTTATTATTCTGATATTTTCAAGACTAATGCATTTGGGAATTTAATAAATATGGTCTAGTCAAGGCATTTTTTTAAAATATAATTTTTAAAAGTGTTTAGTCTAACTCTTGTTATTTAGGATACTTTGTTTTCAAAAGATGTACATTTTAAGAAAACACAAACGCTTTTGATATAATAATTGATTAAATGTGGGCGTTAAATTCATAATTTAAAAAAATATATCTCTATTATTTAAAGTTTCCATTTTATTAATTCAATATTCATGGAATTGAGTAGGCCTACATTTATAATAAGATCTATGTTATAATATGTTTAAAGGCTTACATTTCAACATCATCATACAATTTATAATTAACATCTGCCCCTACTTTTAAATTAATGCTTTTATAATGAAATATAATTTGAAAATAGATTGTGCATGTTTGATACGTAGCAAGAACTATTATTAGAATTGTGTAGACCTTGATATTTAGTCAGCAAGAGGCATAAAACTGAAATGTGGCAGGGGGAGGGGGGGCTCTAAAATTGACACGACATTAGTCTGTTTTAGCAGATTTTGTAGAAATGTTTAGACATTTAAACTAATTTCGAATGCAACTAAAAACGAAGTTGTAAAAATGTCCCATTATAGGTCTATCTGGGAGCTAACTCAGATCTCTCCCTATTTTTAAAATGTGTGATAAAATGGCGACTTTAGCATGGAATATTCGTATATTGAGAACGAAAAGATATTTGCTCGTGACTGAATGTATTAATGTTGGAGCATCTTCTAGAAATTATTTGAAAAGCTTTACAGTCAGTTCTAGGGAAATTCCGGAGTCCAATAGCAGTAGTAGGTCCATTAAACTATTAATGAACATAACACTGTACAAGAGTTTATTTAATAATTTACATTTACTAACAACCTTCAGCACTTCAGTGCGGTGAATCATGTATTAGTATTAGTTGCTAATATAATTAATAATATATATTTTATTTGATTCTGTCATAGGCCATTTTATAGTACACATTGAGTTGATGTACAGGAATATTATTATGTGTAACTTTTCTCTAATATGCATCTAAAATGCCTTGCCTTGTAATTGTAATAGTTGTAAGCCTTGTTCGGCAATCCTCCAAAGTCCGGTCCCAAATTATTTCCAATGATTAATCCTTACTTAAAAGTCTTGGGCATCATTCTGTTTTGAACCTCATGTTTGCGTTAGTGGACGATGTTAGATGGAGGTTGTTGGCCGTCCAGATGCACAAACACTCAAGCGCATTATCACTAATCATGTGTTACCAGGAACAACTACCGTCACGGGCGCTTGGCGAGGATATCAAAATGTCGGTCAGCTCAACAACGGGATTTATGCTCACGCTGTCATTGTGCAGGAGCGTGAATTTGTTGATCCAGTAGACCAGGAGATTCACACAGAAACTATTGAAGGATTTTGGATGCAAGCAAAACGTAAACTCCACTATCAGAGTGGTAGGCCCGCTAGTCGCGATCTGTTTGCCAGCTACTTGGGGGCCTTTCAGTGGCGCAACAGTCACCAGCAGAATGCTTTCGGCTGGTATTAGCAAATGCTATGTGCCAATGACAACATTTAGTATTTACTGACTGGTTTGTAAAGTGACAGTTATTTGCAAAAGCTATGACTATGACTGACATTTCTGCTGTTTTCTAACAATACACACTGTGCATTGCAGTTTTTTTCAGAGGATTGCCCCTTGTTCCTTTCTTCGTAGGTCATTTATTATCAAACCAGCCTACTCTTATACCAGTGGTTCTCAACCTTTTTAGACCCTTTTATACAGTTTCTTGTGTCGTGGCGACCCCCAGCCACAAAATTATTTTCGTTGCTACTTCATAGCTGTAAGGATATGTGTTTTCAGTTGGTCTTAGGCGATCCATGGGAAAGGGTCCCGCGACCCCCAAAGGGGTCGCGACCCACAGGTTGAGAACCGCTGCTCTATTACTCTATTGTAAGTTTGCTGAAATACTACCGGTACTACTTTTTCTGCTTCCCTTTATCTTTTCATAGCATTTTTTATTCTATCCCCCTGTTCATTAATGTTGCTTTCCTTTTTATTTCCTCCTGTGACTGTGATGCTTCTAGTTGTGCCTCTACTTCATTTCGGTAAGCTTTTGTCTTTGTGGTTTGTGGGTCTTTGGTAAGTTTTTGGTAATTATATCGTTTTTCTCTTTGATTTTGGCCTTTGGGAATTATGCTTATTCTCTGCTTATATGTAACCCTTACAAGTAGATTGTCAGAGTCTGCATCTGCTCCTCGGTAGCTTCTTAAGCGTAGAATGTCTGATCCATCCCACCGATCGATAAGAACAGGCCTGCACAACTCAAAATGTAAGGCGGGCCGTAATACTTAATGAAAAGCTTGTGCTGGCCAAAAGAAAATAGGACAAGGGGAAAGCTATTAAGAAAATAATAAGAATAAAGAATATTTCGTTACTTCGCTGGCCGCAAAGTGGGTGCTGGCACGCGTGCCATATGTTGTGCAGGCCTGGATTAGAACATGGTCAGTTTGGTTGCGAGCGATTCCATCTGTTGATTCCAAATAACTTTAAAATTTATGTAAATTTTTGTGTGAAAACTTGCTGCTGCTGTCATCCCTGTTCCTGAAGCAAAGTCTGTGAGTCAGATTCCATTGTCATTGGATTTTTTGTGCAGACACTCCTTGCCAATAGTTGGTTTACATACTTTTTCTTTCCCTATTTTGGCATTGAAGTCACCAATCACTATTTTAATATAATGTTATGGTGCCTTATCATAGATCTTTTCCAGTGTCTCATATTCTCATAAAAGGATTCCTTTTTTTTTTTTTTTGATCTTCTGTATCTTAGGTGGGAGCATGAACATTTAGAAATGATGTTAAGCATTTTTCCTTGCAAATACAAAGGGCACACTTTTTCATTCTCTGGTTTAAAACTATAACTGCACCAACGGCTTCTCTCTTCCCAGCAAATCCTTTTCCAAGAAAGTATTGTGTAGACTTTTGTGCCTTATCATAGTTCTTTTCCAGTTTCTTTTATTCTCATAAAAGGATTCCTTTTTTTTTTTTTTGATCTTCTGTATCTTAGGTGGGAGCATGAACATTTAGAAATGATGTTAAGCATTTTTCCTTGCAAATACAAAGGGCACACTTTTTCATTCTCTGGTTTAAAACTATGACTGCACCAACGGCTTCTCTCTTCACAGCAAATCCTGTTCCAAGAAAGTATGGTGTAGACTTTTGTCTTGAGGATGTCTGCTCCATGGAAGATCAGTGTCTATGCACAAGAAGCTAGGGTTTAGGGTACCGGTACATGATTACAGCTGCCTCTGCTGGAGTGTATTGTACATAAAAAAGGTTATCAATGACTAAATTTTAACCCAACTGAGGGCTTATTAGCCGTTTCCCCATCATTAGCTTTTTCTATCTGATGTATTACTGAACTTAGGGAGAATTTAAACACATTAGGATTTATAGTGATCAACAGCTCTGAGGAAACCTTTGCAAGAAGACACCAATGAAGATTCTCCTATCTGCGTCAACAAAAAAATATAGGATTTCATTTTTCCCCTCGGGATGGCGGTCATAGTGATCCGAAATAATTATGAAATAATTGTTTTACAGTACTGTTTTTTTTTTTAATTTGTCATTGTTAGTCATGACTCATGAGCTTTACTCTATAGCAGAGATGTGCAACGGGTGTCCCACCATACAATTCTAGGTGTTCCAAATTTCTTCAAGAGGATGAAAAACACATAATTTTTTTTAAAACAGAGATGTCATGGATGTGCTACAACAAAATAACAAGCTTTGAAATGTTGGAAGTCAAATAGTACAGACTACAGCACATCTGCATGATTAAAATTAGCAGGTCATTTGAAAATTCACCATCCAACGTGACTTCTTCTTCTTTCTTCTTATGCTTTTTACCCCGTCTGGGACAAAGGCCATCCACAAGAATTTTCCACTCATGATGGTCCTGTGCTTTCCTTACCATTTGCTTCCAGGTGTATCCCATATGTCTGCCTCTAGCTTGCATCTCCATGTATTCTTAGGCCCTCCTTTCTTTCCTTTTCCCTGTGGATTCCGGCATTGTCTGGTGATACTATCTGGGGGTTTTCGGAGAGTATGCCCTATCCACCTCCATCTTTTCTTTATGATGTCTTCATCAATGGGCACCTGGAATGTCCTTTCTAGTAGATCTTTCTTAGTGATGATATTTGGCCATTTGATGTTTAGGATCTTTCTAAGGCATGTGTTTATGAAGGTCTGCACTTTCTGCCTAATGCTCGCTGTTGTTTTCCTAGTTTCTGCTCCGTATAGTAGGACTGTTTTGACATTTGTGTTAAAGATTCTGATTTTGGTTTGCAGCTTCAGCTCCTTCGACTCCAATAATTTATTAATAGCACAAATGCTGATCTAGCTTTTCCAATTTTAACCCTTACATCCGCGTTGAATTTGCCATTTATGTCAATGGTGCTGCCTAAGGATGTGAAGGACTCCACTTCTTCCAGTGCCTTTCCTGCCAGAGAGATATGCTCTTGGTTGGCTGAGTTTACCTTCATGATCTTCGTCATGCTTTTATTTATATTGAGTCAGAGCTGAAATGGTGGCTATGTCTTTTGTCTTTTCCCGCATTTGTTGCTGGTTGTGGGACAGAAGTGCAATGTCATCTGCAAAGTCTAGGTCATTCGGTTGTTCCCAGAGTGTCCACCATATCCCATTCTTCTTTTTGTCTGTGGATTTTTTCATTATCCAGTCAATGGTGAGGATGAAATCCTAAGAACTCTGAATGATCCTGACTAGTTTCCCTGGTACTCCATAGTGCTGAAGCAGTTTCCACAAGGTTTGTCGGTCCAGGCTATCAAAGGCCTTTTCGTAGTCTATAAAATTTACATATAGGGGGGAGTTCCATTCGATGGACTGTTCTAAAATGATTCTTAGTGTTGCAATTTTATCTGTGCATGATCTGTTTTGGTGGAAGCCAGCCTGTTGATCTTGTAGCTGCATGTGGACCTGGTCTTTCATTCTCTTCAAAATAATTCTGTTAAAGATCTAACCTGGTACAGACAGCGGTGCTACTCCTCTGTAATTTGCACAATTGCTGATATCCCCTTTCTTTGGTATCTTGATGAGGTAACCCTTACAATCTTTGGAACTCTCTCTTCTTCCCATATTTTTTCAAACAGAGGGTAAAGCATGTTTACTATTGTATCTATATCAGCTCTCATCATCTCTGCTGTGATGTTATCCGGTCCCGGTGCTTTCCCTAATTTGAGCTCCTTGATGGCCAGAGCTATTTCCTCCTTATTTGGCTGTCTTTCTTCTATTTGTAAGTCTTCATTTGCTGTTTGTATGTCTGGTTGATGGCCAGAGCTATTTATTCCTTATTTGGTGGGCTTTCTTTTATTTGTAAGTCTTCATTTGCTGGTTTGTATGTCTGGTGTGTCTGTGGGTGGGGGTCTGTTTAATAGTTGCTTAAAGTATTCCACTCATCTTTTTGTTGTTCTTTCCTTTCCGTTATTGATCTACCTTCTTTATTTTTTGACAGGTCTTTCCGGCCTTTTGTATCTTCCTGACAGCTTCCTTGTTATGTCATAGAGCTCTTTCAAGTTGTCCTTTCTGGCTGCTTCTTCTGCTGGTGCGGCTGCTGATAACTACACTTTTTATTTCTTTTCTCTCTTTTAATTTTTACAGTGTGTTAAGTGAGAGCTAATCTTTGTGTTTCTGCTTCACTGATCCTAAAACCTCTTGGCAAGTGGATGTTATAGACGTCTTTATATTTTGCCATTTATGTTCTACTTGGTTATCTTCTACCTTCTCTTCCAGTGCTTGAAACTGATTTCCTAAGGTAGCACTGAATTCCTCTCTTTTCTGCTCATTTGCCAGAAGTGCTTCATTGAAATTTTTTTCGCCTAGCAGTTCCCAATTTTTCTTCAACTTTAACTTGAGTCTTGCCCAAACAAGATGATGATCAGATGCGACATCAGCTACTCTTTTTGTTTGTACATCTTGTAGAGACCTTCTAAATTTTTTGCTAATATGTATGTGACCTATTTGGTTTTGCGTTTTGTTGCCCGGGATACCCATGTTATTAGTTATCTTGTGGATGTTTTTTATGTTGAAATTCGCTGACTCCAAAAACTACCTCATTTGTTGTGCAGAAGTCTGCTAGTCTTTCACTGTTCTCATTCCTCTCTACTGCACCATGGCGTCACATAATTTTCTCATACCCACTGTTTTCTTTTCCGATCTTGGTGTTTAGGTCTCCCATTAATATGTTTAGATCTCTACTTGGGAAATTTTTCTATTATTGCTTGTAGTCTATTGTACAATGTTTCTTTCTTGTCTTCTTTGCTATCATTGGTGGGTGTGTAACATTTTTTTTATGTTCATCTTTATTTTCTTTTTCTTGGTTCGGAAAGTTGCTGTTATTATTCTTGGTCCATGGGCTTCCCATCCCATCAATGCCTCTTGTGCCATCCGTGACAACATAAAAGCAACTCCTTGCATGTGCAGAGCATTTTCCTCCTCATGCCCTGAATACATCAGCATTTCCCAAGACGCCAAAGTTATTTGTCCAGTTTGTATCCATCTTGTTTCACAGATGCCAAGCAGAGTGAGTTTGTAAGTTCTTATTTCTGCTGTGCTGCTTTCCCTGTTTCATACATGGTTCTGACGTTCCACTTGCCTATGTTTGTTTCCTTAGAAAGGAGGGTCTTCGACTTTAAGGCTTCCAGTATAGCCTGGGTTTGGCCACAAGGCTTCATAGCTCTTCTTGAAGAAGAAGAGCCCTCTATTCTCAGTGCTGAAATTTGTTGCTTTTTTTCTTGTTGACGTTTCTGTAGCAATTTGTTTTTACGGATGAGGTAGCTGGCCTCACGCCAACCCTTCCTCTTTTGCACCCGGGCTTGGGACCGGCCTTGGCGGAGTTCCAATGTGACTTCGCCGATTAAAATATCTCCCTTTCACTTGGGCCTTTCATCATTCACTTTCCAAGCCTGTACTTCGTAATTCTTCGACTAGGTGTTGATTGCTGGTTATTTACTTTTTTTAAAACTGCTGAGGTAACATTTCCTCAACGATAAATGGCAAAAAAAAAACCAAAGCAACACAAAGCCCCATCCTGTCCAAACTGAAGGTAACGAAGATCTATTGTCTGATCTCTTGATATAGGCAAACAAGTGTTTATCCGGGGACATGTACCAGTATGCAGTTTTTACATTTTTAAAAAAATATTTTCCCTATAATTCTGTTCTGGATATATTCCAGTGGAAAAAATATTTTCTACTGGCATCTTCCTTACTTACTCATGCTTTTACCCGCCTGGGGCATCGGCAGTCTACAAGAATTTTCCATTCCTTTCGGTCCGGGGTTTTCCTTTCCAGTTGCTTCCAGGCCTAGCCCATAATTGATGTGTTTGCCTCTAGCTCGCTTCTCCATGTATTCTTAGGCCTTCCTCTCTTTCTTTTTCCCTATGGATTCTATGTAAGGGATTGTCTGGTGATTTTAACTGGAGGTTTACAAAGAGTGTGCCATATCCGTCTTTATCTTGTCCTTATGATGTCCTTAACAAGAGGCTCTTTGTATGTCCTTTCAAGTAAGTCTTTGTTGGTGATGGTGTTTATCTATTTGATGTTCAGGATCTTTCTAAGGCAAATGTTTATGAAGGTCTGAACTTTCTGTGTGATGCTCACTGTTGTTCTCCAAGTTTAGGCTCCATAGAGTAGGACTGTTTTGACATTTTTGTTGAAAATTCT
Organism: Lymnaea stagnalis; assembly: GCA_964033795.1. Lineage (NCBI taxonomy): Eukaryota > Metazoa > Mollusca > Gastropoda > Lymnaeidae > Lymnaea > Lymnaea stagnalis. The sequence goes on along the minus strand of CAXITT010000234.1, from coordinate 212,485 downwards.
GCCTTTGGTTTGCAGTCAGTTCCTCTGACTCCCAAATTTTCTTTAATGGAAAAAATGCTGACCTAGCCTTCCCAAATCTAGCCCTAACATTCATTATCAGCTTTGAAGAAAATATTTAAGCAAATAGCTCAACTACCAAATGTGTGCCATTTATTAATTTTAATAATAAAAGGTTTTGACAGGAAATTTTTTAAAATTGATTAAAGTAAAGGCAGTTAAAATAATTTGTTTTAACTTTCTCTTGATAGGCTTGGATGCTGAAGAAAAAAGTCTGATTGATTCCTTGAGAAATGTATCACGAATGTCTTCAAACCACCTTAAGCAATACCATCGTCAGCCCCCTGAGCTTCCATACAAAGATATTATCCATAGAAAAAAACTTTATGCCTTATATGGGTCAGCCTCTGGGGAGGATGCAAGAATATTGTGGCCATCAAGAAAACAGTTGATTGATAAAGAACTTGAAGAAAAAGAAGAAGGGTGCTCTTTATTTGATCGATTAGCCCAGATAGAAGTTGAGAAACAAGAAAGAGAAACAGCATTGAAAGAAAGGTTTGTCAAGAAAAATAAATTTTTAAAAATTCAGTTTGGGTTGGGTACCGCATCAGATATTTATTGCTTTACATTCCTAGTGGATAATTTTATCGGAATGCAATAATGTTCCGCCAAAATAAAATAAAAAAAGCATATAATTTTCTTTAAACAGATTTGCTTGTTGGGCTGATTAAATTATAAATAATAAAATTACTATTAGTACCCTCAAATGTTTTAGGTTTTTTTTAAAGATACCAGTAAAACTTAGCAAGCTACAGGTGAATTTATTTGAATCTTTTTTTTTTAATGGAAAAGGGATAATAATAATAATGTACCTTATTATTGTGTTGATGATGATTTTGCATCAGCATGGTCATGAATGATAACTGTTTACTGTTAATAGTAATAGTGTTAGGTACTGGTAAGTACAGCAACTAAATTACAGCCAGGCATTCTTTAAAAATAGGCATGATAATAGCCTCTCATGGATATATAAAGGAATTGTTCATATAATAAGGGGACATGTGCCAACAATATGTTCCTCCTCCATTGTCCACATGTGGCTTACACTTAACACAAACACTCTTTTGGATGTCAGCATGATGCAGGGGTCATCAAACATTTTAAACGGCGGGCTGGATAAGGGAAAAAATGACTAGCGCGGGCCGGATAATAATTCTGTACAAAACTTGCAAGCCAGAACAAACGCTCTTGGAAAAAAAATACGAAAAACTAAGTTTAGTATTTCATGCTAACCATGGGTGAGTGGCGTGCAATGCAAAAAAAGCAAAGATAACCAACAAATTTATTTACAAAGTTAGCAAAGAAGGCGACGTTAGCAAAAAGGTAGTTACGTCAGACTTAGTGCGCAAATATTCAAATCTGACAAACTAAGCAGCAAAAAGGTTAGTGAGATTTATGAAACTGACGTTTGGCTTTCAAGATATCATCACATCAATGTTTGGTTTGGAATTGCTGCATCCAATCAAAAGAATTGTTTTCAAATTTTCATCAATCTCTCTCATTCCATGTGTTGACTTCACATACTTTCTTTTTGAAAATGTTTGCTCACAGACATAAGTTGTTCCATGCATGCTACAAACGGATGCCAAATCTTCGGTAATCTGAAAGTCCGAATTGACACCACAAATAAACACAAGAAGTTGTAAGAGATCAGTAGACTCATCTAGTGGCAGAGAATACCACAGCAAGTTCCTAGCGTTCTCACGTATTTGTAAATGTAGCACTATGCTATGTTCTCTCCAAGTTCTTCTGTTCTCCGCACAACTGAACTTGCCGAAGGGCTGTTAGTTCCAACCGCAGCGACTACAATTTTTGACGTCGCCGTATGATTCCAACACTCCTCTTTCTTTGACCCATTTCCAGTTTTTAATAGTTATTAGACTATAATATATTAGCGGGAATAGGCGTAGTGGAAATTTATTCTTATTTTATAATTCTTTTTTAAACCAGCTTTTCCTAAAAACAACAACCTCGAGTTACTTGGTAGGTTTTTTAAATGATGTCATCATTTGTTAATTAATTCTTCATCTTGTTTTATGCTGATCTGATTTCGAGTTTGAACCACGTTAAATTTCACCAGAACAGACTGTGATAATGTGATCTGTGCGTCCACTCGATATAAATTAATATCAATAGCAAATAAACGTCTGCAAAACAAAGTGAACTCAGATTGTATTATAGACGTCGGTCTTCTACTTTTAGTAGTTTTTTTTTTTTTACGCCAGCCTCGATTCCATTAGGCACTGTGATGTGCGTAATTATTGTATTCATTTAACATACAATATGTTTATTTATTTACTATTAAGATACTGTATTGTACGATTTTGAGACGATATTGTACGATTTTAGGAGTTTGAGGGTAAATAGCGATTTTAGGAGTTTGAGGGTAAATAGGTCTGTAAAAAAAAGAAACTCTAGATACAATAATTTAAATGTGAAAAAGGTAAATTAAGGCGCATAGCAGCCAGGAGGTCTCCGCACGTATGAAGATCTCCCAGTATTCTAAACTTAATATTAAAATTTAAACTGTATCACATCTCATGTTCCATACGTTTTATCGAGCAAGTTCAAGTACCGTCGGCTGGCCGAATGTACTGGCCTCGCAGGCCGGGCCATAGTTTGGTGACCCTGGCATAATGGATTACACACTGCAAAAATCCAGCAAGTATAATGATTATAGGTAGCTAAGCCCCCTAGACTTAAACTTCTATTATTGTAGTCTAATCAATTGAATCATGGTATTAGTCACAAGACCTGAAAATTATTGAAAAACAAATAATTTAAATGCCAAAATTCACATTTTTAAATTTTGTTGGTTAACTACATATTTAGAGTGGTCCCCTTTTGATTAACTTCTTGATGGTTTAAGATTATAATTACTAAGCAATTTTGCAAATATTTATCTGTGATAATCAGCCATAAAGGACATCAACAATTTAAACATACTGGAATACACTCTGTGGGTCTATTGCTTGATGACATTCCCAAGATCCTTCACACCTCCCCCCACCCTTTTTCAAAATTTGAACAAGCCCTCCCTCTCCCCATCTTTGTGAACATCCTTTATGAGCTACCCCATACCTTCTTTAAAAAAGCATTAGGTCTTCCTGTACACTATATTCTGCCAATAGGGTGCCATTATTCTAAATCTTCGTGTTTTATAGCAGTGGAAAGAGTGTACTGTAATGTTTCTTATCTGATACCATACATAATAAATTGATTTAGTCCTTTAACTGGCATACTTATATTTACAATATAAAAAGAGCCCTAAGGTACTGCAACTAAAAAAAATTAAAGGATGCAAAGAAGTTAAAATAATAATGTAAAATAAAGATTTTATTCTCACTTAAACTTTTTTGTTGAATTGTCTTTTTTTTATCCTTTAGACACAAATCAGTTGAAAAAAATATGGCTCAAATGTCAAAATGGATTGAAGGATACAAAAAGAAGCAAGAAGTCTCAGCTAATGAAGCAAAGGCGAGGGCGGCTAAAAAGGAAGCTTTGCTGGAAGAGGCAAGAGACTATTTTGGCTACAAGATTATGGCCAATGATCCTAAATTTGAACAGATGATGTTGGAGAAAGAAGAAAAAGAAAAGAAAGAAGCCAAAAAAATGAGAAAGGAGGCAAAGCTGAAAAAGCAGGCTGATAGATTGGTGGATTCAAAAGAGAAACCAGTAGAAAGTAAAAATACATAGTCATAGCCTCCAGTTTTTACTCTTCACTTTTCTTAAAAGGTACGGGGGTATTTCTATCAAAAGAATTTTTCATTCACAAGCAGAGCTAAGCTTTTCAACAAAAATAGGCAAAAAGCTTGGAGAAAAAACAACTATTTGCACTGCTGCATTAAATTTAAATAAATATTTATAAACTGGTGAAGTTTTCATTTAGTTTTAAATTCTTATTATGTTTTGTTATTAACATTAATTATGTCATTTTCACTTTTGAACATTTTATCTTAGTTTTGTAAGATAGATTTGAACAAAATAATCTTCATAGACCTCATATTTCATGCTCCTGAAGATTATATGATTTTAACGAATATAAAATATTGAAGTGAAACATTAGCTCATGTTACTTGAATGAAATTAAGCTCGAGGAAATTATACCATTGTAGAGAGTGTTTACAATTTCTGAGGGAAACTCTGGTGAAACAATTTTTTTGTGGTGGGGTGTGTGTGGTGTGTTAAATCCTGATATTAAAACTGCTAAAGTTCGTTTTGTGTTAAAGCAAAATCTTCAGATGGCTCATTGACACACTTCCCATCATCCTTAAACTTGCCAGTGACAACACATTTTATCAAATTTTCAGCCCAACCCCTAAAAATCAGTTTTAAGCTACCAGATACCAATGATTTCACAATATAAAATTCCAGATAAACGGCGCCAAATGAGATTCTTACAAGTATCAAAGTGCGTTTGATGCGTAATTTTTTCATTTTACTGGTACTTGTATAGAAATAGCTGCTGTAATAAATCTGCGGTATAAAAGCGGGAAGCGGGTGGAACATCAGAATATTAATATAGTTCAGTGGCATGGAGAAAATATACAGTTGGGAGCACTAATTGTGACTTACTGAGATTTTTATAAAGTGAAAGTGCATTACTTGAATGCATGTTTATAGCCCCAGCCCTACTTATGATCCGTATAATAAATATGTACTGCCACAAAAGGTATAAAATAGAAACCCAGCTTATTTAATGTTAGTGGTTACTAATATGTGCTCAGAGCTGTTTAATTGTTTGGTAGATTTATATTAGTATGTTTAAACTTGTGAAAACAATAGCCAAATATATATTCACCTGTTTAGAGTAGGGGAACTTTACTGACTTAGTTATGTTCATAGTATCATTAAGAATGTTGACAAGAGAAAGAGCTCAAAATAAATTTGCATTTTGAAACACTCATCCAAAACACTAGCCAGATTTACTCAATCTTATACAAGTTGTACTGGTATTGCCATCCAGGATTTCATAACAGTAAATTTTCATAGAAGCCTTCGGTAATGAATTTTGCAAATGATCTTGGGTAACTAACTTGTAAGTAAAATTTCTAAAAAATTGTAGAGAAAAGGAGTTGCATTCTAGCATGAGGTGATGCACACCTGTCTAACCTTGGGATATGTTTGTGTATCTTCCTCAAATTAATTTTTTAATTTTTTTTTTCAAACTGAAAAAAGTACAACAAAAATTCTCAAAAATGTACTTTAATTTATTTTACAACTAAAATTGACAATGTACAACCATCATACACTTAAAGACTAAGGACTGAAAAGAATATTGTATTTGAGAAGTGTTAAAGATGCATGCAAATAATACAAGCTTAAACCCTTTTATATACAATGTCACTTATAGCTGATTACAAACTTGAGTGACAGGTTAGTTCAGATGCACTAGAAAATTTTAGATCTGATATGTAAAGACCAAAAATTAAAATAATAGCATGTAGTTATAATAGCATACCAGTATATGAAATCGGCAAGGTCTGTTTACAAATTGCATAACTTACATCCACTCTTGACATTTAGTACAATTACTACAAAATAAAGCAACCTCCACATCAAATATTTTCAAAAGTAATAGCCATAGTTTGAAATATAAATTAACATATCTACCATACCATGGCACTCTCATCCAATAGATTATTACAAGCTTGATATTTCTAGTATTGCATACATAAATGAAAGAAGAAAAAATAAAATAATTTTCAAAATTATGAATCACTGAATAATTTTTTAACAATATTTGTTACATTACTTAGTGATGAATTTTAATTATCTATTCTTGTAAAATATTTTTTTTACAAAAGTAATAAAAAAAACTACTGATAACTAACTACCGGTATAAAATGAGGCATCTCATAAAAATCTTATTTACAGGTGGCCAAGATTAAAAATGGATTGATTTTAACCAAGGTTTAAGATTTATTGATAATTTTCCACAAATTTTGTTTTTCTATAACTTATAAAAAGCTCTGAATGTTGTGGCTTTTTGGAAGAAAAAAAATAGATTCAGCACAAAAACTTTCACACTCCTAACTTAAAAAGCAATAGAGGTAACAATCACATAGAAATTTTTCCAATAGGTAAATGTTTCTACTGGATCAATAAAAATGAGCTAAACCAATTATTTTTAATGCTACAAAATTGACAAAATTTAATTTGGCTTACATGGAAGAAGCGATTGATACATTTCATTCTGCAGTGCCAAAGGAACATGGTAAATATCACAGTTTACTTGAAGCCAACTCAATTGGAGGTCATCTTGGATCCCATGCCACAGGTGGTGCACTATGTCACAACCATTGCATGATTGGGACAAGCAACAGATTTTGGCCAGCTTAGATCTTGCGCTGAAACACATGACACATTCTGCCACCATGTGAGGTAGTTAAAAAAATACGGAGGAAAAATGAATGTGGGAGGCTGACATTGCACAAAAATCATCACTGAACTAATATGCCATACATTTCCATTAAGATTAAATATTCTGAAAAACAGGATCATATTTAACTTATAAACTGTTAATTACATGATAATCCTGAAACTAGAGACAGAAACTAATATCTCTAGCCATCTAATGTCTCCTTGAGTTAAACTTAAAGGTAACAATTTTAAAGCAAACTTTTTGACTTGGTTCAATAAATTTGGGGAAAAACTATTAAATAAAATGTTAAACATTTCACGAACAATATGGTCCAAACACATACTGGACTATAAGTCTTCAATGTCCTTGATTTACAATTAAACCATTCTATACTGCATGTGAAAGTTACAATGCCAAAATGTGTTGAGATATTTATCACACATACTAAAGGTCATGCAATGATGCAATTAATTCACTGAAGTGCAGTATAAGTTGCAACAGGAATTTATCATATACAACAATTTTAAAACAATACCTTGCTAAATGTAATAAATTTAATTTTTGTGCTCTACATCTAACTTTAATTATTTTTGTTTCAAACTTGCCCAGCTATTAAATCAGATCAAACCCATTCCAGAAAATCAGGTGTAACTATTAACAGTTAGTTACAAGTTCTTAGATCTTTAGGATATTTTAAATACCTATTGCAAAGAAAAAGCAGGTGATCCTTTGCTTTTTAAGATAGCTGTTCTTTTGTGACCCTCCCATTACTGTCTGTTAATGTCTCCGTATCCCAGGCCCTCACCACCCAGCCCACCCTTACCCAATCCCAACCCTTCCCATCTGTTGAGGGGTAGAGAGTGTCAAGAGCGAAGAATGTCCTTATCACCCTGATACCTCTGAAAAGAAAAAGAAATAAATATCAAGAGTAATTTAATTAATACATTTTTATTAATCATTTTTTCCAATAGCAAAAATGAAAGTGTGTTTCATGACCTCTAGGAACACAGATATGACCTATAAAATTATTTTTTTTTTAAAGTTTAAAATAATCACAGGGAATCAAATCTTAAAACATTATTTATGCATAGTAAAATTGATACATTTAAAATATAATTACTAATTCAAACAAATAAGCATAACTTAAAGTTATAAAAAGTACTTATATAAATGAAAAGAGAGAACAAACCTTTAAGATTACTTTTTCAAACACCATAGTTGACAGTCAAACGTTCCTTTAAAGGCTGTGGAAACTGGTCTGAAAATTTAGACCAGTTCTCTTCACCAACCTGAGACTTAAATCCATGAAGTATCTAGCAAAAGAAAAATAGTTATATTAAAAATGGAAGTTGAACATTTTAATAATCTGTGTAAATTAATAATGCTGAGGTCATAGTACGAATACAACTTCATGCTGCTCAGTGAGACAAATTTAAAATCACTCCTCGGCCAGACATTATATCGTCTGTTGACTGAAAATAGTTGCAATATGAAAATAATTGCAATATTTCCAGAGACCAAATATTAAAAAATTAGTTGGTAACCAACCTTATAAAACATATCCTTTAAATCAGGTTTGGGATGCATCCAAGATGCTACAGCATCACAGAAGAAGATAAAGTCCTGGACAACACCAGCAGGGTTTACTCCAATCATGTGACAAACTCCACGAAAGGCTGAGTCTTTCTCTTCATTGTCTCTTATATTGCGTAAGGATGTGCACCTGTGGGAAGAAATGTTTAAAATAAGCATGATCCTAACATTAGCACAATGAGCCTTTTGTAAATTAAAAAAACTTACATCCATTGTGATTTAAGGTTTCAATTAACTAAAGTGAGAAATGTATTAATTTTCATACTTGAAAGATGCCAACCCAAAAGAAAAAATTCTTTCTTATAAAAAAAAACTTACCCTGTTAATATAAAAATATACACTACATATTCACTTTTTTCAAATACTAAAGACTAATTAAATCCCAATGTTTGCGTTCAAATTAATAACTGGGAAAAAACAAAAAAAAATTAGAAACGACAGAATATTCAACAAAAAATAATTATGTCTGAATTTAATGAATGGGGCAAATTACAAAAATTATTGAAATAGGACCATCTCTAATTAGATAAACACACAGGGTAACTAAGGGTTACATCATCAAAAGGTTTCAAAATGAAAGAAGTTAAACCAAAGGAATTGATACCAAATAAAGAAAAAGAAAAATTACCATTGTCTGATAAACTGTTGTAAAAGTGGGGCCACGTCTTGGGGGCAAACTAAGCCCAGTCTCCCAATAGTAATGGCTATGTAACCACGACGAGGACACGATGACAGAACGCACGAAGAAGGCAAATATAATGGGAAGAAAGAACATACAACGATAAACAATACATACATAAAACAATACTTCAAAAAAAAAGAAAAACGAAATGTTCTGGATAAATGCTGTAAACAAGAAGATATTGGAAGAAAAAAAAATCCTGTCACCAAAAACACATCCTTGAATTTGGGAATATATAAAAACAATATTAGTCATACATTACAAAGACATAACATAGATAACAAGTTAACAAACAATCCTACATCATAAATACCTAAATAAATATAAAAGTCAAAGAGTTTGCAATTTAAAAAAGGACATGAAAAATTTTGCTGACAATACAAAGAAAATGAAATTACAAAACCCTTCACAAATGAGATGACAAGGCTATATCTTCATAATAAATATTCAAATAACATGGACTTCTTAAAGACTTTTTCTGGACTAAAAATATGTTCCGGTAATGACATTTTAAAAATTCTTAGCAAACTTTTCATGTTTACTTGACTATTATTTGACAAATTTCTTTAAAGAGTTTTGAACCAAGATGTTCAAGAATTGCAGATATATTTATTTAGTGTGGGAGACCGCTATCAAGCTTGTTAAAAGGAAAGTACAAGGTCCAATGTGGCTGGAAACAAGACCATTCAAAAAAAAATGTAAAGCTAAGTTCTTATGTTTTAATGTCCCTTGTAAATATGATTAGTTATAAAAATAAAATAATATATTTCATTACTTCTAGTAGCAACAATCATTCTGAAAGCCATAAACATTAAAGAAAATGTTGCTATCCAGGATTTCATTTAACTCTAAAATTTTCAGACAAAAACTGGCATTTTACCTTTTATTCTGCTCTGCAAATGACTAGTGGAACTGGATGATTATACAAAAGTATAACACAAAACAAAGAAATTTTAATAAAAAAATAAAATCAACAAATCAAATATTTTAATTAAAATTCAAAACCCACCTGTGTTTTCAAGTAGAGTTTTAGGTGTATTTGATCGGTTGATGATGTCAATTAGCTGTGTTAACACAATACCAATAAAAGGCTGCATGTCAGCTCCTGAAAAATCAATTTATAGACAGGGTTCAAAACTCAGCTTTCCTTAAAAATACAATTGTCAGTTTTTAACTTTAACACAAATATTCATTCTTAGAGGAGTAACAGTTTAAAGAAAAGGAGATGATATTACAACAAATGGACCACAAGAGAAGTTGGATAAAAAGAAATTTTATTAAATAAATGACCAAAAAAAAAAAGAAGAAAGATATACTGTTGTCTCTTGCCATTTTAAGGTTCACATTTTTCAGTTTCACTGTATCAAATTTTTTTTTACTCGTATATATTTAATTTTGTATCAGGGATTTTTCAGGACGGGCAGATCACAGGATTTTGCGATATGATAAATATATTGCGTATAGCAGGGGTGAGCAAACTTTTTGTACGGAGGGCCACATTGACTAATGTGAAGCTATTGGGGGGCCGCATGTAAATTATGTCCAATTTTTACATGTCGATAAACATTTCTCTTTATTAAAAATCTGTAAATTCACACTTGACAAAAGTCAAGGACTATTTTTAAAAAATAGAAAATTAGAAAGAAAGTTGATCAAAAAAGTTAAAACAATCATAACAGTCCATGAAATTCTGTGAAATTCAGCAAAATAACTTAAAAACAAAGTAATTTTTTTTTATTGCTAAATGCCTCCGAAGGGCCGCATATGCGTACTTTGCCCACCCCTGACGTATAGCATGAGTTCAGCATATCATCATGTCCATTTCACATCAACGTCTGATCACTGTGCATAGCATTGCTCTGCAGTGTTGTAAAATTTTCATAAATAATTTGACTTCAAGCCCTACGATGACGACCAAAAACTTTTCGCATCGAACCCAAGCACCAGAGGAAGATGCTTACCATCGCAGAAAAGGTGGAAACACTAAGCTGCTGTAGTGTAAGCCGCTATTATGGGATCAATAAATTTTTCGGTTTGCTACATATAGTAGGATGAAAAGAATGTAAGGACGACGGCAGCAGTGTCTTTCAACAAGACTGCAAAGAGGGTAGTAACTTCCTGCAATAAGGCCATTGTGAGGATGGGGTCTGCTTTGGCCCTGTGGATCAGTGACTGTAGTAGGAAGAAGAAAATCTTGGATATCAACGTCATCCACACAAAGGCCAAGAAGCTTCACAAAAACTTTTGCTGAAAGCTGTGACGTTACAGACGAGGGCAACGAAGAAGCAGGACCATCGAGTTCTTCGCCCACCAAACCAACCCCATTCAGTGCCAGCAAGGGTTGGTTCAGAAACACTTCGAACATAAGAGCGTTTCTCTACAGGGAGATAAAGCCTCTGGGGATAAAGCCAGAGCTGAGGCACATGTAAAAAAATCATTCTGAACCATCGGCGAGGAAGGAAGCTATAAGCCTGAACAAGTATTTTTATATGAATGTGACAGGCTAAATCTGGAGGCAAATGCAGTCTCACACTTTATTATGAAAGATGAAGCCAAAACCTCTGGATTTAATGCTTAGATTGTGTAACTTTGGTTATGCGTGGAAATGCTGTTTTTATGATCAAGCCAAGACTTATTTATTAGGCACAAAAACCGAAGGGCCCAAAAAACAGGAATATGTGTCACCAGTGTACTGGATGCACAACTTCAAGGCCTGGATCACAATGAATTGGTTCCACCTGTGCTTTATCCTGAAGGACAAGCATTATCTGACAGAGGAAGGCCTTGAATTTAAAGTGCTTCTGAACATGAACAATGCTGTCAATCTGTCGCATGACAACAAGCAGACAGTACTTGTCACCGCACACCACATCCTTGATTCAGTCCATGGATCAACGAGTTAACCCTTTACAGTCCAACCTATTCAGCCTTGTCTACTCCCAGCGCCCAAGCAAAGGGACATAACTCCATTTTAAATGAAGGTTCTTTATCTAATTAATTTTCAGAAAATAAACTAGAAGCAACAAAATAAAATAAAAAATACCTAAATACAAAGAAATGATTAAAGCAAAAGTTAAACCTAAAAATAGTTTCAGAGACCCTCCCACTCATGAAATAGTGAAGCTTCATTAGGCCTAAGTTCTTTCAAATGTGTATCCAAAGCTTAGATAGCCATTTTTTACAGCGAAAAAATCGCGACTTTTAAAAAAATCATAGAAAATCAGCCCCTAAACACACCGCGGTCAAACTAGTATCGAAATAAATGCCGACAACGAGGCTTAGAAGGCCATCTTGATATTTATCATTACGCGTTACCTGAAGGCGAGTGCTAAGAACGAAAGTAAACAACCTCGAAACGGGCGGGTTTGGCCGCATCGGACTGTACGCTTAAGGAAAAAATCGCCGCATTTCGGGCGCATCGAACTGTAAAGGGTTAATCTCGCTTTAAGGTTCTATGTATGTGAAAACGCCCTGAAAACCTCGAAGCTATGGACTCGGATGAAGACCTCACTAATCGCGTTTTAATTATTCAGAAAGCCAAAAAGGCAATGAAGAGTGAAACTTAAAGTGCCAGCTAGAAAGCTTTGTGGTCAGAGTGGTCCAATGATTATAAGGGATTCTCTCCTGATGAAGTCCATCACTCGATGGCAGAGAAGGCTGTGAAGATGGCAAAACTACTGGGAGGAAATGGTTTCAAAGATATGACTTTGATGACAATGACCCGATCGAAGCCCACTCACAAAGAACTGACGGAGAAATAATAGGAACTAGGGGTTAAAGAAGACAAGAAGGTTGGCCTAACGCTCGAATGTCTCGCAATCATGGTCAGAATAGCCAAAGACCTTCAGCCAGTGGCTCCAGAAAAGGACCCCTGATGCTTTGTTGCAGTTCTCAAATTCAATCAAGCGTGTTATTTCTGTTTATAAAAACCTTGCCCACAGGACAAAGCAGCGCCAGCCACTCCCCATACCTATGTTCCTCCCTAGGAAGAAGAGACCAGCAACACATACACCATTAGAGAAAAAAGAGAAACAACCAAAAAGGCGAAGATACTGCACCAGATACTGGAGGCGCCTTTGGTTGTAACTCCACAGCTGAATACATCATATTCATTATTTAAGTTGAAGTATATTCACTGGTAAGCACCCATATGGAATTTTTATGTTGTCAAATTTATATATGTTTAAAGAGTGAAGAGAGTGTTTTAGGGCATAGGAAGTGTGGAAAAGGTTAATAAGACTGTGGGGAGGGTTTATAAAGCCTTAACATACATATAAAAATTTAACTATAAATAAGGTCACAACTTAGTAGATTTTGGCGGGGGGAGGGGTGGGTTGTTGTTCTGTGTGTGTTTGTTCCTGGAACTTAAGGGGATCCACGGGTCACAAAATAATGGAAATTTGAAAAAAATATTGATTCTTCAAAACTTGGATTTTCTGTTAGATTAATATCTTTATTATCATTAAATAAAGTAAAAATTATAAAATTAATTAATTTTAACATAATTGTGATCTGAAGGGGTTGGGGTCATTGGTTTTCTTTCACACCTAACCCCAAATGACCTATTCAACACTTGATTGCGCGGAAACCCCTGGTTCGATTCTATCATGTTTGGTATCGTTAGAAAGCTAATCATCGAATAAAGAATGCGATTCCGATGACTAATTTATCTAAAAATAACCATTCATGTAAAAACCATGTGTATCACGTGTACACAAAAGTAGATGATTGGCCAATTCGTAGTTATAAACAATTCTCTGCATTTTGATTGGTCCATATCCGCCATTTTCCTTTACGGAAGAGTGACCTTCCAACATTTTTCCCTGACTACGTGTAAACAAAGAGAAAGCCTTTTTCGTCGATTCAAAGTGAAAATTTGCTTTACTGTTTTAGGATTTGATTATTTTTCAATTGATTTCATCAAATAAGGTAAGATTAATTTGTATATGATATTTTTATAATTGATTTTGGTATTGTACTTTCGTTCATTGGTAATTTTGTGGTCTAAGCTTAGGGCTTAGGACGCCACTGCTAGACCGAGTCAGTAAACTTAGTCAAGTCACAAGTGAACTGTGTATTACATAAGACCTGTTGTACTCTCATTACAAACTAAATGTATATATTATATAATAATACTAAAATATTTTAATTAATAATAGTTTAACGATTTATTTCTGGTAGGCTACACTATACTATAATTAATTGTAATTGTAATCATACCATAATAGTACTAGTGCATATCACTACATGGGGAGACACATTTGAAATATTCATAGACTATAAAGGACTATTGGTATTGACTGGATCTATTTTACAATATACAGGCACTGTACCTATTTAGTTCTTATTGGGCTTACTAAATTAAAAATGTTCTATTCATTACATTTGGTTATTTTCAATTACCGGTACGTGTCTTCATTCTTGCAACATTTTTTGACATACCAGTTGCTTTGTTTATGATATTGTTTTCTTTTTATTAACAATTTTTTTATTTCTCTATTGCTATTACTTCAGTGTTATGCCTCCAACTAAAGAATTGACAAAGAGTACTGCTTCGAGATCTAAGCTGAAGAGACATCGACCGACATCTATGGCAAGAGCCACAAAGTTGAAGAAGAATGAACTCTCAACCATCGCTTTGTCCCCTCCCTGCCAGTTGGACAACCACTCTGTAGCAGATATTCAGGATATACAACCCGAGTCATTTTGGGACAGGGACAGTCATTTTGCCGGGTATGCATGAAAGCATGAACTTGGCTTTTTTTTTGCTGCCACCGACAGCCCCAGCGATTCACCTTCGCCAACAATCTATGTTGCTATTTAAATTTTGCTATACAGGACTGCAATGTGCCTCTTGCAGTACTTAGTCTCTTCACCTTCTACAGGATGAGAAATAAAAACTGTAGACTTGCAGTATATTTGCTGTTTACTGAGACAAAATCTGAAAGTGTCCACATTCTAAACAGACAGGCTGTGGCTGCACCATTTGCAGACCCATCTACTTGGAAATACAAGGGACAGTTTCTGCATCTATAAAGCCCAGAGGTCACTAGAAAATAATGAAGTATTTGGAAGGAGGTTTAAAAAATAGCTGCAGAAAAAGAAATGGAGAGTTGAGTTAGAGTAAGTGTGGCCGCAATAAATACTTGAAGGGGCTGATTTTTTATGTTGTATACTAATAAATTAAAAAATATATCTTCCAATTTTTATAAATTATGTAGTATGCTATTTTTAAATCATAATTATAATGTTGAAATAATGTTTTTGGTATGCAAAGTAAGGTTGTTTTTTGTTGTTTTTTTTAAATTTAACAAAAAATAATATTTTTTATTTGCGGCGGGGAGGGTGTTGTATATTTGTCCCTGAAAATTTATTTTCCACAGGTTTACATTTGTTTTTTGCTTATTAACATGCCCAATGATTTTTATATTGAATAAGATGAAATTTATTTGCTTACATTATGAATAAGACTAAAATTTCTTCCAAAAAGAGTTTATTTTCTATTTTTCTCAAAATAAAATATTTAAGGTACCGGTATACTAAATGTTCTTCATTTTTCTCAAAATCTACCTGTTCCATTGTTTTGAAATTGTGTATACTTGTTTAAATATGGCTTAAGATTATAGTGACAGAGCCGTTTAGGTTAAAAATGATCATGGAAAAAAAATATTTTTATTGAAAGTGATATTTTTATTTAAAGAAAAAGTTGCGCGACCAAACAAAAACTAAACAGCACCAAAAGGACATGAAAAAAAAAATTGGCTATCTTTTTACCCAAAGTCTCAATTTTATCATATTTAGTAGGCTTATGGCTAATTAAATACAAAATTTGAGACCTGTAGCTGCTGTGGCTTTTATATAAAACCTTTCCAAAGATTCCCATGATTTTACCACCTCGACCCCAAATATGCTCCGCGGAAGTAAAATTTTTTAAATAATTAAATTTGTCCACCATATTTTACTTATCTAAGCCCATTTAAATAATATAAAAACTTTAAACATGTTAAAATGTTAATAATTTAGAAAATGAAGGTAGTTGACCCCCTTAACCTGGGAATATTCAAGAGGGACCACTGTATTTATACCACTGCTTTACAATGAGAAATATATTTTACATGTTGTTTTTTTAAACAGCTTATGCCAAAAATCACTTTAAAAAAAGTTTTCAGTAAGCTGTAAGATCTTGGTCTATGGTAGGGGTGTGCCGGATCCGTTTTTTCCAACCGGATCCGGATTTTCTTATGCGAAATCCGCCGGATCCGGATACCGGTTTCTCCCGGATTCCGGATTTTGGTACTATTGGTAGATACTTCGGTAAGTCAAGGTGGACTACTACTTTTTGTGTATGGGAATTCGCAATCGGCGCCAAAAAATCCGAGTTTTTAATTTTCCGATGTGTGTGTCTATTTATTATTAAATTAGTACTTTCGATATATATTTGAGTTCCGTTCCATTTGGATAAGTGTCTTACGAGAGACGCCATGTTTCTACGCGTTCGCAGCAGGTTATGCAGCTCGCTCAACCTAATTTCGCCATGGGGTTGGCCACGCCCCCCTTTTTAATGGCGGAAGTTGACGATACTTAGGAAATATTAATTTATTATCACTATTTACATCAAAATAATTGATAACTTGTGTTTCAGAATGCATTTAAAGACATTTAAACTGGAATGTTTTAATTTGAGCTTTAACAACCCGGTAGAATCCATATTATAAATGATCAGAATTTACCGTGTGCAACACGTTGTCATTGGCAACCATTCACAGCCACTTGCATAACTGTATCGTAGTACTACCTCAGAGTTTCATTCATAAGAGTTTGCCGTGTGCAAAAACTATTAAACCATTGGTCAGGGAAAGCTTTAATTAATTATTCATGTGCCAAAGTTGAAAGTTTAAACTAAGTCTAAACAGTATTTTAGTGATAAGGCAGGGAATGCGTTGCCTTATATAAACTATATAGTCATTGCGCATGACGGGATTGGCGGAATGAGATCACAGAATGTGGAGATGCAGTCCATGTTAAAAAATGACAAACCAAGTCGTACTTTAAAAATTCATAACTTTAAAACTACAACAGCTAAAAATATGATTTTGGTGTTATAATTCTTTAAAAAATTACATCTTTTCAACTATGCCATTGGTTTATTTTTACAAAAAGTTTAAATTTTCTTATCAAAGTCCCTACACTATTGGCCACTATTAGCGGTGCTGACTCTAGCCTCTGGTATGTACGGAATATTAAACATTAAACAAGCTCAACGCTCGAAACAATCGATTAATGTATCGTGATCGTGTGAAATTCGGGAAAGAGAATTACTTTTATTTCAGATTATGATCCGGTGAGTCACAAAAATCTGGCAAATTCCGAAATCCGGTATATTCCGGATTCCGGAATCCGGTTGTTCCGGATACATGTAAATCCGGCGGAACCGGATTTCACCGGATAGTGCAAAATCCGGCGGAACCGGATTCCGGACCGGGGTCCGGCACACCCCTAGTCTATGGGCTTTTAAGGACAATCAAAGAGGCCATTAACGAAATAAGTAGGAATTGAAATTTCAAAGTATATATGGAGGACATCAAATGTCTTTGACCTATTTTGTTTGGGGTAAGAAAATAATGCAAAAGCACATTAGGCCTCTAAATAGTGGAAAATTATTCACTGTGAGGCTCTGTGACTAGGAATAAACTGGACAAACAGAGCCACCAGTGGAAGCCATGTTGACTACTACAGTATGCTCCGTTTGTGTATCATTGGTCATAACTTATAAAGATGAATTTAGGTTCTCATAAGCTAAAAATAAAAATTGTGCCTCATAAATGGCCTGAAACTAATATGGTAGATCTTGCACAACATAATGTCATAAAAGCTATAAATAAACAGAATAAATTAGTGTATAAAAGGGATTAATCCTTTTAAATATTTGAACATTTATAATGAAATCCCATTCAACAGAGAAAAAATAGTTTAAAAATTATAAGGTGATTAATATTATAATGTATGTATGAAGCTTGCCAGTAGAGTATACACAAAAAAAGAGATACAATGGTACTTTTAAATAAGCAAAATAAAAACACTTACCCATTTTTATGGAAATCTCTCCAATTGCCCAAGTTGCATTGTTGCATACAGAAATAAACTCAGGATTGAGATTAGCCCCTAAAATTGGCATAAACTCAGCTGGAATATTTGAAAAAATTATTAAAATTTAACAAATTAATGATTGTTAAAAGTTTTAGAAAGAAATAATTGAAAAAAATAATTTTAAATTTTAAGACTATTGACATCCTTAAATTAATTTTGGATCAGATAGTACGAATACATGCTACTGTCATGTTACTTATTCAGTGCATTATTTAAATTCATCATATCCAAATTGAAAATTAAAAGACAGTAGTTTTAAATTAAAAATGAAGGTAAAACCTTTCATTCCATAAAAAATTTTACTCTCACTGAGGGACTTATCTTTATAATAAAAAGACTTTCAATCTTATTGGACACACAAAAATCAAATAATTATATATGTTAGACAAAAGCATTAATTCACACAAAAAACAAAATAAATATGACCTATCTCCTTAGTTACTATAGTATAATAAGAACCAAGGTGTGACAAATTTACATGAAAAACATACAACAAAAATTTGATTTTTATGATTTAGTTATAACTGTGCCACATTAAGGCTGATAAACATGTTGCCTTATCGCAATGCAAGACAGGCATGGATAAACTTTTTTCCCTTATTAAATTAAATGACTGACATCCTTAAAATCTTTGGATCAGACAGTACGAATACATGCAACTATCATGTATTTCAATGCATCTTTAAAAAATCATCATATCCAAATGGAAATACCCAAATAAAAGAAAGGGAGATAAAAATATTTGAAACAAACTTACGAATACACGGTCGCACATGCTGAAAACAAGCTTTTGTCAAATCTCCCAAAAGGGCAAATGAACTTTGTCTAACTTCTGGCATGGGATCCTAAATAATTGAAATAAATAAGGGGGAAAAAAGAAATTATTCCAGCAAAATGTAACTATTACAGAAAAACAACAAATTTCAATTAAACACTATTTAAATATCAACAAACCTGCATGCATTGGAAAAGAAGTTTCAGAATTGTACTGTTAGCCACAAGGCCTTCAATATGACCCTCCAAACCTTCAGCAAGTCCAGAAAGCAGATCTAGAGCAACAATCATGAAATCCTTGTCAGGCGGATCATACTGGTCAGGTTGTGACAAATTGGCCTAAGAACAGAAAATTATATTAATAATGCTATAAGGAAACTTAAGTGATCTGCATTAATAGCATGAAGAATTTAATCTGTAAGCAGTTTGATGAAACTGTAATAAAAATGATATGAAAGTATTTTTTGGATCAGACAGTACGAATACAAGCTTTAAATCAGTTCAGTCAATGCTTGGTATTACATCATATCCAAAGATAACATTTTAACATCATTTTAAATAAACTTTATGAACTTTGCTGCACACATGAGTTTAAAAAATCAGAATTTTACTTTTAAACATTTATATTGCATAAGTCATGTAACTACAGAATATATATATATATATATATATATATTGAATCCAATAAATTTCATCTTATATATATATATATATATAATAAAATCCAGAAAAAATCCTAACCAGCAACATTTAGTTTTAAAATACTTTAACAGCCACAATATTCTTTGCATAACTTAATTGACACTAAATAGACTAAGCTTTACATATTTTTTACATTTCAAATTGAGAGTTCACTGTAACTCCATTTTGCTTATTAAAAATGATTAATTAACTTCCCTTCTTTAGATTTCAATGGGATCCAAATTGTAAGTACCATTATTTAATAATATTATACCAATTATAAAAAAAAGGTTCACATTTTTTTTTTTACTTACATAGTTTTGAGTAAGTGTTTGCTCAACAAGACAAACACATCTTCTGTATACTGGTTCACAATATGGGAGAAAACCTGACTGAAGTGCTGTGGCTACACTGGACAAACACTAAAATGTAACAAAAAACAACTGAAAATGTAAATCATGAAAAATAAAGATATATAAGGCTAGATGAAAATACATTTATGAAGTGTACACAAGCAAATATAATTGAAAAAAAAAAGTTACCTCCAATAATGGAAAAAGATCTTTGTCCTCATCTTTCAACATATTCCATTTCTGAATTAATGGGGGCATTAACATGTTGACATACTCCTGAAAGGTATACATTTGTCTAAAATTTGTAAGCGTTGAGTAAAACAGTAAAACAGCTGTCTCAAATTAAATATAGTGAAATGTACAATTATGTAAAATATGTGTCAAATGTTTTCTAAATTAGCAGCCAAATGAAACTGTTACTTACTGGTTTATTTAAATGATGACCAACAGAATCAGCCAAAGTGCCTATAGCATCATACAAGATTAGTAGATTTTTGTGCTACAGAACAAAAGAAGTACATGAAATTAGTCATTAAATTACTTTCTTAAAAATGGCAATGGTGAGTAAAGGTAAAATAACTAAATTTTAAGCTAAATATTTACCAGTAAAAAACAGTGGGTCAAAAATCAATACTATAATATTTTCTTCATTTTTCTCTCATTCATATTCAATTTGTTTTCATTTCGTATTTTGTTTATATTGGATTTTAGATTGTAAATATAAGAAGATGCTTTTTTTAAAAAACATTTCTTTAATTTACCAAAATTATAGAACAAAGTATTGAAATAGATAATCATGTTAAAGTAAACTGTGGCAACTGAGAGTAAATGTGATTAAGACCTCTTGCAAATTAGAACTACATGACCAAAATTCATGGTACTTCAGCTAATCTGTTGTAATACTTTGTGGTATGCCAAATAATTGGGCAACCTGCTTAAATGGACTTTTTCTAATTGCAGTAAGTACCAAAAAAAAAAACAATTTCTTACCAAAAAAAAATAAAAACAGAATCTCAAGTATACCGTAAGAAAAAGAAGGTTAAAACAATCATAAGATAGATGTTGGGACACACTTTTTTTTTTAAAGTCATAAGACTTTAAGAAATCAAAGTCAGCACCATTTAATGTTCTTCCTTTTTCCGAAACTAAAAAGCAAAAAATTAGCTAATCAGATGCGATTAAGGAAGACTTTATTTCATTTAAAATATACAATTATTTTCTTTAAAGGAAGGATAATAAATAAAAGCACTGACCTGATATTTCCCAAACGCATATACTAGTGTCTCCAAAATAAAGCCAAGATATGGAACCAGCTCAGTGCATGCTTCCTCTTCCAGTGTAGCAAAAGCAGAACAAGCTGCTTCTTGAACACGTTTATTGGCATCTAATATCCTCTTTAGCAACTGTGGAAAGATATGTTACAAAACTTTTCATTACATTACAAATTACCTATACAATCATTAAAAAATCATACAGCATAAAAAGTTTCAGAAATGAATCATCCGGATGTGTTATTAATAATTAATGTGATAAAACCCCCCAGAAGGTAGTAAGAGGTGATGTTAAAAAGCTAATACTGTGCAAGCTATAAAAAATAAAATGAATGGCTACAATAAAAAAAATTTGGCTTATAAATGATGTTCAAAATATACATGGATTATGTATTTTAAATAAAACAATTTAGACATCTATTGCGCAGCATGTTTACAAATTGAATATATAAAACGATAAACAAAGAGACATACCTCAGTCATTAGAGGCTTTAAATATTGGTCATGAGGTTGACCAACTACCCAGTGAGCATAGCGGCTTAGTGTCCAGCAGGTAATGGACCTGACCAAGGCTTTTTTGTCAGATAAACAGTTGATGAGATAAGGAATCAGCTCAGGTAGATGTGGAATCATACCACTCATACATCCCTCTGCAATAGCACCCAGGACCAAGATACCAGACTCTTTCACCTCCCAATCCACATGAAACAAAGTTTCTTTTAAAATGGGCAGTAGAACTGGAAGAATCTCTTCATGAAATACATTGGCTAAGACATCCAGAGCTGCAGCTGAACACTTCCCTTATAAAAAAGAGAAAGGAAGTTAAGATTAAAATTACATTGCTTCTATGTTTCTAACACCTATGCACCTACCTTTTGCAAAGAAAATTAATAAATCATATACTGTATTTATCTTTTATAAATAGTTTAAGAAAGACTTCAAATGGATCGTAATGTGCAACCTCACACTAAATATTTACTTTATTGGCAATGGTATAATTTAATAAGACTACAGAAAATTACGAAATGAGATGGAAATTATATAAAAACATCGTTAGACAAACTAGAATAAAAAAATTGTTACTGTGCCACCTTAATCTGCTTCTCTATGCAGAGACAACATCCAGCATTAACTTCCTAAGTTATGGAACATCAAGGTAATATGGCAATGTAAAAACGATAAAGACCTCTTCCAAATTGGTAATAAATGGGAGAATACCTGTACCTTTCATTCAAGATAATGTTTATATAATTTTGTGGAATTTCATTCAAATTATTGGACAAGCTGCTTGAAAAAAATTAACTTAAATAGGCGTGATTAATATGTTACAATATAAGATTTTTCTCTAAATTGTAACAGATCTTAATCAAGCCCATTAAGATTTTTCTCTCAGGATATTGTAAAGGAAGAGAATTTGGGATGATTTGTAAGCTATACATAGCAGCAGTAACAACAACAAATTCTGTTAGTGTAGACTTAGTGCTATAAGTCATAAGACTTTATCAAATGGAAGTCAACATCATTTAATGTTCGTCCTTTTTCCGAAACTAAAAAGCAAAAATAAGCTAATTAGATGCGATTAAGGAAGGATTAAGAAAGATTCGAAAATATTCAACATTGCCAACATTCACTTTTAGGGCAATGATAAGTATTGAAACAGTGAAAGATATAACAAATAGTAATGGGAAAAACTAATTTAAAAAAACTTACTTAGATTCCAGTCTGACAGAGAGTCATCATCATCATAACTATCATCTGAATCTGCATCCTAAGAAATTTTTTTAATGGATAAGAAAAACAGTGACCTGATTTAATTTAAACTGATAATGTGGTTGAAAATAAACATTTATTTGAATATTTAATTAAGGGTCTACTTATTTTTTTAAAGACGGGACATTTAACTTACATCAGATTCATCATGCTTCTGATTGGAATGTGTTCTGGACTTGTGAAATCGAGGCTTGATATCAGATTCTTTGTCTGGGATCATGTCATCCTCTTCAATATCCCCCTAGTAACAAAAATAAATGTTATATATTAAAATATTTATTAAACCCCTAACGAAGCAATAAAATCATTTAGGGTTATATTCTTAGAATGATTGTATAATAAAGTTTGCTTTAAATGTTAGTACTTGAAAATGATTTAGGATTTGATAAAACAAGATCCTTATAGAACTTAATTATATGAACAAATACATACATTTAAATTGCCTTTGTTTCTTTTCATAATGCTCACATGTAAAATACAAATTGCTCATAATTTTCCATTTTGAATCAGAATGTAAGCAGAGGAGACATCTGATTTAAAATAAGGATGTGGCAAGCATATTTTTATACTTTGTAAAAAATGCAACCCAATGTATATGCTCCAAGCCCCAACAGGACAATTTTGTTAAAAATATTAACATGTAAAATGGGTTCTTAACCAGGGGTGCCCGCACTCACAGAGAGAGGGAGTGTAATGTAAGTGCTGGAGAGACAGAAAATTTATATTGTGAAATATTACCTTGAGGAGTATAATATCAATCTCTGAATATCTCATTCCTTTCACAAGAATCGGTACAAGCCTATCTATATGAGGCCCCAAAACATCTTTGCAGACTTTCTGCTCTGCCAGAGACAACCAAAATTCACACGATTCTAAAGCAACAGTCTCATCAATATCTTGAGTGCGTTCCATCATGTACTGTTAGATAAATATAAATAAAATATTAATTTTACAGAGTCTCTTTTTTGCTGCTATATATTGTTTGCCTATTCCCATTTATTATCGTTTCTCTTTTACCCTGACAATTTAAAAAATGCTATCAATCAAAAAGTTACAATTATGTATCATATTTCTAAAATAAGCTCCCAATTATGATTTATGCCTACTTAATTGAGTAAACTTTCAACTAGTAGTTTGTCTCACCATCATAAGTCATAGGCAGACCTGTTTACCCTCAAACCCCTAAAATCGTACAATCTGGTCTCAAAATCGTACAATACAATATCTCTATAGTAAATAAATAAAACTACAAAATATTTCCCTATATTTTGTAAATGTCGCTGACTGGATCTTATAAAATACCGTTATGCCCCAAATCCAACGCTCCACTGCAGAACAGTTGGATCATCTATTTTATTTTAAAAACCATCTCTAGTTTTACAATCGCCGCGGTTCTGAGGAACAAAATAATTATGTACCAAAACTACGTCACACGCTTGGTAGCAGTCAAAGGCGATGGCGGGTGAAGTTGTCGCTAGGGCGACCAATCCAAATATTACTGTTGACGCAGCAGCCAGCTAGTACACTGTGATCCCGTCAATACGATACGTNAGGATGGTTCCAGTATAAAAAAAAAAAAAAACAATCCAACCAATCGTTTTTATCGTTCATATTCACTGCCAGATCTTCATTAGAGACGGCTAAAACGTCCAAACCCGAAAATTTATTAATTTTTTTTAAATCGGGGGAAACATTTTTCCACCGGGTCTCTGAAAATCGTAGTTTTGGCGGGTCTTGGCGTACAATCGTAAAAGACATCTAAAAATCGTACATTGTACGCCAAAATCGTAAGAGTAAACAGGTCTGCATAGGTGACCTCCAAGATAAGGCATTTTAGTATAAAGCAATAAATATTTCTACTACAAGTTAATTATTCAATAATTGGTCAAGTTTCAACAGTAATCTGAAATTTAAATTAAAATGGCTTTAAAAAACGTATCTTAATTTTTTAGTTACACATGATTTATTGAGGTGAATTACAAAATAGTTAAGAAAGAATTAACTTTACCTGGATAATCTGATCAATATGAGGCATCAACCTATCTATTCTCACTTCAACAAGCATAACCAAAGCCCTACAAACATTTTTTCGAACTTCAGAGTCATCATCCTTAGCCACATAAAATAAGTTCTGAAATAAAAAATGTTTATTTTGAAATACAACTTAAGTTATAATTGGTTTTTAACTAATCTATTATCAAAGTACTTGTAAAAGACTTGTAAAGTGTAAAGAATTTTCAAACAAAATTATCAATAACTACCTGAATGAATGTGTCTATATGAACCATTAGTGCCTGTGTTCTGCTAATGATGAACTGATTCACACAAGCAATGGCATGAGATCTGTTAGAACAACAAATGAATAATTATATTTTTTAAATGGTGGCTGACTAGCATAGCAGCCTAGGTATGATGATGGTCTTAGATTCAATCACAAAAACACATCAAATATCCACACCAGGCCATACAGACACAAAACATGATAATATTACATAACAACTATGTGAAAACACAGAAAGATCAAATTTAAATCAACCTTTTAAAAATAAACTGTTAAAACTAGATAAAAAAGCATACCTAATCTTTGGGCTTTGGTGTCTGAAGAAATTCAAAAACTTGGGTATAAGAACATTCAATGGTCTATCAGCCATATCACTGTCAAGAATTTCAGCATTGTCTTCACATATTTTTTGAAGAGCTCCAAAAGCACCCTACATAGACAAATGTTGTATTGGAGAACGAGACGTAAAACTCTACAGTGGAAAATAAATTAACCAATACTATAATGCTAAGTTAAAATTCAGTCTTCTTCAGACGCCAATAATACTTACCTCACAAATATTGTAATCCTCTGAATCTAAACATGCACAAAGATGTGGTAGAACTTCAGGCCAATTATGTAGCTCTCCTTTGATGATAATATTTGTTATGATTATCCCAATAGTAGCTCTGATCAAGGGTGATGGGTCACCAAGACTATTGATACATTCTTGTTTAATGAAGCTTGTCACTTCCGGAGGAAAGCGTTCAAAATGTGCCCGCACATTATTTTTCAGGATTAATCCACTTAATGAGCGTGTAGGATCATCTAAGAGTAGAAATTACATTATTTTTTTAATAATGAATGAAAGAATAAAATTTATTTATTGATAAATAAATCAACGCTGAGTTTTTTGTAGTTCTCTTATACAAGTTTTTTTTTTTTTTTTGACCTCCCCATCCAAATAATTTGGGAGTTGCTTAAAAAATTATATTTTTAAATTCAAAAATAACTTGGACAAGAAATTTTGTAAAACCTTTTAAACATTAATCTATAGTCCTAGCCTGCATGCTCAATCATAAAAAAAATGCTAACATTCGGTCTTTTAACGAACTATGTACTAACCTTCTGTTTTTAGCTTAGTTAAAACAAAAATTAAATAATTGTTGAAATCTGGATAGTTGTTTAATTCCCCTAATTTCTGAAAGAGATTAAAAAATATATTTAAAATTAATTAGTAAGGGGAAAAATAATTAGTCACAACGCAGGCTTGAAGGACATCATTTCTTAAATGCAGTTTCAAAGTTGGATATTCTATCCTGGGTGGGGCGAGTTTTAGAAGGACTCAATTTGTTATCGTGATAATGTATATGAGCAATAAATTAGACATTGCCTGCTTCCGACAATTTGCTGACAACATGTCATGAAATCTACAAATATGGAAATGTCTAATAAATGTCTGTAATTGCTGTGCGCAGTAATCAAAATTGAAAAATCTGCAACTGAAACAAAGCGAATTACTGCATAAGAAATAGGGTTACGTTGCTACACTTCTGTTTTGCTATCTACCCTGCGTTTTGTTTATCGCCAGCAAATAAGGTCAAGTTTACACATATATAAATTAAAATGGTCAAAATCTATTCATTGGTGGACATATATACAAAATGCCATGTAGCTGGGACTATTCACCATATGACTTAACGATCAGATGAAAGAACTTTTGTACCCTCCGACGGGACAGGATGGGGCTTGGTTTCTGTTGGTCTTTTTTTTTTTTTTCATAAATTTTAGCCATGTACTGTACACAAAATTTTTAAACCACCAATCAAGACATAGGTAAATTATGACATGGTACAGGCATGGGATGAAAGGTTAAAGAATGCACTTCCATACCCATTCAAGCACGCAAAAGAAACCTTGTTTGGCCATTTAACAATCTTTTTTGTACCCTCCGACGGGACAGGATGGGGCTTGGTTTCTGTTGGTCTTTTTTTTTTTTTTTCATAAATTTTAGCCATGTACTGTACACAAAATTTTTAAACCAGCAATCAAGACATAGGTAAAGTATGACATGGTACAGGCATGGGATGAAAGGTTAAAGTATGCACTTCCATACCCATTCAAGCACGCAGAAGAAAACTTGTGTGGCCATTTAACAATCTCCGTACAGGGACCTCAGATTTTTGCGTATTACAGCAGTACTCTAATAATTAATTTTGTCACCAATTACGTGTAATTTTGTCTTTTAACATGTCATAACCCCCACCCCTTTCACCAGGGACACACCCTTCACCAGATGGAAAATATAAATTTAGCCAATTATGTATGGTCACCAGAAATGGAATTTGCTCCCGATTAAGAATCAAGAGTGTTTTTAATTTTGATGTATCTGAATAAATCACAGTAAATTTTAAATGTAATTTTATAATACAAAAATAAAATCAATACTATAAAAAATGTGGCTACCTTTTGCTAGGCTCACAATTTAAAAAATATTTCTAGCCTACAGGCCCAAAACCAATACTATTCTATCCTCCTACTGCATATTATTACCAGTAATACTAGTCAATAGTAATATCAAGTATTAGCCCTATTATTTAGGACATGATTTAACTTCATACATTTAATTTTATTTTTTTAGAAATCTTCTACTTCTACTTACCTTTTATAAATCTTAGCATTGATTTAAAATTTAACTTAAGTATATTTAATTGAAATACAATAAACAGGTTTTTTTTGTTTTTTTTTATATTTCCTCAAACATTTTTCATATATTTTTAAACTAAGCTAAAATAAAATTATCAAAAATGAAGTCTTGATTGCTTGTGTTTTATATTATACTGAGAATGTGTTCCAAAATAATAATATTCTTTAGATATTAATTTCAAATTTTCTGTGGATTGTTTATTATTTATAAGTATAAAGAAATAATACAGGGATTATTTGATTCAATTAGTTAAAATTGTTGATTATACTTCTTATTTACCATGACATACTTTAGTCCCATTCAAAAGAGTGTGACAAAACAGTATGTCATTTATTTTAAGTTTTAATCTTATTTCACAAATTAACATGTATTGTTAGAATCAACTTTGGCAGTTGAGAGAAATTAAAATAAGTTCTTGTCATTCGCTTGAGGTAAGTATAAGTTTCTATGGCCGCCATGGATAATTGGTAATATGCAGACAAGCATGGTCGCCATGATGACAAATTACATAGTCTAAAAAAAGGTTACCTCTTTGATTTTTTGTTTTTGATGCCTGCCTACGGTCTACACTCATGAATTTGTATGTTATAAATGACGGTTTTGAGCTTGAAATATTAGGGTTCTGCGACATAACCATTGAGAAAATGGTAAGAGAAAGAGAGAAACGTCGACGTGTTGGCAAGTAACCGAGGTTGAGGTAAGTGTACATGTGAATATTGTGCTATTTTTTTTCTATTGGCATATTGTTTCCTTATATTAAAATAAAACACCTTAAATTTAAATAAATATTTAGCAACAAATGTAAATTAAGGAACATTCAATTAACTTTACAATACTATTAGTTGGCTACAAAATTAACAGCCCTGACACATTGATAAATAGTGTGTATTCAATATATTTTATGAGAGATCTTAAGATGTTTGAAAGAAATAACATGCTTTGATTATTGTTGCTGCAATACTTTTTTTTATAAATTGAATTTTCTTTATTTTAGTAGTTTTTCATAACAAAATTAAATCTAGAAACACAATTTCAAACACTTTTATTGTTCCCGTTATATTGATGTTGATATTATTGTTTCAAAAAGTTTAACAAAAATAATTTAATTAATTATTCATTGGGGGGGGGGGTTTTCCTTTTTTATTTCAACATATATCATACTGCAGGCCTGCCAAGAAAAAAAAATTGTGGTGTGTGTGGGTGGCTGGCGTGGGGGTAAGTAGGGCCGCTGCCCCCAGAGTGTGGCACCCCAAGGGGGGTGTTGGTTTAAGAGCTAAATACTAACTCACAAGCCTTTTTTTTATTAAATAGAAAAATATAAAGTTCCCTCCATTGTCTTTGAAGAGTCCACAGAACACAACAGAACATGAGAAAAACATTACTGGAAATGTTTATATACAGAACAGAATTTCCATTTTATTTACATATATATACACAGGCTGCTAAGAGTTCAGTTTTCCAGCATTTCCCTAGTGGCCTTTTTGCACTTGTCCAACAGCTCTTTAGACAACTGAAGATTAGCATTGCAACTGATTTTAGTTACAACTTGTACAAACAAATTTCATTTCATGCTTGCCCTTGTTTCATTGTAATTTTTCTTCACAATCTTCTAGCAATCTGCTAGTCTGGAAACATTTCTTTGCCTCTGGCATTTAAGCAATCGGAGTTGGCTAGAGAAATATTTCCTTCAATAAGAAAGGTGGTAAATAAAATTTCTGATATGATCACTGAATTGTCCGATTCCTTTATAAAGAAATTAGAGATGGATGTAATAGATTCATTGCTTTTAGCTGCAGTCGTATGTTTTTTTGTTTTTTTTTGTCGGGGGGGTTAAATGTTTATTAATATCACTATACCCACCACTTTCAATAGATTTATCCATTAAATTAAGATACGCTTTAACAACAACAAAAAAGACACAAGGCAACAAAATTATTTTTTAGCCTTGTAAAATGATGAATCACGATCGGATCAATTGATTAAAAAATGATTTGGAGATCGCGGTTCCTTCCAAAAGACAAGGATGTGTCTATACGTCCGTCGACCAGACAAATAGTGCGGGAGATATTCATACAGCGGGACGCCACTCTTTATATAAGATAGTCACTTTTTAACCATTTGTTCATTATATTTACCAGCAAAGGTTCTAGTACTTCTTTTGTATGATTGAACATTTCTTTTTCACGTAAATTTCCAGACTTTCTTGAATTTGTTGAAATGAAGTACCGTAAACTCTGATAGACTATTACTATTAGTATTAGCGGTCACATGACAAGGCTGACAGACAAATATTCTATGCAACTTTGTTACGGTGGTCATGTGACTAGGTTGAATATATAACAGCTAGATGAAAATCTTGAGAACTTAATCGTCTCTGATCGCCAGACATGTAGACACTTTGTAAAAAAAAAGGAAGTGGCATCTTCGAAATGCACCACTTCCTGTCGTATCCAATTTTTGTTTTCGGATTTTTATGACGGATGAAAAATTATGTTTGGAAAATCTGAATTTTAAGGAGTTAGTTGGAAAGAAAGATGAGGGCTAAAAATCTGTATAATTCCGACAAAATCGTAAGGGTTGGCAGGTCTGATACTGTCTCACTGATTCTTCCCCTTTTATTTTTCCTCACATGCCTTTTATGCTGATAGGCAACTGAACATGTTAAATCCAAAAATGTGGCTTAAAATAAAATTGCATTGATAATTTGCGCAATTGTTTCTGTCCACAATAATCAAGGTTCGCAATTGCCCGTGTGCTGAATTTTCAGTGTGCGTATTTGTTGGTGTGCGCCGTTTTCTTTGTGCGCAGCTATGTATTTGGGGATCTTTCTGTGCGCATTAGACTTGCGTGCATGCGTGGTGAGTTATCGAAGTACCTACAAAATTTGTGTCTAAGTACCTAGCCAAATATTTTACTTGTTGCTACGGCTACAGACACAAAACACATAGGGATTTTGGGATGGGGACTAGTAAACATCCAGACTGGATGTGTTCTATGACATCTTGTTATTTATAATATATTAGCAAATCATTATCTTTGGAGGAATATTCCTTTTGCACAACCTAGCATCACCTCTTACTCTTGGCACACTAAGTGTCCAGCAGCACAGGGGTTGGGGAGTTCTGATATAGATGTCCTATAACTAAGCTTTATGAGCAATAGGCCTAATATGATAAATAATAAATGACACTATCACTCTATTATTTATCAGAAAATGGTTCGGCCCCTTATACTACTAACTTGCACTCAATTGCCTTGATGAATGAGTTTCTTTGGGTTATCATCAGTCAGCCTAAAATCATAAATGGGGGCGCCAGACGTTGATAGAGCCTGCCTACTTAAAAGATTAGTATCACGAAGCAAAATACTGAAAGTACATATAAGCGTATCTTTAAATTAAAGGGACACTGAATTTGGCAACTTATTGAATGCCGCGTGACACCACAGCTACAGACCACACTGTTCCGACCACACTTATAATCGAATATATGAAGTAAAATTACTGATACGTTTTAATTCGAAATCAAAGTTATTTCTTCCTCAAAGTTATTTAATATGATGCATATATTAACCTGTTGTACAGCTCGTTGAGTTTCCGTGTCAGGGGACTGCGATTCTTTGAGAAGTTGAAGGATTTGACGAAGACCGTTTTCTTCAGGTTGCCACATCGCCATTTTGATTTCTTGATTAAAATAGTACGGCTTCTTACGACATGAACTAAAATTAGACAAATATTCCTGCGCTTTAACGATTATGGGTTAGGTCCTGATTTTCATAATGCATAACATTAATAATGTATCATCAGGTAATTAATTCTTTCTTATTTTTTTAATGTTTAAAAAGACACAATAATTAAAACTAAGTAATTTTTTTATAATATGTTGCAAGGATTAGATGCGACCTATATTTTGTTAATAAGTAAAGGACTATATTTTGCTAAAATTTAAAATTATTTTAAAAAGTGACAATTTGGCATGGCCGAGTGTACCGCTAAAGCACGAAACAAAATGAATATGTAATAGCTCACTTCATGATATAGTTTAAAAAACTCAATCAGCTTTCAAATGTGCAGATACTTAAATTTTTTAAATACCATTTGCCTTTTGAGAGGTGGGGCATCTAATAACTTATGGGAAAATAAAAGTAACCTAAAACATCCCAGTCAAAATAGCACTCGTGACACCAGGGGCGTCTAATCCTACCTCCACCCCAACTTGAATTATTAACCCTTGGTAAATTTCGTGAGTTGGTCATGCCAATCATGGTATTAGTGTTACAATTAGGGTGTTAACCATGAATAATAGTTATTAAAAAATCTACAGTTAGTTAATCTCTTATAGCATTGTTGAGTATTCAATTTTAAAAGAATATTGATAACAATTATAATTTCACTAATAGCTCTATAGTCTTTCACATTATTCTGCTTATCAATTTTGAATTTATCAAATCATGTTACTGTTATAAACATATTTTTTAGGCCTATAATTTTATTTAGGTTATAATACTTCTTAAAATGCATTGTGTATTCGATGGTGATCAGAAAAATAAAATATATATGAAAATTCCATAAAGCAGCAGCGCCGACCAACGTGAGTCCCTGACATATTTTCCTGATGCCCTAAGAGCTCTGAAGGCCTATTTAATGTTGAATAATTAGAATTTCACTAAAATACATTACTGGACTCTAAGCAATATCTAACATTGCTGCAGCAACAACAACAAAATGACAACTACTTCTGCACAGTAAATTCGGAGCAATAAATTAGGAGCAGATTTTCAGAAATACTTTTACTTTATAAGCCAAAAGCTCTGCAGAAGAGCTTTAGGTTAATTAGGAACAGTGGCTTATCTAGGGAATGCGGAGCACACTGTGTGACACCACCCCATGGGGTAACACCAAATTGAAAAATTGTATATTTACAGAGCACACTCTGCTCGGTCTAACCGAATTTCATAAAAGGAAAACCAATCACACGTAAATTTTCCACACACGTAAGCAATCCAATTGACTACTTTAGTAAAAGTTCAAGATTGATGCGTCAGAAATACCCTTTAATTAGGTCAGAGAATACCGTTTTGACAATGATGAAAGGGCGACTGCAGAGTCCGGTAACTTTCGAAAGTGACAGGAACATATATAGGTATATGTATATACCTGAGAAATAAAGCTTTCCATTGACACCAAATACGTCATGGAGGGGAAATTCTTAGTACATGAATCGAATAGGTACAAATCTCTCTCTCTCTATTTCTCTCTCTTTCTCTCTGCGAGGAGAAAACATAAGGGATATGCTTTCATTCTGAAACCCAGATCAGATCATCAGCGATCAAGAAAGTAGCAGATATATTTAGGGATGTTCAACCCAATAGTCTACTACCAGTACTACCAGCAAGTGAAGAAGAGTTATTGGTGTCCGCTTCAAAATTAACCTCTTTCTCTGATGAGTTATCAGAGTATGAACTTTTAAAAGAAATACCAAGGCTTAGATGACACCTAAAGGCAGCTGATATGGAATTTCACATTTGATGTTTTGAAATTCAAAGCGGAATGTGACTTCCTAGAATCTCTTCCAACACTCTCGCTAAGCCTTCAATTATTTCTTACTATCCGTGTGTCTGTGGCTTCATGTGAGCGGAGCTTTTCAAAACTAATGCTTATCAATAACTATTTACGATCCACCATGCGACAGTCAAGGCTTTCTGATCTCGCTCTAATATCAATTTACAGTGATACGGTGAAGGATATTGATCAAGTGATTGACAGTTTAGCGGCTTTGAATACCAGGAAAGGAAAAAGTTAAATAAAATAAATTAAATGTAGAAAAAATTAAAATTTAATTTCACATTTATAAGATATAAATAATAAGAAATTAAAGAACCATTTAAAATGTTACATACAAACAACAGTAAGTCAGTTGTGTTAGTCATATTTTAATTTTGGTGTGACCGGAAATCTGGGAAGGGTTTAAGTATGTCATGAGAGAAAAAAGGTTGCGAAGCACTGATAACTCGCGGTGCTGCTTACCTATCAAGTTCATCTAAAACAGTCCTAGTGGTGTGTTCATGCTCATTTTTACTATGACCGGCTACCTACACGTCAAGTTCCTTTTGGTTTCTCTAGTTATCTTTTCAAATGCCGTTAGCATTATGTGCAGCCCTTGTAAAAGCAACGGAGAGAAGTTATTATATAATTTCATGTCACCCATGGTTGATCTGCTAACACTGACACCAAGCAATTTACCACTCCTTAGCTTTTGCGCCTCCCCCACTTTTTATTTTTACCTTTAAGCACCCACTCCCCTTTTTCGTGTTAATTCTCATGTGCTCTCACGCACTTTCAAAACAATTCTGAAGCAATTAATGTCGTTTGAAAATATTTTACCCCAACATGTTTTATTTTTTTACACATCTCATAAAAAATTCCTAATCTCGAGCGAAAACCATTCAGCAGGCTGCATGCGGTCCACGGGTTGAACAGCACTGCTCTACATAGAGGCGTACAGAGGACACATGGCACCAAAGCAAAGGACTAACGTTGAACCGTTATCAATGAAGCATGGGAAACATCTTAATAAGGGAAAACATTTCTCTTTGAAGTAAAAAGACTTTCTTTTGCGGTCTGCCAATTTCGAGCGCCCACGACACGTGATTGGTTTTGTCACACCCTCAGCGCCGTATCCGTAAATTTGTTTGAACGAAATTTCGTCGACGTAAGTTTGATTTGATCGAATTTTATTTTCAGTTCACACGATCAAATTTTGCATCCTTTTTTTTTCTTGAATGTATTATTTTGTTTCACTACATAGTAGATATAGTGCGCTCAAAAAGAAATTTGCCGAAAATTTGATCGTGTGAACTGAAAAAAAAATTGACCAAATTTCCGTTCCATGAAACTTCCGTCGACGAAATTTCTTTCAAACAAATTTCCGGTAACCCTTCAGTTCGCCTCTGCCTCTACGCAAATATTAGCTTCTTTAGAACACGCTTAATTAAGAGTTTAGAAAACACTTTAAAAATTAATGCAAGTGCTAGATTTTGAAAGAAAAGAAAACACAACTAATATTAACATTTTTTAAATGCTTTATTTTTGTTTCAACAGCAAGTTACAATAAGTCAATAAGCTTTTTCATAAGACCAGCAAATACACATAATTAACAAAATAACTTCTTTTACTTTTAATGAGCACACAATAAATTATACAATTTGAAAATAATCTTACTAAGTTTAGTACTCGTGTTGACACTGAATCAAATTATGTTATGGTCTTTGTAGGGTAGGGCTATAAGCTTACTAAGCTTACCCAAATGAGCTTGACTGCCTAGTGGCGTAGCTAGGACTAGTTCCGCCACGAGCAGGGTGAGAATTTTGCTGTGTCAACCCCCCCCCCCTCTTTTCTGAAATTGGACAAAATGCCACCCAGCATAAAAAGAAAAAAAGTGCCCACACCCCTCTTCCTTATATGCCACACCCACACCCCTCTTCTTATATGTCACACCCACACCCCTCTTCCTATATGCCAAAGTGCTGGGGATCAAAAGAATAAAACAGATTTAAGAAACCCATGAGGACTTCAGACCTTATGCGGGACTGAAGTAAGTAGAAGGGGAAAAAAGGGGGAACATTTGTTATAATGTGTCCAACTTTGGGATTAGATTTTGTTCTTTGTCAGAAAAGAGAATGTAAATCTAGTCCAAGGAAGAAATAATTACACATGGCATGTTTTTTGTTGAATTGGAAGTGAATTACATGCGAAAAAAAAGTTCCAACAATTGAAATGAGTAATATCTTGCTTTGTCAATAAAATGTCTTCTTTATGTATTGGACTTTTAGAATATGTTAAATGGGTTGTGTCACAAGGCTACAAACAAAGAGTGCTCAAACGCAATTCAATTATGTCACCCAAAGATTGCTAGAAAATAGAAGTAGCACCCAACATAGTTATGTAGTGCAAAGTTTGCCAGAATCTACATCAATATGTCTGGCAGAGGTTGGTAGAACCCACATCCTTGTGTCTGACAGGGGTAAAAAGTTTTGATTTATACATTTTGAATGAATGAATGGAGCAATTTAAAAGGAGTTATTCTTTCAAGTGTTACCTAAAGGGCCATCCAATATACCAAAGGTCTAGTTATGTCTACTAGCAACTAACCCACCCCCCCCCCCCCCCAAATCTCTGGACATTCTCCTTCATGTGATCAAGTTTGAGTTAAATTTTATAACCACCCCAAAGGTACTTAAACTGTAAGCACAAATGATTTGAAACACATTTCTAAATATTGCACTAACTAAAACACACAAAATTTTGCGCAAAAGTTTGAAATGAATACTTGTAATTGTAGTTTGTAAATTTTAGTTAAGAGCCAACGACAATTAAGATATAAGTTGGATGCCTCTTCAGCTAGTGAACATACACATTCCCCTTGTACTCATTTGTTGAAATATTCCCTCCTTCCCCTGTTTAAAACAAATAGTGCTCATACAATAATAATAATACTATTCCACATTCCAAATCTGCCACCACATTGCTTTTCCCTTATGGAGCAGATTCATGTTTTCTTCTTTGCTTAGGGAGAAAAACTATGAATAGTTAACACCTTTTTCCAGCAGTGATAAAACAAAAACCCCTCTATTTTGGGCATGTGACTTTTAAAGGTTATAATTCTTACTGTAAAAGATGAATCATAATATAATATAATAATAGGAAATATGTATTTGCATCAAATTAAAATTTCAAAGTCATACTCAATTATTTGATTCACCTCAGTGTAATTTATTGAAATGAATAGGAATATGACGAATCAAAATTACAAGCCTGGGATCTAAAGCTAGTAAAACCTTATTTTTAGGTACATGTTAAGCCTAATGAGCAGGACTCCAGTAATAAATGTTTGCCAAAAAACATCAGTGCATCCATCCCCATGTCACATTTTATTTTAAATCTGAGAATTTAGTAAAAACAGGTTTGATGTATTTTTTCAAGCAATTCTATTTCTATTTTAAATTTTGAAATGGAGGAAATGAATGCTTTTTACTTTAAGCCAGAATCAGTGACAAGAAGTACGGTAGGTATTTTATGGTGTTATAGTTCACACTTGTTTTAATACGTTCCACTTGACATAACACAACTACAAGTACCGGAAAAATATTTAATCGATGAATAACTGCACATGCGACCCAAAAGTAAATACTTCTAAGGAAATGGTAGAACAAGGTATGTGGAAGCTTGAACAGAAAGACAGGACAACACTATAAGAACGTTTTAGCTAAGAGTAAGAGCCTTCCTCAGCTGACAGAACAATTTGTCTTTTCTTTAAGTTGTACACACCCAAATCACTTCCAAGTCATTAAACACTTCTTAACATAAGGCCTGCTGTCATTTAATTGTAGATATAAATCTATCTTTCAGTAGAGCATTTAAGAAACCACAAACCTGCCTTGTAGCTGAAACAGATGCCAAGAACAGTAAGCCCAACACCTTTAAAATATTGAATTAAAAATATTAAATGATTTTCAAATAACAGATCATGCGGCATGTAAAATGCAAATGTTTATTTTCTTAATGACACACAACTTAAAAATATGTACTAACTCCATTTAACGATATTGGCAGTGGCATTAGGTTGAGTAAGCTGGATAAAAGGAGTTAAATCTTCTTAACCAAATTGTGAAATAAAAAAACAAGATAAAAACAACATTCATTTCCCATTCAAAACCTATTACTGTGCAGGCATAAATAAATACCTTATCCCAGAAAATGTGGCACACTGTTATTATGACATGTGATTTACATGTAAATGGAAGTCATGGAAGTTTTATGGAAGAAAAAACAAAATAGTATTCCTAGAATTGATTTCATAGGTAAAAATAGGTTATTTAAAAAAAAAGAGTGAGAAACTGATCGTACTATATGCATCCTTCAAAACACCAGAATTCATTTATCACATTCATATCACCATAACTGAGCACATTTAAAACAATTATTAAATTTTCTCTCTATTGACTCAAATAGACAACATGCCAAATTCAAGAGTCTTACAATTATAGGATACTTTAATTAGACTTAACGTATATTGATAGTGCACTCAATGACTAGATCTCATTCTAAACATGTAGTACACCAAGGTCATTGCACTTCTGTTTTATGACATTGGTAAAAGTTAAATGATGCTCTGAGAAAGTAAACTATGGAAAAAGGAATACTTCTGAAGCACTGACAATAACCAATATGCTTTCAAATATGCATGCCTGTGTTACACCATCAAAGTTTAAGTCTAGTTTAGCATCTCACTGTTGAGAATCAAGTATCTTAAATCAAAAGCTTCTCCAAAACCTTTAATTACTTTGTTTTATCAGTTTCTTCTTTTGTCGGGGTTTCTGCATGGTCTTCATAACTGGAAAAAAAATTATGAAATTCATTTAACGAAGATTGTAGGTTACAGACCTGATTACCCTCGAATTCCTAAAATCGTACAATACCATCTCAAAATCGTAAAATATTTTATCTTAATAAAAAATAAATAAACATACAGTATATAAAATGTATGCAACGACTACTCGCATCACGTGTCAAGTGGTATCGAGTTAAGGTGACATAAAAAAAATTTAACTTCCAAAAGTAGATGACTGCAATCTGCGGTCACTTTGTTTCGCAGAAGTATATTTGCAACAGATATCAATTAATATTTGAGTGAGCGTGCAGATCACATTATCACAGTCTGTCACTGATAAAAAAATAAAGTTACAGTACTGGTGAAATTTAATGTGGTTTTTCAAACTCAAAGTCAGTTCATAAAATAAAATTTATTGAAATAAGAATAAATGAGGACGTCATTTACAAAACCTACCAAGTAACTTTGAGATTTATTTTTCAGGGAAAAGCTGTTTTATTTTTATTAAAAAATAAGAATGAATAGCCATTAAGCTTGTTTCCTTTTAACAAATTATAGTATTTATAGTCTGATAGCTACCACAAGCTGTAACCTTATTATAGTCTCATAACTACCGTACCGTACCACAAACTGTAAATGGGAGAAAAGAAGAGAAGTGTTGGAACCAAACGGTGGTATTAAAAATCTTACAGCTGTTTTATGCTTTCTAAAAAATATTTCAAAGGTCCACTCAGATCCTATAAAACATTATCAAAATCTAATGTTGCTGAGCTGAACAGTTGAGAATGCATTCTGGTTTTAAAAAATAAAAACAAACTAGTTTTCTCAGTTTTTGCACTCACCACAGTATAGCCGAATGAAATAATTGTCATTAAATTATATAATACTGCACCGAAGCAAACAAAACAGAGAAGAGAGTAAAATTGTCATTTGGGCGACTTCCCTAATATTGATCCCCTCAATCAACAACACCCACTAGCCCCCTCATGGCAAACGTCATATAATTATATGCTCCCCAAACAATCCTATTTCTCAATCCATCCATGGCTGGACATAGAAACTAACAACCGAAAATGTAGTTTTTAAATTTTTTAAATCAGAAAAACAACCAGAAAATAAGTATTTTCAACCCGTTCTCTTCAAATCGTATTCTGATAGGTCTTGGCGTACACCAAAATTGTAAGAGTAAACAGGTCTGGTAGGTTACAAATAGGCCTCAAGAGATTTATTCATAATAATTTTAACTTAAAAAACTATCACAATACAAACGCTGTAATCAATTTTGAGTATTTATATTAATTACTACCAAATTAAAAAATTAAAACTTACTTGAACATTGATTTAGTGTCACCTCTGATTAAAGCTAGGAGAGTTGGAAGTCCAAGACAAGCAGGTACTAAATATAACAATGCAGGCTGTAAAAAAAAAGAAAGAAAGAAGCAATGTTCTTTTTTTCAAATATGCCACTTTTACTTTTACATCGAACTTTAATCTTTTAATCCTTCCTTAAGAAATTTATATTTTGGGTATGCTTAATCTTATTTGAATTGTACATCACTATATCTAAAAGAAAATATGAGGGTCTACATATAAATAATTTTAAAAATTACAAAATTAGGTATCAGTACCTGTTTGACAATTAAAATAGTGTAATAAACAAAATGATGCATATTTTTAACTGTTAATATATGTCTCAAAACCATCTTTGCATTGGGGCTATTAAGCACTTAACTGCTAACCTCTAAGTTAAAAACTGGACTTCGACTCTTATAATAATTTCAAGAATTAATACTGGTAATGCTGGAATTTTCCCCATTTCTAAATGTAATTTTTTTTTAATGTATTAGCAATATTTCTTTTTTTAAATTTCAAACGAATATAATTCAGTTTTATTGATTACCATTTGATTTTAATACGATTATATTGAAACCTGATGTTAGACAGGGTGAGACAATATTTCTAAACAGTTAGCTAGAGGAAAAAATAAAAAGGCGATTTTAAAATGAGTTACCTGGGCGTGTTTGAAAAAGTGCATGATGAATATCGTGGTTCCCAGACCCAAACAATAAGCAATAAAACCGGCATAAAAATAAACCGTACTTTTTCTTTTAAGGCTGAAAAAAAAAATGTTAAAAAATAATTGTACATTTATAAAATAAATGTTTTGATGTCTCTAAACAATTATATCCACATAAAAATAATATTTTATGATGAACTTACAACAACAGGCTTATCTCATAATCTTTTGCAAATGGCTTAAACCATACCGGGGAGCAGATACAGTTTCAACTCACCTCATATCATATCGCAAGAGCAGAGCAATAAATATTCCTGGGATGACAATGTCTCCAAGGCCCAGCATAGCAAAGTTCTTAGCACCCAATCCATGCTCAAGTAGATCTTGAGGAAATACCACTGACATAAACATAACCAAAATTAAAACATTTTTTTTTAAAAATCTGAACACAGTAGCAATTCTAAAAGAAATATCAATGAACAGTAAAGAGTTGATTATGTTAATAGAACTTACATTTGATTGGTGCTTCAAAAGATTTGGCCACAGTTACCATCACATTAGTTCCAAACACCTAAGATTAGAAATGTTTAAAAAATGCATAGTGTAATCATTATTTTCACCTACAACTAAAGATAAACTAAATCAAGTACTTTAGAAACTTTCACATCTTGTATCAAAGTCTCTAAAAACATAAGTTCATTATTCTTATTAGCATATAAATAGGACATAATATATAGGCCTATGAAGTACATATTTTAAGATTTCTATATAACTAGGCAATGTAGAAAATTTTAAATTTGAAATTATTAAAATCCCAATTTTGTAGTGAAACAATAATTATCATTTGTATTTGGAAAGATGAAATCAGCAGACCTGAATTTAATGAAATTTGATGGTGACATGAGAATATTATCTAATCACAGTAAAAAAATTACCCAAAAAATATCATAAATAAAAAGTCCGCCTAGCAGGATGAATCCCGTACTGACTCTATTTAGAGATAGCAGTTCTACTCCATTGATAGAGAAGGCAAGGCCAAACAGATTGTTGGCTATCCAATGCTGTAAAAAGAAGATGAACGAATAATAAAATACCAGTATATGATTCATGAAACCCTGGTCATCTCTATTTTTTAAATATACCTGTACCGGTATACAAGTCGTACCTAAACAATAATGTAAAACATAATAAAAATATTAGAAATTATATAAATGTAGTAATACTAGTATGCTTTTGAAATCTTGTAATATTTGGAGAAGGGTATTTGCACTATCTTTCATGTCTCAAAGAAAGAAGACTCAAAAGAAACACTATCCGTTTTAAGAAAAATGTGAACAAAATATATGCAAACTGCGAATGGCTTTTAATAAATGAACATAAATTAAAATATTATTTAAAATCATAAACAATCCTTTACTTTGGCGTACCTTCTTCCACAGATACCAGATGCCAAACACACCACAGATAAGTAGACTAACCAGATCTTTGCGATCAAACTCATAGTTCATCAGATCTGAAGTTAAATAATATAAATACAAAATTATGCAGAGCATGGATAAAGTAAAGCTATTCACAACAGTTGAGGACAGTTGAACTTTAAATAATGAAAAAATAAACATGATTCTTGCAGGAGAGAGAGAATATTTATTTTGAATGGTACTCTAAACATAAAATAATGTGCCAAAAGTCAATAAAATCATTCTTATGTTCATGTGTGTTTAGCCACCAAATGACTTAATGAAAAAATGTGAAAAACCTTGCAGAGATCATGAATGAGGTAGCACTTAGAATTTAGAGCACAAAGAAAACTATGCATGTGTAAAATTATGTTTAACTTTAAAATTTGATAGCACTATGATGACATAATTCATTAAGGTTTTTAATTTTTAACACAGGGGATCGCCGAAAATGTTCAAGTTAATTATTTTAAGTTGGATTTTATACATTATTTTTAAATAAGAATATTATATTTGCTGAATATTAATAAATATATATATGACTTGGATATTTTTGTTTGTTTATTATTGATAGTCTTTGACATTATAACTGCACAATATCAATTATATTTTTTATGATTTAATGTTTACATTAAGCTTATCAACCCTGTAAGAAATAGGTTGTGTCTGCAATAAACTTAGACAAATCTGAATCATGACAGTTAGGGGTGTGCCGGACCCCGGTCCGGAATCCGGTTCCTCCGGATTTTGCACTATCCGGTGAAATCCGGTTCCGCCGGATTTACATGTATCCGGAACAACCGGATTCCGGAATCCGGAATATACCGGATTTCGGAATTTGCCAGATTTTTGTGACTCACCGGATCATAATCTGAAATAAAAGTAATTC
Source organism: Lymnaea stagnalis (assembly GCA_964033795.1). Taxonomy (NCBI): domain Eukaryota; kingdom Metazoa; phylum Mollusca; class Gastropoda; family Lymnaeidae; genus Lymnaea; species Lymnaea stagnalis. The sequence continues at coordinate 170,075 of CAXITT010000234.1, read as the reverse complement.
TCTTTCCCGAATTCCACACGATCACGATACATTAATCGATTTTTTCGAGCGTTGAGCTTGTTTAATGTTTAATATTCCGTACATACCAGAGGCTAGAGTCAGCACCGCTAATAGTGGCCAATAGTGTAGGGACTTTGATAAGAAAATTTAAACTTTTTGTAAAAATAAACCAATGGCATAGTTGAAAAGATGTAATTTTTTAAAGAATTATAACACCAAAATCATATTTTTAGCTGTTGTAGTTTTAAAGTTATGAATTTTTAAAGTACGACTTGGTTTGTCATTTTTTAACATGGACTGCATCTCCACATTCTGTGATCTCATTCCGCCAATCCCGTCATGCGCAATGACTATATAGTTTATATAAGGCAACGCATTCCCTGCCTTATCACTAAAATACTGTTTAGACTTAGTTTAAACTTTCAACTTTGGCACATGAATAATTAATTAAAGCTTTCCCTGACCAATGGTTTAATAGTTTTTGCACACGGCAAACTCTTATGAATGAAACTCTGAGGTAGTACTACGATACAGTTATGCAAGTGGCTGTGAATGGTTGCCAATGACAACGTGTTGCACACGGTAAATTCTGATCATTTATAATATGGATTCTACCGGGTTGTTAAAGCTCAAATTAAAACATTCCAGTTTAAATGTCTTTAAATGCATTCTGAAACACAAGTTATCAATTATTTTGATGTAAATAGTGATAATATATTAATATTTCCTAAGTATCGTCAACTTCCGCCATTAAAAAGGGGGGCGTGGCCAACCCCATGGCGAAATTAGGTTGAGCGAGCTGCATGACCTGCTGCGAACGCATAGAAACATGGCGTCTCTCGTAAGACACTTATCCAAATGGAACGGAACTCAAATATATATCCAAAGTACTAATTTAATAATAAATAGACACACACATCGGAAAATTAAAAACTCGGATTTTTTGGCGCCGATTGCGAATTCCCATACACAAAAAGTAGTAGTCCACCTTGACTTACCGAAGTATCTACCAATAGTACCAAAATCAGGGAGAAACCGGAATCCGGATTATTCCGGAATCCGGATCCGGCGGATTTCGCATAAGAAAATCCGGATCCGGATCCGGTTGGACAAAACGGATCCGGCACACCCCTAATGACAGTGCGTACTATCTCCTAAATTTTAAGGATCACAATTTTTGAAGTATTGGTAAATAAGACAATTATTCCTAAAATCTTTTTAATGACTGCACCACATCATGGAATGTAGTTACATTACTTGACAAAGTTGGCATAATTACCTTCTTTTTTATCTCCTTTCCCTTGAGTGAGAATTAAATGATAATCTTTGTTGGGAAAAGAATCTGTGAGAAGTTTACTGAAAAGGGGCCTGAGGAGATAACAAAGCCAAATTTAAACTCATGCCACAAATTTTAAAGAAAGTTTATAGGCAGTTCAAAAACCAAAAGTCTAATCAGAAAATGTCCACTTTTATTTAACACACATTAAGAGATTAGTCACACATAACTTACCCTAGTATGTGAGTTAAGGCAAGGACACCAAGAATAAAGAAGTAAGCTGTCAGTAGCAGATTGATATACTCTTTGGAAAATATCTGAATTAAATTGATTGTGGAAAAAAAATTAGAGATTCTTGAAAATGAATCAAAATCAAATTCAATAATCAAACAGGGAATACATGCTTATTTATGATAACAGTTTGCAACTGCGGGAGAAGATCAAGCGCATTTTTAAAAATAATATTTTAATTTTTAAAAGATGTCTGCATAGAAAATGTTATGAAGTTGATAAAAATAATACCTAATTAATAATAACAAATAAGAGCAAAAATTAAATTGTATAAGAGGATTTAAGTATGTGAAATAGTGGGGTTGGGGGCAGAGTAGAAATGAGAGAAAAAATGACAAAAGAGGACAAAAATAAGTTTGTGAAAAGGGAAGATTTAAACGTGAATATAATGTTGGTATTATGGAAAATAAGAATGGGGCTATGTAATAAGAATGGGGCTATGTAGATGGAGTACAGACACATGTTAATTCACATGTTGAAAATAAGGATAAACGATTACTGAGATCTGCTCCACCAATGAAAGCATTAAAATGCATTTTAAGTTTAATATCAAACATCACTACATAAGTGTACCGGTAATAGAATTTGAGAGATATTTATGAGATGGAAATAGGTTTTAAAAATACGGTGAGGCAGAGGCAGATGAAATATTTTATTTTTTAAAGTGGGCATCATGTGTTCACAGCCAAACACACAGATAGCACCAATATATTCTTTTTTCACAAGCTAGAATTTTTTTTGTTGAAATTTTTTAGGAGAATAAATGGGGTGGTCAGCTTAAGAATAGGTCTTAGGAGATTTTATAATTTTCTCCAGGAACATTATTATGCTATTGTGTGTTGATTATTTTTTAAAGTCTTTTTTTTACTTGCAAATATTTATTTTTAAAAGCTTTGTTCATAAAAATTCTGAATGTGTTTCCTCTGAGGAATTTTTAAAAAATATTTGGGTATTTTTTTTTAGAAAGTTGTAGAATGTGGTGAAAAAAATATTCTTTAGCATATTATAATCAAGCAAATCTTGAGATGTGTGTGAAAGCAGTATCACAGATTCAACATTCAGGCACTCAATTCACAAAATACCCGTTGCATTTGTCACAGTTAAAAGAAAGCAGGCTAACTTAACATTGATGCAAAGTAAGGGGCCCTTATTTTCTTTCAGGAAGAGTTGAACTTACTTGAAATACTATGTATATGCCAAAGAGAGCACAGCTTGCAATAATAGGAAACATTGCTGCATCCTTGTGTGACATTGTTTCAGGTTTTTCTCCAGAATCCTGTTTTTTATTTTTTAAAGAAATAAGTAATTACATTTATGTGATGTCCAAGCAGTGAGGGTTTTTGGAAAATGTAGATGGATTCTAAACATAGTTTAACCCAAAAGCTCATCATCCGGCATGGATGGTCATCATAGTTCAAAAGCCTGAAATCCCGTTTCTGACTCCCAGGGTAGATCTGAAAGTTTTTCTTTTTTCAACTTCGGTCGGCTCCAGAGCAAACTGGTCATATGCTGGAAGCCAATGCCAGAATTTCTCCAGCATCTTAGGAAACCTCTGAGTGCCACTATGTTTTCATATATGTGTCACGTAATTAGGCTGAAAGCTACTGACTTTCAAAAAAGTACAAAATAACACACATTTTGAATAAAAAATTACGATTCCGGTTAACTTGACCCCTTTTGCAAGGCCCTGGCAGCAAGGGGAGGGTATAAAAATTTGTTAATTTTAAAGTTTTTATAATGAATAATGGTACTAATACTCATAAAGAAATGTTTTTTTTTTAATTATAATAATAAAATATAAGTCTTAGCCTAGGTACTTTGGTAAAAAAAAAAAAAGTTTAAAAAAATTATACAAATATTAGTTATATGGAGCAAATTTCACATAAAAAAATGAAACCAGAATCAACTTTCTAGCATTAGTACTTTTTGAGCTTTAATGTCTTTCTAAAGTGGGAGTTCATTTGGTCTTTTTTAATATGGACTACACCTCCACATTTGCGATCCCATTCCACTGATTGTGTCAGGTGCAATAACTCTTGTTTTAATGATAATTTTAGACAACTTTTATATTCAGAATTAAAAATTAATTTTAATAATATTATGCACTTACAAATAAATTTTAAATTATCTAAACTATGCATATCAGTAAATAATATGATATATTTATGTATTATGTATTGTATAAAATTATCAATAAATGAGAGTTATAGCTCGTGACGGGAACAGCGGAATGGGTCACAGAATGTGGAGATGCAGTCCAGTGAGTCGATGTTAAAAATTTAGCAGACATTAGTTAGATACTTCGGTAAACCAAGGGAGGCTACTACTTTTTGTGTATCGGAAATGGCAATCTGCGCCGAAAAATCAGAGTTTTTAATTTTCCGATGTGTGTGTCTATTTATTATTAAATGAGTGCTTTCGACTTACATTTGAGTTCCGTTTCCGGCCTTATAATTAGGTAGACATGTTGGCCTACATTTACATTGATTTTTTTTTAATTTTTCAATCGACCTGTTTTTTGAGATTCCCCTTTAAATATAAGGCATCTTTCACTATAAAATTTGTATAGAATTTCAACTTTTATGTCTTTAAAAAAAAGTCTTATTCTGTATTATCTATCGATGTGTATTTGTGTCAATTCTCATCGAGTTAGGACATGTCGGTCACTTGTTATGCTCACTTGAGTGAACCCCTATATGGTAATGTAGCTCAGCCAAATTTCGATAAGGAAGTGGCCACGCCCCCTTTCAGTGCGGGAAGACGCCATTACTTAGGAAATATTTAATTATTTCCACTATTTACGTCAAAATATTTGATAACTTATGTTTTAGAATGAATTTAAATGTTATTGAAAGAATAATATTTTAATTTGAGGTTAAAAAACCCGGTAGAGTCCATATTATACATGATCAAAATTCGCTGTGTGCAAAATGTCATGGCGGCCATTCACAGTGACTTGCATAATGGCTATTATTTACTACTATCTCAGAGATTTCATTCATAAAAGTTTGCTGTGTGCAAAAACTATTAAACTAGGTCAGGGAAAGCTTTAATTAATTAGTCATGTACCAAAGTTGAAAGTTCAATAGTTCCCAAACATCAAACAGTACTTTCGTAATTAGGGCATGAGTAGCCTTATATAGACTATATAGCAAATATCGGTATAATGGACATCGTAGATTTGGTAAACAGAAAAGCCATATATTAATACATTATATTAAATTTACTGATATAAATAGTGCATAGTTAGATTAGCTACAATTTATCTATAATTGTTAACATTATTAAACTTATTTTTTTAATACAGCATTAGTTCTGAAAATAAAATGATCATTAACTCATTCCCGAGTTTGCGATTAAATGCGTCTTTTACGGATTTCGCCGGATGCGTCCAAATGCATCCCGGCGCATAGCGACACACCTCTCTCATATCTATTTAAAAATAGCAATGAAATCTCGCATCCCTCGAGACTTACGGCGATGGCGTGGTTCAACGTGATTTTAGTTTAAAAACCGGAAGTTTTTATCTTGTTTCACTTTAAAACTACGTGTGCTTTAGTACGGCGCGTCTATAAGTAGCATGTGTTCGTCCGAGGTGCCGAAAATCGATTTTTTGGCCATTGTTCATTATTTTTTCCCCACTAATGTTATATTTATATTAAACCTTATTCATTCTTTGATGCATTTGTTTTTAATTCGTTAACATTAAATAATATTTATTAGCTTAAATACATATTTAAAAAATGTAAACAATTTCGAAACGGGGTTACTTCCCTTTCTCAGGCAAATAAATTAAATACGGAAGTAGCATTGCAGGAGGGAATGAGTTAAAACAAGAGTTATATAACTCGTGACGCGAACAGCGGAATTGAGTACCAGAAAATGGAGATGCGGTCCACGTTAAAAAAGGACAAATTAAGTAGTACTTTAAAAATCCATAACTTTAAAACTACAACAGCTAAAAATATGATTTTGGTGTTATAATTCTTTTCAAAATTAGCTCTATTCAACTATGCTATTGGTTAATTTTTTTAAAAGGTTTTAATTTTGTATCAAAGTATCTAACGTTAGTTATTTTATTTTTATACGGCCGCCATCTTAGTTGCCATGACCTGTTCACAGGTCGTGACAACCAAGATGGCGGCTGTATGATAGATACATCATGGCACCAATTGTCTGCATTTACCCCCCTAAAAACTATTAATGATTAACTATCCAATTTCAATTATGAAGCATATGCCTAATACTCAATACTAGATACTTCGATGAAAGAAGGGAGACTACTATTTTTTTTGTATCGGAAATGGGCGTCGGCGCCGAAAAATCCGAGTTTTTAATTTTCCGATGTGTGTGTCTATTTATTATTAAATTAGTTCTTTCCACATATATTTGAGTTCCGTTTCCGGCCTTATAATTTGGAAGACATCTTGGCCTACATTTCTAGCCAGCTATTTTGCTTTTTTCAATCGACCTTTATTTTGAAAATCTTTGGTATATATAAGGCATCTTTGCATACAAAATTTTTTGTGAAATAATAAGATAAGGTCCTTTTTTATTAAATCTGTATGAGCATTAGATATTGATCTATATCTGTGCCAAGTTTCATTGATGTAGGTTGTGTCCCACGTTTGTTACACTTGTCACAGTGACCCATATCACCATTAGGTGGCTCAGCCTAATTTCGACATGGCTTGGGCCACGCCCCCTTTTTAATGGCGGAAGTTGCCGATACTTAGGAAATATTTAATTATTACCACTATATACATCAAAATATTTTATATTTTGTGTTTCAGAATGCATTTTGAAGACATTTAAACTGGAAATGTTTTAATTTGAGCTTTAAAAACCCTGCAGAGTCCATATTATAAATGATCAGAATTTTCCCTGTGCAACACGTTGTCATTGGCAACCATTCACAGCCACTTGCATAACGGCTACGTTGTAGTACTATCTCAGAGTTTCTAAGTATTCTCAAACGGCACACGTTTTCGATAATTTGGTAACCAGTCCGAAAGCTTTTATTAATTATTCATGTGCCAAAGTTGAAAGTTTAAAATAAGTCGACCCTAAACAGTATTTTAGTGATAAGGGAATGCTTTGCCTTATATAAACTATATAGTCATTGCGCATGACGCGATCAGTGGAATGAGGTCACAGAATGTGGAGATGCAGTCTATGTTAAAAAATGACAAACCAAGTCGTACTTTAAAAATTCATAACTTTAAAACTACAACAGCTAAAAATATGATTTTGGTGTTATAATTATGTTTAAAATTAGCTCTATTCAACTGTGCCACTGGTTTATTTTTAAAAAATGTTTACATTTTTGACCAAAGTATCTAGGGTAAGGCAGGGCATTAAGCACCACCTTTTTTTGCTTTCTGAGAATTTTCTCTCCTACAAAAAAAATACAATGCCTACTTATACTTTTAAGGTTTATTATGACAAAATAATGTCTTTTGCCTTAAACCAGGCTGAAATAAACAACAAAAACATCAAATTTTAGGAAATATAGCTTTTCAAAAAAGTTTAATGAAATTTGACACAACAAATGAATATGGGGTAATAAGCACCGGGGCTATGGGGTAAAAAGCACCTTGTCTACTGTGTGCAAAAATCGCAAACCCACTCCTGTCCTTCTAAGTCTTCCAAAGTGTATGATGTATTGACGCAACTTAGGTGGTACCATATGTCGCAAATGTCACATTGGACCCAGTTGAAGCCCTCAGATTGTCCACAACGTCCATAATGCTCTTCATTTTCTTCATCCTGATTACATGTTGCAAGAGGACTGCGAGACCTGATACTGCTTGGAGAGGTCTGCCTTTTGCCCTTCCCTTTGCACTTTCCCTTTCCTTGTCCCTTTGCTGCTACAATTGTTCTTTGAGCACTTTCTTCTGAAGTCAGACATTCCCCATACCTGAAACGTTGAATGCGCGCAGACCTCCCACTATTTTGACCTTTCATCATTGGTTCAAATTGTTTCATAAAAAAGTCTTTTAGGGTTGAACCCTCCGATGCAAGTGGGATATCAATATGACTTGACGTTGAAGTAGAATGTTCAGGCTGATGATTTGGTGTTGGTGGAGGCTGCTGAATGGAATCAGCTGATGTGGAGGTTGACGTAGTCGGCTGAACGGCGGACAAGAGTGAGTCATCTGTCAGAGTGGATGGTTCAAAACAGCATGTGGGGTTTGGTGGTGGAGCACTTCTGCCACCAGCATTGTCCATTGACACTTGGGGCCTTTTAGGTACATTAACCCGTTGTTTATTGAAAGGGCACAGTCCTGTTGACTCAAATCCTGACTTGATAACATCAGGCGTGAATGATTCCTGAAACAGTTTCTTTAAGATCCTTGGAAAGTCTTTCTTCCCCACTGGTCCTGAATGTGTCCTGGCATGTTTCACCAGATATGACTGCCACATGGCCTTAACTGGTCGAAACACTGCCTTGTCTAGGGGCTGCAGAAGATGAGTGAGGTGTGAAGGCAGACGGAGGAGGACATTGTTCTTCTTTGCTGTTTCAATCAGTTCCTTTGATAGATGTGACACATGGCCATCAAACACAAGAAGTCTTGTTTTGTTTTTGACATCTGCTGTGTGTTTCAAAAAGATCTTCTGAAACCATTCTAGGAAAAGTGGTGCCTCCATCCATCCTTTGTTGCTAGTTGTGTAGCATGCATGGTCTGGTCCATCTTCAGTCCATGCCATGTACAAGTTCTTTCCATTGTAGATAATGAAAGGAGGAAGAGTCTTGCCGCTGGCAGACACAGCACAGCTGACCGTGATTTGCTCTCTTCCAGAGCCTCCAATGCTTTGTGTTACCCTTTTTGTGCCTTTTTCCTCTAACACCATCTGTGGCCTGGCATCTGTCGTGAACCCTGTTTCATCAACGTTGAAAATCTGATCACTGTCATCTATGATGCCATGCTCATCCAGGACTTTTTCTAAAAGGTCGAACCAAGCAGCAAGCACCTGTGGATCCTCCGCTCTTGCTCTAGCATTACTCAGGTGCTCAGTTTTTCTGAACACAAGGTCAGGGTGGCGTTTCAGGAAAAGGTGTACCCAGTCTTTGCCTGGTCGACCATTTACAAAAGGAGTCTCCAACTTGAGAGACTGGGTGAACTGTTGAATAACTGTTTTTAGTTCTTCTGTAGAAAATCCCCAACCCCAGCTTGCCAAAAGTTTCAAGCACTCAGCAAGTTCTTGCTCGTGTAGAGAACACAAGGTGGTGCTCCTGCCAGCATGGGCATTAACTGGAATTTCCCCATTAACTCGTCGCAGTAGTGATTTTTTGTTGACGCTATAGTACCTAGAAGCCTGGTTCAAAGACATTTCTTTCTTCATTACTGCATTGTATGCATTAACCATCTCCTGGCACTTTTCAAAATTCTTCCTTGCTCCTTTATTCTTCTTTTTGTAGGTACGTACCATTCTGAAACACAACAAAGAAAAAGGTGCTTAATGCCCAGCATTGTGTCTCCAACCTCATGCAATTATATTGTTAAAAAATCAAACAATGAATCACTCTTTTCCTGCTTGCTCTTTGCACATATTATTATAAACATTTGTGGAGCTAAATACAAACTTTAAACAGTTTTCTTTCATCAAATATAGATGTTTAGCCCATAAACTTACCCATACAGCTAAGGAAAGTCAAACATGGGGCATTAAACACCCCCCTATAAAAATCCCTTCGAATAGGCCTACATTACACTTTCAGGGTACCAATGCAATTAAAATTGTTGGAAGTGCACTCTATTATTGAACTGTGCATATTCTACAGCAAAAACAAAAATGAAAACTGTCAAATGAATAAATTTTAACATAGACCCAACTTCATATTTCACATTTTGGTAAAATGCACCATGCATGAGGGTTAGGTCAGAATAAAATTTTATAAAAATCAAATCAATCACATCATCAAAATAAAAAAGATGTAATACTTACATGGAGTCTTTCTTGAATCTTGTAAGCAATTTAGAACACTTTCAGGTGAGCAATAATGATGTCAGAAAAGTTTTTAGGACTAAACATTCAAAGAGCAAAAAGTTTTAAGCGCACTTTCAGCATCTGTGTCAAGGAGGGCAGGAAGTGGTCATTTGAAATCACAGTAAAACAAAATAATTTTCATTGGTTTAGAAATAAACACTGGTTTGAAAGCAGTCTTCTGATAGGTTTAAACTAAATAAGACTGGTTTGCTTTTTGCCCCATGCTATTTAAGTATAGTTATAGAGTTAATTATCAGGGTCCCCCAGTGACTGGTGCCTATTACCTCATGGTGCTTAATGCCCTGCCTTACCCTACATCACGTTTTTGCTCTATAAAGAGAATGTATTGAACGATTATATGATGATATTGTACTATTTTAAGGGTTTGAGGGTAAACAAGTCTGACCCCCCCACCCCCCAGCATTTATAATATATAGCCTGTCTTAGTCTACGACAAACTGACGTCAGCTGTAGGCCTGCCTAGTCAACAAGTTAATATAACATACAAATTTACAGGCAAATATTGACTTGAAAAACTTAGAATCAGAATATTAGGCTTTTAGTTTAGATCCTACTGGTAGTTGATAGAATAAATAATATAGTATATAGTATAGACCTACTGATTTAATTAATAATCAAATAATGGAAGGGATGTGCCTCAGCATTGCTGATTCATGATTTTAATTGGCTTTGGCTTTCAACTTACACTATACAACAGTCAGTACACATTCACATAATGTTACTGTTGCATGTTCTTTACTTAATGGTTTATTCAGTAATCAGATCTTAGCAACGTCATTGCCCGTGCAACAACACAGTTGTCAGGTGAATTATTTAAATAGCTTCAATTTCAAATTGTATAATTGTGCTGTAAATGAGGTGAAAGTTAAAGAATTATCATAATTATCTGTAATTATTCATTAAAGGACCTTTGGTTGTCATTTAAAAAGAAATGAAAATGAGACATAGGCTAGTACAAAATAATTTTGATGGTAAAACTAAATAAGAAATGTTAATGTTTGAATATTCTTGCTTGCTTAAAATTAAAACTTGAATGATAATTAATCACAGGATTTTGAGAATGCTAAGTAATCAAATAACCTTTTATATAATACCTCAGTACAGAGCCATGCACATATGTGAGACACAAATAATTGTCGACATAGCCCAATCGTCGTCTTATTCGAAAGGGTTAATGTAATCGTTCAAATATTTGTCTATTTTTTTAGCTTTAAATTTGCAATAAGCATTCAAAATCCATAAAAATTGTTATTTGCCCATAAAAATTGTTGAGATAAGTGATTTAGAATATGATAAATGAATAGTCATCTATTCTAATTCTGTAAGCTTAAATTTTGTTGAGTTGGCAACCCTGACTTAGTGATTAGGCTAAGCCAGTTAATGACATCTCGCAAGCTGCATGTGGCTCTTTAGCGACCTGAGTGTAGCTCAGCCAGTCGGCCACAAATTGGTTCTTACTCTGAAAAACATGGTTCTTGAAAGGCTCTTGAAAAGAAATTTGGTTCTAAAAAAAAATTTTAATCGGGCTGCTGCAGATTTTTGGCTCTTTTTACTGAGTTTGCCGACCACTGGGCTCGGCCAATAGCCTGTAAATAGTGGAAAGTACATTTTCTCAATTTCTGTATGAAATCTAACAAAATGTTTTTGAAGTTTGTGTCAAAAGTGATAATAGTAAGTATAAATAGCACTGTAAGTCTTGAGCATCTCCAGCCTTTACAATTTGTAAAATCTGACTTCAATTTTGTTAGATACTTTATTTTAAGGTTTAAATTTTTACAGGCTGTTAGCAACCTGGGCCTAATGTAGTTTTAAAAAGGTTTACATTTTTACAGGCTGTTAGCAACCTGAGCCTAATGCAGTTTTAAAAATATTTTACAGGACATCATGGGAAGCCCTAGATCATTGGTTAGCAAATTGCGGCTGGCGAGCCGCATAGTGGGCCACAAATCAGTTTTTACTCCAAAAACATGGTTCTTGACAGGTTCTTGAAAAGAAATTTGGCTCTCAAAAAAATTTACTTGTCTTGCTGCTGATTTTTGGCTCTTTTGACTGAGTTTGCCAACCAATGCCCTAGATGCCTAGATCATTAATAAAATTAATATAAATCTTTGTAGGAAAAAATTATAGGAATTACCTATTAAGAAAGTTGAAGTAGGCCTAACTATAGGGAATAGGCAGCTTACACCTTATAGTTATAGTACCGGTAATACATTTCAATAGATTACAAAACAACTGTCCTCAGTGATCAATATGCTATACTAATTTACTATCTGTATTCAATCTACATCTCAACACATGTTGCCTAGCAAACTTGCCTTGGCCAATAGGTTGCATGGTTGGATAATGCAATCCTAATCCATCATTTAAAATGACTTGTGTGGGCCTACTACTTGATTAATTTTCAATTCATGGCTCTCAATAGCTTTTTAAAAAATATACATTACACTGATTCAAGAAAATGGAGCTCTTTTTAAAAATTAAAAAATACATAATTATTTCATAAGGCAAGGGGCATACATACCAGCCAGTATGGTTTACTTGTAATTTTATAAGTTTGCTAAGTTGTACGGCCCTAAGGCTTTTGTACAATTTTTCACCAAATTTTCGCTATATAAATACAAGACATGTTCAACATTGTTGCTGCAATAACATCAGCGTAGGACAACAATAATAGGGGTGTGCCGGAGTCCGGTCCGGAATCCGGTTCCGCCGGATTTTGCACTATCCGGTGAAATCCGGTTCCGCCGGATTTACATGTATCCGGAAAAACCGGATTCCGGAATATACCGGATTTTGGAATTTGCCAGATTTTGTGACTCACCGGATCATAATCTGAAATAAAAGTAATTCTCTTTCCCGAATTCCACACGATCACGATACATTAATCGATTGTTTCGAGCGTTGAGCTTGTTTAATGTTTAATATTCCGTACATACCAGAGGCTAGAGTCAGCACCGCCAATAGTGTAGGGACTTTGATAAGAAAATTTAAACTTTTTGTAAAAATAAACCAATGGCATAGTTGAAAAGATGTAATTTTTTAAAGAATTATAACACCAAAATCATATTTTTAGCTGTTGTAGCTTTAAAGTTATGAATTTTTAAAGTACGACTTGGTTTGTCATTTTTTAACATGGACTGCATCTCCACATTCTGTGATCTCATTCCGCCAATCCCGTCATGCGCAATGACTATATAGTTTATATAAGGCAACGCATTCCCTGCCTTATCACTAAAATACTGTTTAGACTTAGTTTAAACTTTCAACTTTGGCACATGAATAATTAATTAAAGCTTTCCCTGACCAATGGTTTAATAGTTTTTGCACACGGCAAACTCTTATGAATGAAACTCTGAGGTAGTACTACGATACAGTTATGCAAGTGGCTGTGAATGGTTGCCAATGACAACGTGTTGCACACGGTAAATTCTGATCATTTATAATATGGATTCTACCGGGTTGTTAAAGCTCAAATTAAAACATTCCAGTTTAAATGTCTTTAAATGCATTCTGAAACACAAGTTATCAATTATTTTGATGTAAATAGTGATAATATATTAATATTTCCTAAGTATCGCCAACTTCCGCCATTAAAAAGGGGGGCGTGGCCAACCCCATGGCGAAATTAGGTTGAGCGAGCTGCATGACCTGCTGCGAACGCGTAGAAACATGGCGTCTCTCGTAAGACACATATCCAAATGGAACGGAACTCAAATATATATCGAAAGTACTAATTTAATAATAAATAGACACACACATCGGAAAATTAAAAACTCTGATTTTTTGGCGCCGATTGCGAATTCCCATACACAAAAAGTAGTAGTCCACCTTGACTTACCGAAGTATCTACCAATAGTACCAAAATCCGGAATCCGGGAGAAACTGGAATCCGGATTATTCCGGAATCCGGATCCGGCGGATTTCGCATAAGAAAATCCGGATCCGGTTGGAAAAAACGGATCCGGCACACCCCTAAACAATAAGCTCAAATTTAAATATTTTTCTGTTCAAAATTAGCAAGTTTAGGATCAGAATGCCATCTTAACTTAGAAACAGCACGGTTTCAATGAAATCATTCATTATTACTAAAACAGCATAGTATGGGAATAACTACAAGTAGTAAACCATAATTACAATCCTTTTGACCTATGTGTAATTCTTAACATGAGAAATTTTGTCAAACTTTTTCATTTAAAAAGATATATTCCTTTTTGAATGATGTTAACATGCAGTCTCTGAAAGACCCGGGGGGCGGGGGTTATATATTTTTAATTCATGATTTTTTTCTGTACAGTTTTTCATACTGTTGAAGTTTTTTTTTGTTTTTTTTTTTTGTTTTTTTTTTTTTGTTTTTTACAAGTTTGCATGTTTGGATGGGGTTGGGGGGGGGTGTGTGTGTGTAAAATTGAAGTTTTAAAAAAATTAGCTATTTGTAGGCCTTAGTATTGAGCCAACTATATTTGTGGCTGATTTGGGGGAGGGGGGCAGTCTGCAGCTTTGCTAGACTAGACCAGGGTATTTTAAATTTAATAACGTAATTTAGCATGAGATATTTATTAATTTACAAGTCACTGGTGTTGAATTTACTTTACTGGATTCTCAGACTTGTCAACTGTTTTAGGACCTCCCTCTCTGCTGTACCGAGTCTACACATATTTATCACTTATTTACCTGCCCATCTATATATATATATATATATATATATATATATAATACGCCAGAAAAACTAGGTCAAGAAGACAACGATGCAGGCTATATATAGATACGCCAGGGCAAGCAAACCATCCCTTCCCTTGCCTGCCCATCGTTGGTCTCAAAACATGCGCACTGTGTTGGAGCTGCTGCCCCCACCACCCTCTCTTGCCAGCCATGCGCACACCCCAACAAGCTCGCGGCGTTTGCTAAGCTGCGGGTCGGCTATAGTTATATAGTTCATGGGCGTGAAATAAAAAGTGTGCAGTGACGTATCATGAAAAGGGGGGTGGGGTGTAGCAAAATTGGCATTCTTAAATGTGCGTAACTTGAGTTCATGTTTGTATCATGTAACTTTTAGTAGATGTTAAGTTCACACATTGTTATCGCCAATGTTTGGCGGGCTATATCTAGTATTATATAATTGTCTGCAGCTTATCCTAGACTGAATCCTTAATACTGATATTGTGCTCAGTCTAACTGTCCCAATTATCATTGGCTATAACACTTGCATCCTATGTGAATCCGTCCATTTTAAGGGTCAATGTTTTTATCCTTTCCCCTTAATTTCTCCCTTCCCATCTGCCTAATTTGCTAGTTGTTTTACTTATTTTATATTTTTATTGCGTCTGGATAATTATATTATATTATCAAAAGAACTTGCTTCTGTGCCTTACTTTTGTGCCTGGATGAACTTCTTCCAGCAATAAAATAAACCTCATCTTTGCAGTAATGCAAGTCTTCTTTAATAGAGACATTGACATAGGGATAATATTTATTTTCTAGGTCCTATGCCTATATCATCTATATGTTAGAACTAAATTTACGTTAGAATTAAATTTACGATGTAAAATTATAAGATTTATTTTTTTTTTGCAAAACAGGCAAATTATCAATCTCATACTTATACTTATTATTAGGGGTTATTATTAAATTTGCTTTTCACGATACAAATTATGAATTTTGTGTGTTATTTTTATTTATTTTATATTTTTTTTATAAAACAATTTTACTTACTTTGGTAAAAATTATTATTTAACATAAGTAGACCTAAGTGAGAATAGGCCCTAAACTATACCGTAAAATGCCACTTAAAAGTTTTAAATTTTGTTTCAGTTAGCTGCCTGTTGCCAGCATTGGTCAATTCAGAAGGTAAGTTAAATAAAATTAATTAGGCTTAAGGAGTATTCACTATTGCATATGAACCAAGCAAAAAAGTATAACCACTAATAATAGTGTGAGTGGATCTGTTCGTCTTAGTGTTTCTTTTGCCTTGTGATGTAGTCAAACTTACTAATAAGCTGTTTTTGACTTGACTTGTGAATTAGGGCCTAATGTTTAAATCCTTGCAAAGATTTAACTTATACCAGAACTTGTTGTATTCATACATTGCTTTCATATTGAAGTATTAAAATATCAATTAGGTCTTGGTATCAAATGTGTTAGGTTTACTTCAACAGCGGCTTTTATTCATCAAACAAAATTATATTTTAAATGATTATATGCAAAATAAAGTAGGCTAGACAGTCATTTTGAAATACCAGTACATGCTAGCTATTTTGTATTTAGCCACAGGAAGGCCATGTTATCAGTTTTCAATTACACATTATATTATTAGTATGTTCCAGTCTTTCTGCATGGCATATATTTTTTTATTTCCTGACTAAAAGAAACACAAATATGGTAGGAGTATTTCAAATTTTATTGAAAGAGGCAAACAAGAAAGTAACAATATCACTAGCACATAAGTTATGCCACGAGATCCAGGTAATTATTTATACGACACTTATATACATGAACTAACATTGTAGGGATTGTTATTTATTTGCTACCACTAATGATCACTGAGCCCATAAACGTGATCACCTTTTAATATTAGTTTTCAGGTTATGATTTTTTAAAATAATTTGTATGATTTTTTAAAATAATTTGTACACAAGTCATCAAAGTCAATAACATTTATGAGTTGTATTCATTTTCAAAAAATTAATGTATGAAATAGCTGCATATACTCATTAAAAAATAAAATTAACATATAATATAGCAACACAAAATATATCATTACGAGATGTGATCTGGTAACAAATGACCCTCTTCAAGAGTTGCAGGAAGTAGTCAAATTGGTGTTGACCTTTTCATTGCAAATTATTGTTTTCAGCATCTTTAAATGCCTCATTAAGATATATCCCCGTCTGTGGTAGTAATTAAACAGAGGCCTGAGTGTGTTCAATGCCTTCAAAGGTAATAACTTTGTTTAGTCCATCTTTCGGATCACATTGTGACTGACTTGGAACGATTCCTTTTGTTGATGTGTTTGAGCTGCAGGTGCCAGATTTAGGCAAACCATCTGAGTCACTGTTTTCCCATGTGCTGTCCTTCCTTGAGGTTGAGGATGAGGCTATGCTGTCCTCAGATTTCACATAGAAGTGGTCTTTATGTGTTTTGCAATGAGCCTTATTTTCCTTTTTCTCTGCGGCTTCAGCTTGATGCATGTGTTTTTTCTTCCCTTTACATCCACGAACCATAACCCTGCATGTTAGAATCTGGTAATAAGCACAGCGAAACTGTTCATTCATAAATCCATAAAGTAGAGGATTGATTGCACTCCCAAGGAAAACAGACGTCTGGCAGAACATATGAAATGTCTTGCTTAATATTCGACTCCAGTCAATGACACTTGAAATTGTACATGGAAAGTAACTTAAAACAAAGACAACAAAGATAGCAATCATCATTCTTGTTAGCCTCATTTCTCTGCGATGGTTATTTTGTCTCATCATGTAATTCGATGTCGTTGAAATGTGCAAGCGCTGGTGTGATGCACGAGTTGTTATATAGATAGCACTGTAGTAGAAAATGATGAGTCCACATGGTATAGCGGCACGAACGATAAGAAGAAAAATTTTGAAGGTCTGACTTGAGTTGTCCAAGCCCAAATTACAGCTGGAAAGCATTGGAATGTAACCAAAATGACCCCATGCCTGTAAAGAAAGAACATACAAAATTGTTTTCATGATGTAGCATAGAATTTTTCTTCCCTCAATATTTCTCTTTACTTGTAACTTAATATAAATATTTATTATTAGGTTTTCGTAGAGGTAGAGCAACCAACTGTTCTATTTTTTAGAATTTTGCTTAACCTTTAATGGCCGCAGGTCATACGAAAATTTGCAGTCCAATCAATAATCAGCCATTGATTCTATCTTTAACCGTTAATTTTATTTTTGGCGGTGAGGTGCTATGGTATATCTTTAAACAGTCTCAGTCTGTACATTTTGACTTACCCCAAAGACAGCAGGTTGTAGGAAAAGTACCGGGACAACCCATGTTGCTGCGACCATGATTACAATGTTCCATTTTCTGAACAACTGCTTATACCTGCTGACATCAACAACCAGCTTATAGCGATTCCAAGCTATTAAAGTGATGGTCATAATTGTTGTTCCTGGAAAATAGTAAAAAGATAGTCAAGTGAATGAGATCCTTTGTTAGCATCCTCTGTGATGTGAGATTGTCTCTTAGCAATCACCAATTTCTATTAAAAAGTGTGTTTGAATTATTTAATGAAAGAACAATTAGTGGATGATTTGTTTATTAAAGAGGAAGAATTGTCTCGGCTTGTATCGGTACCTGTGAGAGTGTAGCCCAGAAAGCCAATGAACTTGCAAATGTAATCATTGAGCTGCCATCCTTCCATGAGGTATGTGTACATGTTGACTGGCAGAACCACCGTCACAAACAGGAGGTCACATACACTTAGGTTAGCCACAAATAGGTTGGAGACTGTTTGAAGTTTCTTGGTTTGTAGCACAGCTAATGTCACAAGGATGTTACCTGGGGATAAGGAAGATTGGTTTCATTGTTTTAATTTTTTAAACATCTTTTTTCGAAGTTTTTAAAAACTTTGGGATTGTGAAAAGAAGCTTAAATATTGAATACAGATATTTATCTTCCCGAAGCTGGACAAGTGTTTTCATAGAATATACAAATTGTTAATGATTATCAGTAACATCCATTCATAAATTAGTAATCAGTGTAAAAATTGTCCATCTATAATAATAATAGTCACTGTACACTAAAAATTGCCATTGCTTAATTTTTAACTGAAATCGGGAGTGAATTTTCAAAGACCATGTTCAGTGACCAAATAAGATGTAGACCCTTAACCTATGAAAGATCTGGCAAGCCAACAAGCCCAGTAGTTTTATAATTGTTGGAATATAACTGCTATAATGTTAGTAGGTATTTTCAACTCAACATTCCTAAAAAGTTTGCAAATTTTTTCTATAACATGGTGAACTACAGACACTTAAGTTTGTGTTTTTGTTCTCTTTTCATTTTTTTTCTCCCTTTTCATTTTTTTTCCCTTAAAAGCTTCAACATCCTTTGTTCAAAGATTTCCTTGGCACATCCTGAGCACACAAAAATGTCTGTTCACCCCTGATCCCAATGACACAATTGCCCACTGCCGAATAAGGGGATGCAACGTTCACATTTTTTTTATAAAGAATTTTTTTGAATTACCTCCCATTCTTGTATTTGTTGTATGGCCCATAATTAAAAAAAAAAAAAATATAATTAGCAATTACTTTTTCACATCTTTTTGTACTTCACAAAAAGCAGGATTAATTTTTTTTTTATAAAACTATCATTTCAATTTCTTATCCCTGTGCGTTATTTATCTTGCTAGCTTAGATTGATATATTTTACTAACCGGTATGAACATTCGTCTTATCAAATGTATGTGGCTAACGCTAATCATTACGGGATTGTTGCTAAACAAAGATAAAGAGTTTTTTTTTTTTAAATTGAGCTAAAGGGACACGTGTGAGTAGACGTGCGCAATTGCAGGTAATTGCAATGAATGGCTCCCTTGTTATGTGAGTTTGAGGTTTATTTTAGGGGTAGATATGAGATGGGGGAGGAGACAAGGTGACCTGGGGCGTGGCGAGCTGTCCTAGGCAAGGAACTCCAAAAGTTATGCAGCTATTAAGAGCTTGAGCTCAGATAATGCGTAAATTTATTTTGATTTTAATACTGCCAAGGGTTAATTCGGCTCATACCCTCTAAAGATATCAGCAGGATGGGGAAGTCCGAAATAAAGATAACATGCGGGGATATTATATGTGTAAGTGAAGTCGTCGTGTTGGATAATGTGACTACGGGCCAAATCATTAATTGATACCGTAGAAAACTCATTAGCGTGATGGTATTCAAAGGTATTCAATGTTTAACTTTGCAGTCAAATTTGACCCGCACACCCTTTCACCTAGCCAAAAGTACTTCCAATTCTTTAAGTTTAAGCTTTTACTTATACTGCAACTCATTCCGGTATTTGAAACCCGAACACACCGACTTTTTCTCTTCCTTAGATGGATTTTGTTATCGATCCCAAATGATGTAATTTTTTTACACTGAAATCTGTGAAGGTTTTAAAACTGATTTAATGAGACTGATGGGATCTAGTGACTAGCAAAGCATGTGTCCCTCCCACAATTTCAGACCACAGTCCGGGTTTGAAGTGATAGGATAAGCTACTCACCGATGCTACCCAGAGCGATGATAATTGCCATGAACGAAATGACAGCGACAAGAGCTGTTTTCTCCCCTTCTTGAAACACCATAACCTCCATTGAATCGGTGGTCTTGATGAATATGCTCATATCTGGCAGCAAGTCCTTCTCACTCATTCTAATGTCAGCTTTAACTAATCACATCCATTAGAAAACAATTGATGCTACCGGTACTTTTAATCCCAGTCACTCATAAACAGTAGAAAAATAGAGAAGATCCTTCTCATATCTTGTATGCACTTAAGTACATGAAGCCGATGGCGCTGTTTGAAATGGCGTGTATCACATTAGCTGGCTTTCAGAGTTGTGTGTCGAAAGTCCTTTTTTTCCGACTGGTAATCCAATAGGGACTTGGTTTGTTATTCCAACTCCGTTGTAACGTCACCTTTAATTTACGCTGCTCTTCGTTTTCTTTCGTTCACCTCGTTTCCCAATAACTACTGTGCTGTGATTGATGGCCTGTTTAAATGTTTTATATTACCAAGATAATGCGTTGTTCACTTGATTAATATTTCTCAACTCATTAGTTGCCAATAAAATCTCGGCGAGCCCAGGTTGTCGAATGCACACATTTGATCTGATATCTCATCAGCCAAGTACCTTTACTCCCCTCACCCTCGCCAGTCCCCGCAGAAAGGCACATTTCTGTGAAAGGGAAGCAACTGTAGACAGACTGGTTCTCCTCACTGGTACCACACGCCATCGCTACTCCATTCGCTGGTTCTTCCACTTGGGAAGCAATATGCTAATTAGTTTATCAGGATACACTTGGGAAAATGTAATTTCCCATAATATACTTTGAATTGTAAACCACAAGGGGTATTTTCTAACCTTACTTCTTTCTGCTGTAGGCTTAATCGGTCAACTGATGAACGGTCAAATTGAGCTTTCAGTTTTAGTTCAGTCAATTTTGCTACCTCTAAACATTATTAGAGTCATTGGGTGCAGTCAGTTATCAAACTTGTATCCGGCATTACTCGCTTTGGCGTAGATATTTTACACCCCAAAAAGAAACGGTGTAGTAGAGTTTCACTTCAGGCAACTTGGGTTATTTTTGTGCCTCGTGTCTCGGCTAACTCTATAATGACAGGCTTGAATGAACCCTTGGCAGAATGTTTTTTTTCCCAAATGATGTAAACCCTTTGACCTTATATATGTGAAGGTTCAAAAACTGATTTAATGAGACTGATGGGACAAAGCCTTTGCCTTGAAACATTTCCGCCTTATCAGGTAGCGGCTAGTTAAAACTAATATAAATTGTAAGAACAGATATGCAAAAATCACATTTTATGACATTGTAAAAAGTTGAGTTTAAAGATTTATTTTTCTTCATGTAGGGCATTCCGTATTTCATTTTGGTCACTTTGAAATATATCAATTATAAATACAGGTACGAGTTTATACTCACAAAGGACAGAAACTAGTAGCACTGGTTCCGAATAGTCAATACTTGAAGCTAAACTTTGTATCATTGTTAACATATTTATTATGGACTTGAAAAGTAAGTTTGGTGGGAGTGGGGTATCATGGAATCAGTTTAACCTTAATTTTAACCATCTCCGTAGTTTGATTGTATCTATTGATCCCAGATGATGTACTTTTTTACACTAAAATCTGTGAAGGTTTAAATCTGATTTAATGAGACTGATGGGATCTAGTAACTAGCATTATCCCGCCTCCATTTTTAGCACGTCCATTAAAAGTTATAATTGAATACCATATCGGAGCCTGTACTCCGGATTTAAAGCTGCAGTATACAATTTATAATTACGAGTATTTTTTTGGCAATTAGTGACAAACTATAACAATGTAGTGTAAAAAGAAAAAAACACTACTGTGAAACATTGCTCCCAGCTTGGAGAATAAATGTCCTTCCATTATCTTCGGGGAACTCCCCCCCCCCTTTTTTTCCCCCCTTTCCACTTTTTGTGTTGGGGGGTTAAAAGTTTTACACTCAACGTTGGGAAAGACTGGTCGAAGGTCTAGATATTTTTGATAGACTGATTACATGAGACTGCCATTACTGACTGACTATACCGTGCAGAAAAAAAAAGTAGTACACAGTGTTTACGCTTATTCAGTACCGGTATAGACATATGAAAGAAACGCTCAGAACATGCCTCCATTTCGTGCCGCTTTAAAAAAATGCACCGGTTAATTCTTGAACAGTTGATGCATTATCCAGTGTTATCATCTGGTGGAGGCGACCTGCTTGTATTTCCTCGCTCACTGAGATCTTGAGATCCATGTCGGCCAACCATAATAAAGTCCAAGCTACCGCTACCTTGTGCGTACGTGCAGACAGCCGGTCAGCGAGGTTTCTGCACCTTCGGTCAGCTTCCTGGTCTGTTTGGCCAGACACTGACCGGTGCTTAATCTCTTCCAGACATGGGGGCGATGGGAAGGTCAAGTTGTCCCTGATGAGTAGAACTCAGGCGATAGCTTAATGACTCATGTCCTACGTTGCAAGACTGACTTGTAGACTGAGCCTAATGACCTATGTGCTAGTCACTGCTGCCGTACCATGCAAGGTTGTGTGGATTGTACACTTTGAGTATAATGAATAAAGTGTTACTGGCACCAATGATCCCTCTAAGGTTTGCTGGTTCGTATGCAAAATCATACAGTTGTGTGCAAAATCATACAGTTGTGTGCAAAGTTTTACAGCATCACTTTTTTGTGTGCACAATTTTACAGCTCACAAACACAAAGACACACTTACATGGAAATTTGCTGCGCGGATACTCAAAACTGCTGCGCGGCGTATGTGAGAAAGCTGCGCAGCCGCGCAGCTTAAAGGGAACATTGACTGGCACCATTCAAGATTGTGCAACTTGTATACCGGTAAAAAGTTGGGTAGTATTAAATTCACGCTTTAGAAGGAAAACTTACGAACTTACCACATTTAGGCCATCTAGTGCTTTCCTTTCCCGTTAATTTGTGTGTGTGTTTGCCTCTATATAATGTATTCTTTGGCCTTTCTTTTTTTGTTTTTTTAAAGACTTTGTTTCTTCTACTCACAAATCTGGCAAGTTTGTACCGGTAGCATCAAACTTTGTTACATGTGACATTTCGCCACGGTTGATGGCGTCTGTCTCGTTTTGACCTGTAAGGTCGCTGGCATCTGAGTTACAGCTCGGGAATGCTGGGTCGAGTGTTTGTGAAGGTCTGTGTTTTCTGTGTGATGCTCAAACAGGTGATAATCGCAGTTTTCTCCCAGTTTTGGCTTCATATATCATTGATAATTTGTCATTGGGTTGAAAATCCTAACTTTAGTTTTCAAAATCAGTTTCTATGATCTTTTTAAAAAAATATATATATATATTTGGTGGTAAAGATTATAGTATTGCAGTTAATTGTGATCATTTATAATCTTGCCATTGTAACTCTAAAGTAATTCTTGTTTAGTTTTGTCATCTATCAGGTTTTCCCCTACTTGTATGTTACATTTCACATGATACAGGTAACAAGAAGAAATTGAGATTGTTTACTACCGAAATGAAACACAATGTGATTGAAGAGGTAATACACCTGCCCTATTGATTATGGCAAAAAAAGAATATTTCTGAGTTCTGAATGAAGGTGAATAATGTTTTTTTTGTGTGTGTCCATTTCAGGCTGATTGAATAAGAAAATGGCCAAGTCCAAGAATCACACCAATCATAATCAGAGTAAGTACTGATTTATAGTAGCTAGAATTAGAATAGTAATAAAATTGTACTAAGTATTATTACTGTTGTAACAGCATTCTATCATTATGGTGATTTCAACAGCAGACCTTTGCCATTGTGGGTACTTGAAAGGCCTCAAGGCAGGTTCAGATCAGCACTATAAAGTATTGTGCTGCCTTTGGTTTTCGTGTCTTGAAAGCTATTTAATTTCATGGTATAGGTACATATAGATATAGGTACCATAGGTACACACAGAGGTAACATACCCATAAATATGCTTTTTAACCACATATACAATCTTGTTCACAACTGGTGCAGAAAGCTTGTTTCTGCTTATATACTGTTACCAGTGACAGGCATCAATAAAGTGTTTGCATAAATCTTCTAATGGGCATGGATTATTTAAGTCACAAGAGTTCTAAGAGGTGCCTTATTGTGGTACCGTACCAGTAAAATTGTTGTTTGTTAAACATTACATAATCTAGCAGATAATGATTACCTGGTGTCATACTTTTTCTTCCTTTTAATTTAAAATGACCCCAGGAAATGGAAAGGAAGTATCTCTCTCTCTTCCCCCTCCCCCACCCAATATTGGTACAGGAAATGTAATTATTGAGCTGTTGTTGAGACAAGTAAATGACCTGGTCATCTTTAGGATTCCATTTGGGATCGTGTCCTCCCTTCGAGACCAACCGCCAGTGTTTGAAGGAATAGAAACGTGTTACATGGTCAGGACGGACTATTGAATTATGTTGGAAACTGGGTGCGAACAAGGGATTTGGGGAAATGTGATTATATGGAGAGATGTCGATGTTAACAGGGGCGCCATTTAGGCGGGTGGGAAGGTACCTGACGTCATTCTTTGCTATGTTGGTGGCGCACACGTTACATGATGGCTACTGGCATCGATCAGCTTGTGTGTGTGTGTGGGAACAGGGCCGTGCCTAGCAAAAACGCCGTTAGGGTCGAAACCTGAAGATGGTGCCTATCAATATAGAACGGACAATTTCTTTTCTTTTTTTTTTTCTTTTTTTGCCATTGTCTCTGTGAAGTACCGGTACATAAATAAATAAACTATATTAGAATAACTATTTGGACGCGCCCCCCCCCTCCCCCCACACACACACACACTTGTCGCGTGACCCTGGTTAGTAGCATCCCTGAATTCGACTACCAGGCTAACAATCGTATCTTACCAATGACGACTCCTTTAACAGCTATAATAGTGTTTCTTAATCTTAATTATTTTTTGTTCCATAATTTCATAGAAAATAAATGTTCCAGTTTGATAATAGGCAAGACAGACAAACGGATAGTCTGGTCTCATGCGTTTATTATTTTAAAATGTAGTATCGGGATTGTTATTCCAGATAGAGCCCACGCCCCTTACTACTAAATTGAGAACCACCGATTTAAACTACGTTACCCGGTACATTTAACTAAAAATTGTCCAATTATTAATCAGTCATTAGAGAAGTACGGTAGTCTATTACATTATCTGTAGGCTCATCCTCGAACCTCGATTAATCAAGATAATTCGTATGGTTCAGATGTTGCCAGGGAGAACTTCCGACGAATCAGCAATTTGTCTGCTGCCTCAGACTATTGTTCGCTATTTGAGAAAAGACGACCTTGTCATTCAGTGGCGTGAGAACATGACTGACTACACCACTACAAACTTTCACTAACAGTGGTTCTAACTTGTTTAACCAGATGTATCGACATCTTCTTTGAGGCGATATTGTATTACCTCATCACGGGATGTTTTTTAAAATATTTTTTGGGAGGGGGATCAATCAATAGATTTTTTTGATTTTTTGCAATGTTAATATTCTGTTAATCAACATGAGATGGAGAGTGGCTCACCCAGTGATTGTAGATACCTCAGTTTGAGATCCGCTTTTCAGCGATATCATCTTTCTGCTCTATGTCATTTCCATCGGCCACGTGGCCGTGCTACCTCTCACCTCTCATGGGGTGATGAATGGAGCAATCTCAAGGAGGGGTTAACTTACTTGGTTGGCTATAGTTACTAACACTGGCCAGGTGCCAACCTAAGCAATAATTTGGTTGAACCGTTAATTGCGCTCTCACTGTCTTCATACGAGAAAAACAAGTGGCGAGAATTTCTTTTAATAAAACATACGAAATGGCGTTTGAAAACCACTGAGTGGTCAGCCTTATCTTATACAGACATTGCTGCTTGCTAGTCTAACATACCGGGTACCTGACTTTATAGTGACATATGTTATACTTTGCTCTATAGATACCAGGGTTTTGGATCGGAGCTCTGGAGCAGGATCTTTTTTTCCCGGAGCTTGATGTGGTAAAACTTCTTACTGCTATGAACACAAGTTTGAATTAATTTGTAAAAAAAAATCTAAATTTCTAGCACCAATTTTTCTACAGCTCTGCTGCTCTACTCATCTATCGATACTTTTACAGCGGCCCCCCCCCCCCCCCCACACACACACACACTTGGCCAGGTATACTTCTGGTACGCTCATTTGCTTAGCTAATAAGATGGGTAAGTCACAAAAATAGATGAGCTTGAAGTGGAGCTAACAAAAATTTGTATGGAGCTCCGCTCGGCCAAACAAAGTCTGCTCCAAGCCAAGTCCCTGATAGTGGCAGTATGATAAAAAGTGGCACAAGTTAGGCTTGTCTGTATAGTGTCGGGGAGATTTTTTTTTTTATTTCCTGCATAATTAGTTTAAATAAGGCTTCAGTTGATTAGTATACCGATAGTACGGCACGGCTGGTGTGACTGTAGCGCACGCCGATCCTGAAGTCCTTGCGGGGGCTCTCACCGGAAACGTGAGTACATTATAAATGTGACCAAGCTTTTTGTGTCTGGGACTAATGAGGTGGGGTGGATGGCGCGTGCTGGTGCTGTAGGAAAACTCACGTTTTAAAGTATAGCGGACACGAGACACGCGGAAAGATCTGTTGTGACCAACTTGTTTGGCCTTGAAAATAAACCTAAATATCGTCAAGCATGGAATTTAACACACACAAAAAAAAAAAACATCCTCTAATTGCAGTCACGTTTAAGTACATTTCTTATCGTACTGATTTAATTCCTAGAAAGGGGGTACTATTTAGACGCTTATTCTGCTTTAGTCAAAGGCTAAGTTAATGCACACACTAAGTTAATGCACACACACACAATCACACACAAACTGTTCAGGCTGATATGATATAGCAATTTTCAGATGGTGGATGAAATCAAGCACTGATTTAGATTGAATAGCACTAGAGTACCAAAACTATGTTGCTACTAAAAGGAATAAAGTGCTTATAATTGATCATGCAGAGTTCGACGAGAGGCCTGAGCACCTAACTTGAGGACTTTTAAAGCTTTTTTTTTTTATTTTTTATTTTTTTTATTTTTTATATTATAAAAAGATTAGTATGTTAAAAAATAATAATGTTATTCATTGATGCTTATTCCCATTTTGTTTCTTTTAATTTTACTTTGCATTTAATTGAACATAGAATAGTCTCGTGTTAAAAATGTGACGCCCATAGGTTCAAATATTAATGTGAAAGACACCCCGGGGGCAGGTTGCAAAGGGGGGGGGGTGCCTATAAATTATTAAGTCTCCACGAACTCAGTTGGTCCAGTTGGAAAAGATGAAAGCTTTGTCCTTGAAAACGTGTGTATTTATAACATGTCACGTGTATGTACCTAGGACCTATCGCACGTGCTCTATTGGTCTGTTCTGACAACGTATCTTAGTGTTTCCCCCCCTTGCCATCTGAGAGATCACGGTCAGGCTATTCTTATTCCAACTAGAGCTGGAAATGAAAACTTAAGAGGGTTTGGGTCACTAGCACAGTTGGGGCTTCCATTTCTAGCTTTTCTGCTAATGGCTGCTTTTAACTTGCTTCATACGTACCGTTGTCGTCGCCACCATTAGCAATGTGGTTGTTTTTGTTTTTTTTAAAAACTCTGCATAGTTATCACTGACTTCAGGTAATGCCTTTGCAATGTTTGTTAGTTGTTATGGTATTTTAAATAGGCCCTAATATTCTAGTTACATATTGGTATCAGACGTCGACATAGTTGGACCCCCATTTTGGTCTTCACAATATTTGGTTGGTTCGCCCCTCAGTAATAATACTTAAATAATATCAAGTAGACCAACACGTGTTTAGGACAGCGGTACGCAAAAAAGTCAACTTTTTTAGCCCCTTTCCTGTTGTACGCGTACTTTTTGAGGACCCCCTCCACCAATGTGATCGTACAAGAAGCTTTCGGACGACCCCCCCCCCTCCTCAAATACCAACGAAATCAAATAATGTATATTTAATTGTAACTTCTCAGAAATAATAACAATGTGTGACAGGCTTGCAGCGCCGACTGTTTGACCAACCCAGTGGTTCCCATAATATTAATTAATATATGCCGCGTTGCCAGTATTGGATCATTTAATACTTGATGTTAGCTACTTTAATTTTAACGAGTTTAATGAATGAAATAAATACGTTTTTAAGGGCTCCTATTTCTAAGACTCAAAAACACACATTAGAAAGTAAAACAGTATTTAATCATGTTAAATCGTGCTATTAGTTCTTTGCTTAACCTTGGTTATCTATATATGCATGAGATAAATGAAATATTTGTTTTCACTAGAGTTTACTGGTTGTGATAAAGGCCTGAATTTTTGCTTTTAGTTTGATCCTGGTGTCTTTGTTTAAGAAATGTTCCAGAAGAAACTGTACAGTGTATTTTAGTTTAAATTCTTGATTTTTTTAGTAAGTAGGTCATCTGAGAATGTTCACCTTTGGAGCGTAAGGTACCATGTGATATAGTTACCATGCTAATAAATTGCACATGTTGTTAAACTTACTTCCTCACTTAGCTAGACTTGATGAGTTTACCCTACTTTTAGTATCTGTAATGAGGTCGTTCATCTTCGACTCGGCAACAAGGCTTTGAAGTTTGTAGGCTAGGAAACCAGGAGTTAATTTTCCCTGTAGTTCTAGAACCCTAAAATCTTTCTTTTTTTTTTTTTTTTTTGGTTGCTCTTTTTTTATTTTTTTTTTTTGGAGTACGGTAATTAATTTAAAAACGTTCTTTAGCATACCTCATCATAAGGAGGTTGGGTTCCTTTTATTTTCTCTGTTGTTCTAGATCCCTAAAATCTTTCTTTTTTTTTTTTTTTTTGTTTGTTCTTATTTTATTTGTTTTATGTGGAGTACGGTAATTAATTTAAAAACGTGCTTTAGCATACCTCAGCATAAGGAGGTTGGGTTCCCATTTGTGTAAAGTATTGTGTAACTGTAACCGCCTGTAGTATTATTATGCTTACCGGTATTGCTGGCATCTGGATTTGTGATGTGATATTATTGTTTGGGTACCATTAAATAGTGTACACTAATATTACTATAATAAAGAACAGATTTCTCCTTTTTACTCTACACCTATGTACACGACATAAAATGTGTGATATCTTCATAGCCATTCAACAAGTCATCCACCCAAGGCCAGTGCATGCCAACAAGTGCACATGTGGTTTTGTGTAGGCTGACCTCTTACTGACCTCACATGACATGTTATTTTCTTTATTTCTCCATTTAGACAAGAAACACCACAGAAATGGTATCCACAGGCCCAAGTCCAACAGATATCCCTCCATGAAAGGAGTAAGTATAAGTTTTAAGGTTTATCTAGTGATAACTGAATGTTTAACCAATGAGACTTTGTCAGCTCTTGAACTATTAGAAGTGCAGTCTGCATTAGATTTTAAAGGTAATTTCTAGTACTTATTAAGTTTAAGTGATCAGGAAGTGGGCTCAATAAGGCTATAAAACTGATATTAGTTATCTACAATAATTCAACAGAATAGTTTATACACATAAATTAATGACCATTATATGCAATAATTTAACAAATTCTTCCCCTTTGATTGACAGGTTGATCCCAAGTTTTTGAAGAACCTCAAATTTTCCAGAAAACACAATAAAAAGAACACAGTTGCTGTGAAGTCTGATAATTGAAGCTACAGTGAATTGGTGTGAGCATGCCAGGATCAGGATATCTGTGAGAGTGGAATTCTAATAAAGTTCATTGGCACTATACATCTGTTGATAGTTACTTGTATTTGTAAATATGAAGTGTTGTTTTTGTGTGGTCAAAATATTGACATGTTGACAGCTGTCTCCGGTGGGGAGGAGGGGGGAAGAGGTTGTCACCATAAGATCATCCCCTCTATGACTACATATACAAAAAGTACTGTGCCAGTATCGAGGTAGGGTAGTGGGTACTGCTACTGAATTACGGTACCGTATTTGAAATGGGATATAATCTTCATCAGTTAATATGGGGGGGGGGGTAGTTATCAAATTTTTTGGGTTACTGAATGAGGGTGGGACTAAAGATTGATTATATATAGCAAGGAAATGTTAAAGTGGTAAGCTTCATATCTTGCCAGTATCGAGGTAGGGTAGTGGGTACTGCTACTGAATTACGGTACCGTATTTGAAATGGGATATAATCTTCATCAGTTAATATGGGGGGGGGGGGTAGTTATCAAATTTTATGGGTTACTGAATGAGGGTGTGACTAAAGATTGATTATATATAGCAAGGAAATGTTAAAGTGGTAAGCTTCATATCAATATCTGGTTTTCAAATGGTATTGTTGACTATCATCGCCACACCCATGATTTCAAATAGTATCTTTGACTATCACTATCATCGCCACACCCCTTACTAATTACAAAAGATTATTAATTACCGGTATATAGACACCAACATGACATTTCCATCACTTCTCAAACACATTTCCGGTACCTGTATTAATACCGGTATACTATAGTCCAATTTCACCAGCAATGTCTGCTGATGCCTTCGAATTTCGAGTGATTTGACTATTGTCACAATGGGCGCCGCAGGTAGGGGGCAAGTGCCCCCCCCCCCCGGAGTGATTGGATAAAAAAAATTTAGACAAAAATAAACAAACAATTTATTAAAGTAAAGAGAAAATAGAGTAACTAAGCTGATGTCCTGTCCATTCGTTCACCATACAAATACGCTACTGTAAATTAAAATTATATTAAATCATTACTAAAAAAATCCCCCCCCCTGGAAAGTTAATCGATTTTTGCCCCCCCCCCCCTTAGAAAGTTTTCTGCGGGCGCCCATGATTGTCACCGAATACCCGGTATTTATAACGTCATCAACAATCAAATACCGGTAATGGTAATGTATAAATATATATAATATACCGGTACCTCCTTTTCGTACGGTCATATTGGTAGTTGGTAGTCTTTGGTAGTTGGTAGCGTGTCTTAGTCGTATGTTGGTCTTTTGCCTGCCAGTCCTATCTGAGACAGGTATTTTGTAGTACGGTACCGATATTGAAAATTAATTATAATTGTGTAGCTCCTCATCCGACAAGGAATTTCAACCAGTGGTAATGGTAATTCAAGATTCCCGTGAACAAGAATCGTACCCAAGATTCATTGAAATGTGAAAAAGATCAACTAAGTTAAGTAGCAAATCGCGAACTTACGAAATACGATTATAAAAAAAAAAATCAGATGCGCATGAAGCAGCGACGTCACTAGGGGCCGCACCCGGGTGACACAAATCTCAGGTAACAAGGGGGGTGGGGACACACCAAATGGAAAATTGCAAATTTGACAAGTTAAAACAAGAGCAGGGGCAGGGTGTTACCAGACTTAAAAATTAAGTTCAATATCAGTAATATCAACATCTTTTCTTAACGGGTATCTTCTTACTTGCACCAAAGACTCGATTGAGTCTATAAATATAAATGTTCTGACAAATCTAGTGAACGGGATGCTTGTCAGTGTCAGACATTGTCAGGGATATTATAATCCTCTACATATAACTCAATATAAGTCCTCCATTCTTCCTCACAATCGTATCCGTGTCTTGTTTATACTTATAATACCACAAGACAAATGTGAGAAGGGCTTTTCAAAACTGAAAATTGTACGTATTAATATTATTATAAAGAACTATTTACCATCTGGACCGGAACAATCAATGTCAATTGAAAGTGTTAAAGGCGAATAATTATTCGTGTTGCTTTTGATGAAATGTTGACATGTTTGTCAAGGAAAATTAACTTTATAAAGTTTCAAATTTCAGTGAAGGTTAAAGTTAAAGCTCTCGTTTGTGCTAAAAACAAAAAGTAAAAGTACGAGACTTGACTACATACTACATACCCAAATAATTACACGAGTCGGACTGTTGACTTTAGGACAAGTGTTGCTTTCAAGCACCTCTCCGGGGTTGGGATGCAGAGGCCTCCCCTCGGAAAAGGGCAACTCTTCCCCTCCCCCCCCCCTCCCTGAGACAAATGCATACCGGGGTACAACAATAAATCGAAAATATGTTGTTTTTTCAAACGACTAAATTGTCATTTTAATTTTAATAAAATTTTTACAAATAATAGTAATTGTTGCCGTTAACTCTTTAACTGATTACAATTAGTATTAGTGTAAGCTATGAAATTTCTTTACGCTCGATATATTTGATTACCCGTATTTAAGACTAATCTTCTTAGAGGCTTACACTTACACTGGTTATTTGACTCATTAGCCAGTTTGGGTGCCAATAGTGGCAATAGATACACTGCCTAGTCGTGTAGCTAGTGTTAGTGCCGCCCTGGGCAGGAACATATTTTTGCCACGCTC
Source organism: Lymnaea stagnalis (assembly GCA_964033795.1). NCBI lineage: Eukaryota > Metazoa > Mollusca > Gastropoda > Lymnaeidae > Lymnaea > Lymnaea stagnalis. Next base: position 137,884 of record CAXITT010000234.1, on the reverse strand, counting down.
CATTTCATGATAAAAACTATGCGGTTGTCAGAAAATGCCGCCCCTCCCCCTCCTGGGCGGACCACCCCATCCAACCCCCTTTTTCTACGCCAGTTGCAGAGGCATAGCTCGAGTGTTTGGCGTCAGAGGACAAGATTCATTTGTAATTTGTAAGCCCCTTCAACTCAAGCCCATTATTTTCGTCCATTAAATTTTAAATGCCAACAAAGCCCACTTTGGCGCCCCGAGATCTCTTCCCGAATATAATTCTGAACCTGTAGTACTGAAAGAATGTTGCAAACGTGTATCAGAACCTCTGGCACCAAAAGGAATGTTGCAAACGCGTATATTAAGAACCTCTGGCACCAAAAGGAATGTTGCAAACGTGTTTCTGAACCTGTACCCTCTCCCCCCCCCCCCCCCCCCCCAGGAATGTTGCAAAAAATTGTTTTGAGCCTGTTGAAGCACGTCCCATTTACTAGACTTAGTACGGTAACAAGTTACTAACATCCCCAACAGGTGGATTCTGCGATCTACATGAATCTTTACAACTGATGCCCGTCAGATAGTGAAACCTTTCTGTCCTCACCGATCGAGGCGTTAAAAGCCTATTCGGTTCTCACACCAGGCGATAAACTGCCCGTGGAACTGCTAGATTTAATGTTGCACATCCGAGTGCCTCGACTTACCTGCGGTCTTGTGAACAGGTAGGTGCTGACTGAGTGATTGAGCAGATGGCATCCATTCCAGATATTGCTTTGCTCAGCACTTTGTATCTTCATATTCATCAGTTTTAAGTGTTCTGACATTCAGGAGCTAATACTAATAAAACAAAAAACGTTTGACATTTACTTGGCACTGAATGCTAGTTCAGTGGAGGATGCGGCTTGGGAAAAAATAGGTGAGGGGGGAGGGAAAACCCCTTATAATAAATGATGCAATAAAGCAAATAGGGTTTTAAAAATTATACAAAAATTCCCTCTTGGCGTACACCAAAAAATTGCATACCTTATATTGCACTTTGCATCTACCTGTAACTCAGAATAACTGTAACAAATTGAAACTGCACTCCCCTGATATTGCACAACCTCGCGGGGGCGCCGCGAAAAATAAAAAAAATCATGATGTAGTAGTAATACAACGCCTCAGTTATAGTAGACTTAATTCAAACTGGTTATTCAGTAATTACTTGTCTGCAGATGCCTTGACAAATATTTCCTAGATGGCTCGCTATAACTATAATAATTACGTCGATTTGTTAAAGTTTTTTTTCTTATAACGACGTGGTACTTTGTGTTCGTTTATTTCTATACGGTACTAGTCGACACGCGACGTAGCATACGTCTCGGAATCGCTCACAAACTATATAAATATTCTCATGTCCCAAACACTTTTAAACCGAATATTTTTTACACAATATTGAGACGATTTCATTTCCGAAAAGAAAATATTACAGTACGCATCAAACGCAATTGTGTTATTAAAAAATATATAGATCATTTAGCGTAGTTATCGGGAATTATATTTTGCGCGCTAGTGAAATCATTATTTAACCACACTCTGGCGTATCTATATATAGCCTGGGTGGTGGTAGTGTTTGACCTTTGCTGGCGAATCATATTTATAGATAGATGTCGATTTCGTGCGGTCTTAGTGCTGAATTAGTTTTAGGGCACATTATCAACCAAGCGTGAAATTACCAACCAAATAATGGCGGTGGCAACGCATGAACTTGCAAATAACTCAAGTTACTTGACAAAAAACATTCTTTCAAGTTTCGCACTTTATACAAATCCAAATTAGTGCCAACTTCTGTGCATTTAATTAATTATACTATGCTTGCCTATTGGACACATCGTTACAGCATACATGCATACCCTTGGAGGTATTATTTGTGATATTGTTAAGACTAAATTAAATGAAGTGAAGTTAATGAAGTATTTCTTCACGTTTGTAGCTTAAAAAAATGAACCAGTTTTGACTCGTCAGTCAGCTGGCCAGCAGCAGCTTGTCCAAGTGAGCGGGCCAGCAGCAGCTTGTCCAAGTGAGCGGGCCAGCAGCAGCTTGTCTAAGTGAGCGGGCCAGCAGCAGCTTGTCCAAGTGAGCGGGCCAGCAGCAGCTTTTCCAAGTGAGCGGGCCAGCAGCAGCTTTTCCAAGTGAGCGGGCCAGCAGCAGCTTGTCCAAGTGAGCGGGCCAGCAGCAGCTTGTCCAAGTGAGCGGGCCGGCAGCAGCTTGTCCAAGTGAGCGGGCCAGCAGCAGCTTGTCTAAGTGAGCGGGCCAGCAGCAGCTTGTACAAGTACCGGTACTATTTTATTTTAGGCGCTTTTTGTGGACGAAAAAAAGATGAGCACAATTTTGACTACGTACAGAGCATTGTTAAAATGATATTGTATCCTTCTATAACTATTGTCAAATTAGAAAATATTCTGTACGGCAATGAAATCGAAAGTAGCGAAGGCGTATCAAACAAAATTAGAAAAAAGTCGCGCAGATTTCGTAAATATTTAAATTTTTTTAAAAATATATTTTTAACAAAAAATTCATAAATATATATTTTTTAAACAAACTTTCTATCAAAGACGAGTTAAAACTCACTACTAAAAATGAGAAAACAAATTTAAATTGCTTAAAATTCTTAACGCAAAAAAGTCAGTGCAGAAAATATTTTCCAAAAAATATTAGTAAAAATGAAACATATTTAGGTTTCATCTACATCAAATTCGATTGGCTACACAGAATGTTGACTTACACTTCAGCAGTCAAAGTCTTTCTTTGCACAACGTCAGACTTTCCAACAATAAAACAAAATTATAATTTAAAAATAATTAAAATTTCTTCTAAAATACGCTCGAATATTAAACCTATTACGTGTTTAAAATTGACAGTGACATCTGACAGAATTCTCCCAGCACAACAGAAAGTTCAACATCACTGTCAATTTCAGGTTATATATGTGTCATGAAAAAATAAAATAAAAAGTGCGTGACGTCACTAGAGCTCCCCCCTCCTTGTCCCTCCAATGCTACAAACTGTCAAGACTTTCACTAGAGCTCCCCCCTCCTTGTCACTCCAATGCTACAAACTGTCAAGACTTTCTTCGATTTAGAACTAATTCTGACGCCCATTTCTTTTCTTTTTTTTTTTTTTCGGAGCGTAACGTACTTTAAGAACGGCGTCATAGATACTTTACGCCTAGGCCAGAATGATGTCTTCTCATGAAGCCATAGATACTTTACGCCTAGGCCAGAATGATGTCTTCTCATGGAGCCATAGATACTTTACGCCTAGGCCAGAATGATGTCTTCTCATGAAGCCATAGATATTTTACGCCTAAGCCAGAATGATGTCTTCTCATGAAGCCATAGATACTTTACGCCTAGGCCAGAATGATGTCTTCTCATGAAGCCATAGATACTTTACGCCTAGGCCAGAATGATGTCTTCTCATGGAGCCATAGATACTTTACGCCTAGGCCAGAATGATGTCTTCTCATGAAGCCATAGATACTTTACGCCTAGGCCAGAATGATGTCTTCTCATGGAGCCATAGATACTTTACGCCTAGGCCAGAATGATGTCTTCTCATGAAGCCATAGATACTTTACGCCTAGGCCAGAATGATGTCTTCTCATGGAGCCATAGATACTTTACGCCTAGGCCAGAATGATGTCTTCTCATGAAGCCATAGATACTTTACGCCTAGGCCAGAATGATGTCTTCTCATGGAGCCATAGATACTTTACGCCTAGGCCAGAATGATGTCTTCTCATGAAGCCATAGATATTTTACGCCTAAGCCAGAATGATGTCTTCTCATGAAGCCATAGATACTTTACGCCTAAGCCAGAATGGTGTCTTCTCATGAAGCCATAGATATTTTACGCCTAAGCCAGAATGATGTCTTCTCATGAAGCCATAGATACTTTACGCCTAAGCCAGAATGGTGTCTTCTCATGAAGCCATAGATATTTTACGCCTAAGCCAGAATGATGTCTTCTCATGAAGCCATAGATACTTTACGCCTAAGCCAGAATGGTGTCTTCTCATGAAGCCATAGATATTTTACGCCTAAGCCAGAATGATGTCTTCTCATGAAGCCATAGATACTTTACGCCTAAGCCAGAATGGTGTCTTCTCATGAAGCCATAGATATTTTACGCCTAAGCCAGAATGATGTCTTCTCATGAAGCCATAGATACTTTACGCCTAAGCCAGAATGGTGTCTTCTCATGAAGCCATAGATATTTTACGCCTAAGCCAGAATGATGTCTTCTCATGAAGCCATAGATACTTTACGCCTAAGCCAGAATGGTGTCTTCTCATGAAGCCATAGATATTTTACGCCTAAGCCAGAATGATGTCTTCTCATGAAGCCATAGATACTTTACGCCTAAGCCAGAATGGTGTCTTCTCATGAAGCCATAGATATTTTACGCCTAAGCCAGAATGATGTCTTCTCATGAAGCCATAGATACTTTACGCCTAAGCCAGAATGGTGTCTTCTCATGAAGCCATAGATATTTTACGCCTAAGCCAGAATGATGTCTTCTCATGAAGCCATAGATATTTTACGCCTAGGCCAGAATGATGTCTTCTCATGGAGCCATAGATACTTTATGCCTAGGCCAGAATGATGTCTTCTCATGAAGCCATAGATATTTTACGCCTAGGCCAGAATGATGTCTTCTCATGGAGCCATAGATACTTTACGCCTAAGCCAGAATGATGTCTTCTCATGGAGCCATAGATATTTTACGCCTAGGCCAGAATGATGTCTTCTCATGGAGCCATAGATATTTTACGCCTAGGCCAGAATGATGTCCTCTGATGGAGCCATATATATTTTACGCCTAAGCCAGAATGGTGTCTTCTCATGAAGCCATAGATATTTTACGCCTAGGCCAGAATGATGTCCTCTGATGGAGCCATAGATATTTTACGCCTAGGCCAGAATGGTATCTTCTGATGGAGCCATAGATATTTTACGCCTAGGCCAGAATGGTGTCTTCTGATGGAGCCATAGATATTTCACATCTAGGCCAACAATATATTAGATATTGGTGAAATTTGGACGTTTTGACCCATGTCCTGAGTTCAGACAGAATAGAAAAACTTTGACATCTTACTTCGTGTCACAATAGATCGTCTATTGATCGTGGGTCGTCTGATGACGTCACAGGCCACTCGTATACACAACAGGAAACGTGTGAGTTTCTCAGGATTCGATTACAGGAAAAGGGGGGAACAATCCCGTGACTTGGTCTTGGTGGAGAACGTCCGCACAATTTACTATTGAATTTCAACGATCGTTACTTAGAGATATAGACCACGGCTGTAAGTAATCTCAGAGTTGAGTTGTTTAATCTCCTGATTCCGGAGTCATAATGCTTTATAAGCAGCCCTGATTTAAATATAATATGACCTTACGGTGGTATTTTTTTTTTTTATTTCAAGACCAAGATATTTTAAAAATTTCAATTTTAAAACAATAACATTAAAAAAAATCTGATTGCCGCCATGGGTGTCCAAATACAGAAACAAAAACAAAACAGCAACAATTATTTGTAAATACACGGAAAGCTCTCCTCTCAATGAGGCGCGTTTTTTTTTTTTTTTTGGTTTTTTTTTTTTTTTTTGTTTTTTTTTTTTAAAGAAAAAAATAATCGTAATGCCAGTTATGATCAATTATTTTTTCAGTTGTTTGTGTCATTTATTTGTGTCTGAATATCGGTGTTTTGATAAATTATAAAAAAATAAAAATAAATCAACAATTGTTTTCAAACTTTGTAGTCTTAAAATGGGTTGGGGTTAGGGTTATTTTGTTTTACTATATATTTATAGTGCGTTCAAAAAAGAAATTTTACGAAAATTTTAACATGTGAACTTGAAAAAAACGATTCGACCAATTTCCGTTCGATCAAATTTGGGTCGATCAATTTTCCGTCGACGACATTTCTTTCACACGAATTTCCGGTAACCATATAAATGTTTATTATAGACTAAATTTGAAAGATATTCTCTTTTGATCACGTGGGGTGGCTCAAAATAACAAGCTTAATGCTGGCTTATGTGACGTCACTGTTGACCTATGTGAACTTTGTGACAGCTGGAATGATATAGGGCTAAACTAAAACAACAAAAAGTATGCTTTAGAATTTCTCGGGGTTTTAGGGTTGGGGGGGGGGGTGGCGCAGAAGTTAGGACCCAGGAGAAGCCACCATTTAATAAAATAACTTGAAATGTAGTCATTGTGGTTTTATGCATATAAATGTAATCACAGTTTATTTTTAGTCTAAGTTCAAAAGATCCGTAAAATATTTTCACTATAATTTGAATGCTTTCATTTAAGCCGCCCCTTGGGATCTGTTAAACAAAAGACATCGCTTCGTTTAATCTTATAGCATATCCAACACTGAGATTATGACATTGAACATTATCATTATCATGTGTTTGAATTCTAATTATTCCTTGGAATGATACTTGGTCGGATTAAAGCGTTTGAGGAACTGGGTACAGACAACATAATGACACATAGCTGTCTATTCAGTGACCATAGAAAGTGATTGTAGTACGAGACACTGGGTACAGACAACATAAGGACACATAGCTGTCTATTCATTGACCTTAGACAGTGATTGTAGTACGAGACACTGGGTACAGACGACATAAGGACACATAGCTGTCTATTCAGTGACCATAGAAAGTGATTGTAGTACGAGACACTGGGTACAGACAACATAAGGACACATAGCTGTCTATTCATTGACCTTAGACAGTGATTGTAGTACGAGACACTGGGTACAGACGACATAAGGACACATAGCTGTCTATTCAGTGACCATAGAAAGTGATTGTAGTACGAGACACTGGGTACAGACAACATAAGGACACATAGCTGTCTATTCATTGACCTTAGACAGTGATTGTAGTACGAGACACTGGGTACAGACGACATAAGGACACATAGCTGTCTATTCAGTGACCATAGAAAGTGATTGTAGTACGAGACACTGGGTACAGACAACATAAGGACACATAGCTGTCTATTCATTGACCTTAGACAGTGATTGTAGTACGAGACACTGGGTACAGACGACATAAGGACACATAGCTGTCTATTCAGTGACCATAGAAAGTGATTGTAGTACGAGACACTGGGTACAGACAACATAAGGACACATAGCTGTCTATTCATTGACCTTAGACAGTGATTGTAGTACGAGACACTGGGTACAGACGACATAAGGACACATAGTGTCTCTTCATTGACCATAGACAGTGATTGTAGTACGTGGCACTGGGTACACATAGCTGTCTATTCATTGGCCATAGACAGTGATTGTAGAAGGCCCGGGTTGTGGCTTCCTGAGGCTCGTCGGCTAAAAAAGATTGAACATGTAGTACGGTGATAATAGTAAAGAAGACGAAATAAAAAAGGTGGCACCAAGTAACCTTTCACAGCTTGCAATCATATACATTTAAAGGAACAAAAAATATGCACACAAATGAATCCTTGTATTTTGAATTCAACCAAAGTTTTCGGAGAAAGGCTCAATGAGAGCTATTTAAAGGTTCCTTAGTTTTCATAAAATTTTCCCGAGACATTTTTGTTCTGCTCACCGTCGTAAGTGCACCCAGTGACATGGAAGAATGTTTAAACATGAGCTCAACATACACAAACATCGTCATTTACAATAATAAAACCATCTACATTTACAACACATACAACAATCTACATTCACAGCACATACAACCATCAACATTCACAACACATTAAACCATCTACATTCAAAACACATACAACCACCTACATTCACAACACATATAACCATCAACATTCACAACACATACAACCATCTACATTCACAACACATACAACCATCTACATTCACAACACATACAACCATCAACATTCACAACACATACAACCATCAACATTCACAACACATACAACCATCAACATTCACAAAACATACAACCATCTACATTCACAACACATACAACCATCAACATTCACAACACATGCAACCATCTACATTCACAACACATGCAACCATCTACATTCACAACACATACAACCATCTAATTCACAACACATACAACCATCTACTTTCACAACACATGCAACCATCTACATTCACAACACATACAACCATCAACATTCACAACACACAAAACCATGTTCATTCACAACATATACAAACATCTGTATTCACAATATATAAGGATCTACATTCACAACACATAAAGTCATCTTCATTCACAACACTCAACCATCCACATTCACAGGATACATTTCAATTATGCGTTACTCGCAAGTCGCAACTACCCAACAGATATGTCGTTGACAGTTTTAGCTCTCATTGATGCCCAAGGCAGCTCCACACCCACACCAAGGCTGCTCCACACACACACCAAGGCAGCTCCACACACACACCAAGGCAGCTCCACACGCACACCAAGGCTGCTCCACACACACACCAAGGCTGCTCCACACATTCACCAAGGCTGTTCCACACTTTCACCAAAGCCACTTACCAGCTATAGAAGTGTAGCTCACCTCATTTAATGGACGATGGGCCCAAGCTGTGCAATTACGTCATTTAACTTACTTAATGCTCTACTGATACTTACTTTTTCCTGTCTCAAAATGTTTCAAGATCACACCCCACCCTTCCTCAGGCCCACTCTACCATTGACCCCCATCCCACACTGCCCCCACCCCCACTCTTCCCTAGTTTCCAACCTCCCAAAATGCCCACCCAACTAAACTGCCCATCCACCCCACTGCCCCTGTCACCCCTCTCCACCCTACCCCACCCCACTGCCCACATTCTTCGCACCGAGCAAACCCGTCCCTGCTCACCCGCCGTAGGTCTTCATTTTTTTTTTCTGGGTAAACAATCGCTCGAGCAATTGACCAAGTCGTCGGCCTTGAACGAGAACAACAAACCGATTAACGAACGCTTTCCTCCCCACGTTGAAGATTTACATTAAGAATTTAATCATTAGTTCGTGTCTTAAGTTAATCGGCGAATATTTCATTCTGGACAAGTTAACCTGACGACCTGAGGTATTCTGGTTCTTTCTGTGGGAGGAGTCTTGGCCGTAGGAGTAGCCGGAAAGTGGTGGGGTGGTGGGGGGGGGGAGGAAGGGCCGGCGCTAGGGGATTGTGAAGTGGGCGGCGGGGCCCCGCATGTTGCCGTTGTATATTTATAATATACCTAAGCCTACTAATAGTTCCTAATAATAATAATAATAATTAGTGGTCTTTTATAGCGCGGTACCCCTGCGACAATCTTCGGAGTTATTAATATTAGCTAGTCCAATGGTCTGAAGGTCAGTCTGGCTCCCATGCTATTCCTTCGAGATGAATCTCGGGAAGACCTCTGGGCGCATGTTAAGCAGACGAAAGAGGATTATTAGGGACTTCTTACTGTACGACTATAACGTGTCTTAATATCCTATCGGCGGAATATATAACGTCAACGGCCCCGCCAAAATCAATTTGCCCCAGGCCCCACACTCTCCTAGCGCCAGCCTTGGCTGGTGGGGGGGGGGCTTGAATGGAGGATGGGATGTCATGGTGGGATGTCATTAAGGGATAGCATGGTGCAGTGACGTTTGCATGCCGTGGTGGAGTCTTATACACCATTCTTATTTTTTCGATTTTAGGTATAAGTAGGATAAGATATATTAGGTCAATTTGATTCATAATTATATTAATATTTTTTACTGTAATGCTGAAGTTATTTGGCCGAAACGTTTGAATTTGTCGTTTGTCTAATGATATTAAAGCTTACTATACAGACATTGTTTTCTTTAGCTACATTGTTTGTGTCTTAGTAATCTGTTTAAAAACGTTGTCATCGAAGACCAAAACCTCTTACAATTCATTAAGTCATCTGGATCCGTTTCACCTCTTTTTGAATCTTAACCCATAAAGTAAAGACCTACATTTAATTTACCCTCCTCATTAAGTCACCTGGATCCGTTTCACCTCTTTTTGAATCTTACCCCATAAAGTAAAGACCTACATTTAATTTACCCTCCCCCCCCCCCTTTTTCCACACTTTCTTCCTCCTTGCCTTTTCAAATCTCAGTGGAGCCGGCGTGCAGAAGTCATTAAAAAAAAATTCTTTTCACGCCTGCCGGTCTCTTGCAATCTTTTCTAACTACTTCCAACTCGTCCCGATCTGGAGCACGGCCATTATACTCTCTAAGCAAGGTGGTTGTTGGTCTTCCCCTGAACTCTTTATTGAAGTATTGGAGCAGTAATATTTTTTTTATATCTTTCATTACACTGGTACAAATGCACATTCATCTACTACCTTCTTACATTATAATGGTGTATTCTTACATTAATCTACTACATTCCTATATTTTAATAGTGGATTCTTACATTCATCTACTACATTCCCATACTATAATGATCGATTTTTACCTTAATTATTAAATTCCTATATTATAATGGTGGACTCTTAACTTAAAGTACTACAGTCCTATATTTTAAGGCTGGATCATTACATTAGCCTACTAGCCTCCTATATTACAATGACGGTTACATTACTTTCTCAGGCACCTGGCACACAGCACCGAAGTTCGATTATCTTATTATTGATTGATTTCCCTTTTTTTTTGCATGAGGGAAAACATGACATTTTTACTTGTCCCAGTTAAGCTTTTAATTACTGTACCAGCCCCCCCCCCACTCCTCTCCCTCAACCCCATGTCCATCGTACCCATACCCCCCCCCC